>CM059212.1:13199934-13629934 GCA_030347435.1 Clarias fuscus | reverse complement strand
TCTTAAAATATTTATGTATACAATAAATTTTTATGAGTAGTTTTTGACACAGAACAATGTGTTGAAAGGGAAAAAACACCCATCATTAACAAACAAAATACTCTGTCTATCTAAGGTAAAAAAAAGTCTAGTAACCAACAAAAAGCTTCTGGTCCTGATAACACACCTGGTCAAGTGTTGGAAATGTGTTTTTATTAAAACTGCAAGTAATGATACTAATTAACACAATTGATTCATTCTATTCATTTACACTGATGAACCACTTTAATATAAACCTGTACCCCTGCTCAGGCACTTATCCAGCCAGCCACCATGGGGCAGGAGCACAATGTGCAGGTACGGTTGAAGTACTAAAGATGAAGTACTCACCTGAGTTAGTAGGCGGAGTCATGGGCTTGGAGTAAAGATGCCATCTTGTCAGCCGTGGGCATGGGCTTGGCTTGAAAGCCCAGCTCATCAGCCTTAGGTAGGGGCTTGGCTTGGGAAACGGCATTATTAATGAATGAATGTGGCTTAGGATGTTAACTCATCAAAATCATGTATGGGCATATCTTGAAAGGCTGCCTTATTGGCCTTGGGCTTTAGCATGAATTGGGAAGCCACGCCATTGGCCTCAAACCCAGCAGAGCCTGCTAAACTTGACCACCTCCCTCTGCTGCTGGATCTTAGATTTTCTGACTGGGATCAGCCACCTCCTGAACGACCACAGCATCAAGTCTTCTGATGATTTTACATCTGTGGGTCTCATCAGCAACAATGATAAGTCAACATACTGTACCAGTAGGAGGTAGAGCTTTAGAAATAATTTATCATTTAATGTCATCGAAACCAAAGAGTAGCTTAGTTGTGAAACACAAATATAATAGACAAACAGTACAATCTTATAATTCATAGGAATTAGTAATTGCACTGTGGACTAGCAAAAATGGTCTAGAACATCCATGTAGCCACCACTAACACCACCACCACCACCAGACTCCTTTCAGCTTCTTTTTTTAGGCGGTCAAAATCCTCAACATGTGCCTTCCAACATTCCCCTGAACTAGCCCAAACCTCCCAACTGCTACCAATGTACTGTACATGCATACTGTACCTGCATACCAGCAAACTACACATTAGTCCTTTCACAAACTAGTTTTGTGCAGTTTGTGCACTCGTTTTACAATGCAGCGTATCTTCTTCTATCTTTATGCAGTCCTGTAAGCTATGCCACTGTATTTTTTACGTGTCGCACCATGGCCCTGGGGAAACACCATTTCATTCATAATGTATAGATAGGAATGACAATAAAACACTTGACCCTGAGTTTAAGATTCACAAGTCAATTACAACACAATGGGTGTCATGCTATTATCTAATCTAGCAACCAAGTCTGCACCGCTAATAAAACTGACAATGGTAGGTCATTCACCTCATAAATCTGTTTGCTGGCAGGAATTGTGGAATAATGCTGTTGGTTATATTTTGAATGGAAAGGTCCTTAAGGTTACTTCATTTTTTGTTTCATGTATTGAATCTGATAGGTCACATGTTCATGTAGTGCTTATCTTGCAGTTCTAGGGTAGCTCTTATTGACCAAAATAAGTCTGTACATTTACTTGATATATAAACAGTAATCTGAGATTTCAAAGCGATGAGTAATTTATTAATGTGATTGTGAACTCAACTACAACATAGGAGTGATCTGTTGATCTGTTGTAATAAACTTAAAGCTTGATAGTTTTTTTTTATTATTATTTAAATAAAACTCATTTTCACTCATGTAAACCATGACAACAATTATTCTTAAATGTATTTTTAATTAGGAATATTGTTTACAGCAAAGTAAATCTTGGTATTATTAAACAAAAAGGTGATCAAATTCAGTGTCAGTGTCTTTTATTAACAATATGCAGTATTTACAGTACATAGCGAAATGGATTCAGATTCCTTCAGGATGTTGGTACAACTAAAACAACACAGGACTACACCCAGTATATCTAAAAAGTACACAAATATATTAGACTTTGCGTATACAGTATACTGCATATTAGTGTACTAGTATATGCCCAATATGAGTATACACTTTTTCTGATGAAATGTAAAATATCTTATACCTGTGTTACATCTTAGACATCCTGTCTGAGACAATTTTTTATTTTTTAGAAAAAAAAGCAGGATTATCAATACCTGCAAATCTGATATCTGAATCTCTGTCTAGATACACAGTAGGATTTTCCAATTGTTGTTCCCTGGGAAGCTTGTGGAAAGCGTCCCATCCTTCTCATTATTATAGCCATTTTGCCCAATCCTCTTATATAGGAATTTCTGCATGTACTGTACAGTATGTCATGTATTCTTCTTATCACCACAAGCTGAGCATCAGTCAGTACTCACTGACTGGGAGACTTTAATCAGTCCAGCTCAGGTGCAGCATCTCCAGCACCACCAAACGGAGCCCTGGGGTACCCCAGGGGTGTGTACTCAGTATACTGCTGTTCACTCTGCTGGCTCATTGCTGTGTAACAATTCACAGCTCTAATTACATCATCAAGTTCTCCAATGTCACAGCCATGATGAGTCTTATCAAAAGGGATCACAAGGGATCAGTGTACAGATAGGAAGTGTGATGACTAATGTACTGGTACAGAGCCAGCAATCTTTAAACATGTACAAAACTAAAGAGATAGATGTTGCCTTCAGGAAAGCACAAGCCCCTCTGCACTGAACAATGATGGCTTTTTTGTGAAGATGGCAAGAGCACCAAATTCCTTGGTATTCTCCTGGTGGAGAAACTTAGCTGGTCCCTGAACAACAGCTATATTGCAAACAAAATCAATGTCTCTACTTTCTACTAAAGCTGAAAGTAGAGACACCACCAATCCTCACCACATTGTGCAGAGGGACTAATCTGACCATCCTGGCAAGCGGTATAATGAGTTGTTTTGTAAATTGCACAATCTCAGATTATAGCAGCGGATACCAAGGACAGCTGAGAAGATCATCATTGTCTCCCCTCTTTCCATCATAGATATTTACACTACATACTGTATCAATAATGCCACCAGCATGTTACATGACTACACACATCCTTCACACAAACTCTTAACCTTTATGCCACACTGGTCTGACACAACCAACAAATCAGAATGGACACGCATCCCCAACAAACACATGCATGCAAACAAATACACATTAAAGAGACATACAATAAGCATTTTTTACTAAACATTTCTTCCCTAAATACCTGATAGACTCTAAACAAAATTTTGTTTTTGCACTTTATTCTTACCTGAACTGTATATTAGTTGCTGCTGCACCATCGGTTAGCTGATCATTTAATTACCCCCCACGCCGATCATATATCATATAACATATATCATATGATCATATAATGTTGACAAATACTCTACCGCACTGTCAGTTTTCTTCTATATTGCATTGCTTTATCCTATGCTGCACCTATGCACTTCTGGTTAGATGCTAACTGCATTTCATTAGCTTTGTACATGTACTTGTACATGTATAATGACAATAAAGTTGAATCTACAGTCTTGCATTGTTTGCACACATGCATAATATTGTTTTGTAGTCTATTCTCTTCTGTATAGTTTTACCATGGTCCTGAAGGAATGTTGTTTTGTTGTACTGTACCAGCTGCATACTGTATATTTGAAATGACAACAAAAGGCACTTGATCTGACATGTTGCTACTCCTCAATCTGGGAAGGCCATCTCAAACAGTGTAAAATTCACCATGCTATTAAGAAGGATTGTTTACATATGGAGATGTTTAAAACCCCAATCTTTACAGGTTCAAGAGAATTTTCTTCAAGGACATACCATTTAATGTTAATGTTAAACCTTTTAAAGGTATAAAGTAAATATCAAGAGATACATTATCTGAATTATATATGTCTTTAAGCACATTAGATGTTCATGTTCATGACAGCAATTAAAAATAAATAAATAATACCTGGTCAAGTTGGCTTTTATTGTTCTTTCATCCATATACAGTACAGGACACAGGTGCTACATAGTGTACATACAACATAAATTAAATGAACTAACTAGCTAACTAAGACACCTCCAGGACCAAGGACCAATATCCTACATAGAAACACAAACTATCTAACTTAGACAACAAAACTAACTAGCAAGTCTGACATGAATGACCTTCTTTAGAAAAAGAATATTGCATCGTGGCATTTTATTTTTTGGGAATAAATGAAAACTTGTAATGGGGTGGGGAAGTTTGTAATTGTTCAGTGTCATGGGGTGGGGAAGGTTATATTTTAGTTGAACCTAGAATGATTCACACACACACACACACACACACACACACACACACACACACACACACACACACACACACACACACACACACACACACACACACACACACATACTGTACACTCCAGCCAACAACTGAGTTTACCAACACACATACACAGTTCTAAAGATTTAAATTTACACATAACTGATAATAAATAAAATAGGCATTCATTCACAAACTCAGTCAACTTTATATATAACTTTTATGAATAACTTTAAGAATATTTTGTGCATGTTTTCCTTGAGGTCAAGGATGTTAAAAAGCACAGTGCCGACAGACGTCTTCACACAACCTAAATTGAAATCAAATCCTTTTTTCTTACCATTCTATGTCAGTGACAACGTAAAACAGATGATGCAAAACAGATGTTGAACTGATGTTTCTTCTACTCTGATTTTCAGAATCATTCAAGCTTAACCAGGTTGAGCAACCATGGTTAGGGCTGAGTTATTTTCAGGTCTCTCCAGAGATGCTCTATTGGGTCTAGGGCTCCGTCCACACGAAGCTAGTGCGTTCTCTATCCGATCATTTTTTTTCCTCGTTCGGCGTCGTCTCAAGAAATATCTGCATACACACGAAACCACTGAAAACGGTGTAGTATATATATGCCAGACCAGTATGGGGCGCTGTAATTCTGCCATAGAGATACACTATACACGGAGAAGAAGACTTTGAGCATGCGCTTGACATCATCGTTTCACAAAATATAAGGATTGGCTGTACACACGAAACCGCAAGGGTGTCGTTTTCAGATTTATCCACCTTGGGACCCGGTTTCAAAAAATAGCGGTTTCAGTCTCCTAAAACACCGGATCCGTGTGGATGAAACGCCAATACGATAAAAAATTTATACGTATACAGCAAAACGCGTCTCCGTGTGGACAGGCTCTAGGTCTCAACTTTGGCTGGGCCAATCCAAGTCTTTCACAGAATTGTCCTGAAGCCTGAACCACCCTGACATGCACAGTGCCTGGTTTCTGTCACGAACTAACCGGAGATGAATCAGAAGACTAGCAGTTAGCCCTGTAGCGTGGATGGTAAACCCAAACGCGGAAGTAACGCGAGCAGGCAGGATAACCACGCTGGTTATTATTAGAACTCTCCCGAAGCGAGAGCAAGAGTTTGCACAAATAAACCCGCGTTCTAAATACACACACCCAATCGGAAGCGATAACCCAAGAAAGTGAGTACTCACGTTTAGACGAGCGAGGCGTCGGCGATAGCATGGGCAAAACTCAATGACTGAGCAATGTGAAGCGCCATCTTGTTTCCTTTTATGCTTCCTGAAACCCGACCGTATTACTTCCGGGTCCTAGTGCCGGTCGTGTTACGAGTGTGCATGACAGTACCCCCCTGTCCAGGACCGACTCTCGACGGTCCTGGGGTGGAGGATACCCGACGACGGTAGTCCCGGATGAGTTCGGGGTCTAGGACAAACCGAGCCGGAATCCAAGATCGCTCCTCGGGAGCGTAACCTTCCCAATCCACCAGGTACTGGAGCCCTCTGCCCCGAGGATGTGAGTCAAGGATCCGGCGAACGGTGTAGGCGGGACCACCCTCAATGATATGGGGAGGAGGAGCAGGGTGGGTGGGGGAAACCATTGGTGAAGTGATGAAGGGTTTGAGCTGGGAGGTGTGGAATACCAGATGGATCCGGAGCGCCGCAGGCAGCTGGAGCCGGTAGGTGACAGGGTTAATCCGGAGGTTGATGCGGTATGGTCCGATGAATCTTGGTGACAACTTTCTTGATTCAGTCTGCAGGTGTAGGTTTTTTGTTGATAGCCATACCTTATCACCTACTTGGTACATTCGTCCCAGTGGGTGTCGACGGCGATGTTGTAGAGTGTAACGGCGGTTAGCCTGTTGAATGGCGTCGTTTGCTTGTCTCCATAGCCGTCGACACCGGCGAACCAACTGTTGGGCCGATGGTACTTCCACCTCCGGTTCTTGATGGTCGAACATCGGAGGTTGGAAGCCGTAGCATACCTCAAATGGGCTTAGGTTGGTGGCAGAAGACATGTGGAGGTTGTGAGACAGCTCAGCCCAAATGAGGTAGCTTCCCCAGGAGCACTGGCGATCAGCAATGAAGCATCTCAGGTAGCGCTCCAGTTGTTGGTTGGTTCGCTCTGTCTGACCGTTAGTCTGTGGATGGTAACCGGAGGACAGACTGCAGGTGGAATTGATCAGACGGCAGAAGGCCTTCCAGAACCGAGACGTGAACTGGGGCCCCTGTCCGAGACGATGTCCTTTGGGAACCCATGCAGGCGGACTACGTGCTCTAGTATCAGCTCGGCTGTCCTTTAAGCTGACGGGAGACCGGAGAGGGCCACCAGGTGAACAGCTTTGGAGAACCGGTCGACGATGGTGAGGATGGTGACTCTTCCTTCGGAAACCGGCAGGCCCGTGATGAAGTCAACGGCAATGTGTGTCCAGGGTCGGCGGGGAACCGGTAGTGGTTGAAGTTCCCCTGGCGATGGTCGGTTGCTGTCCTTGGACCTGGCACACACTGGGCACGTCTGGACGAACTCGTCTATGTCCTTCTTCATATTGGGCCACCAGAAGGCACGTTGGACGAAAAGTAGGGTGCGCCGCTTTCTGGGGTGTCCAGCAAGTGGGGAGGAGTGTCCCCACTGGAATACTTCGGCCCTGATGGCGTTGGGTACATAGAGTAGGCCAGACAGCACACCTGCCGGTTCGGTCTCCTTAGCTTGTGCCTGGCGGATCCTCGTTTCCAGGTTCCAACTGAGCGGTGCGAGGATCTTGGTGGGTGGCAGGACAGGCGCAGGGTCCGCCCGGGGGGTATGACAGGTGGAAATGATAGTTCTCAAAAAACAGTGCCCACCGCGCCTGTCTGGGGTTGAGTTGTTTTAAGGTGCGGATAGTGATGAGGTTTTGATGGTCGGTCCAGATGATGAACGGCTCTCTGGCGCCCTGGAGCCAGTGTCGCCATTCCTCCAAGGCCCACTTTATGGCCAGCAGCTCGCGGTCCCCTACTCCGTATCGCTGCTGAGTGGCGTCAAATTTCTTGGAGAAAAAACTGCAGGGGTGCAGTTTTTGGTCTGGACCTCGCTGGGAGAGAACAGCCCCGGCGCCCACATCCGAAGCGTCCACCTCCACAACGAATGGTTTGTCAGCATCCGGGTGAAGGAGGATGGGAGCAGTGGTGAAGCGGCGACAGAGCTCATGGAAGGCAGAGACGGCAGTTGAGGTGAGGTTGAAGGGGTGAGATGATGGGCGGGTTAGTGGAGCTGCAACGGTACTGTAGTCCCGGATAAAGCGGCGATAGAAATTGGCAAACCCGAGAAATCTCTGGAGTTGTTTAAGAGTCTTGGGTAGGGGCCAATGGCTCACAACTTCCAGTTTCTGCGGGTCCATGGCCACACCCTGGGGCGAGATGACAAAACCCAGGAACGTGGTGGAGCGCTCGTGAAAAGCGCACTTCTCCAACTTACAGTACAGCTGGTGGGCGAGCAATCTCTTTAGAACCGCTCTGACGTGCTGGATATGTTTGTTGATGGTTCGGGAGTAGATGAGGATGTCGTCGAGGTAGACGAACACCCAGCGGCCTAACATGTCTCTGAGGACGTCATTGATGAATTGCTGAAAAGTGGCAGGTGCGTTGCAGAGACCAAAGGGGATGACGAGACTCTCGTAGTGTCCTGTAGGGGTGATGAAGGCCGTCTTCCACTCATCACCCTCTCTGATGCGCACCAAGTTGTAGGCGCTCCGGAGGTCCAACTTAGTGAAGATGGTGGCACCAGAGAGGGCGTCCAGGGCAGAGTTGGTAAGAGGCAGCAGGTGTCGGTTTTTTATGGTGATGTTATTGAGCCCCCGGTAATCGACACAGGGACGTAGACTACCATCGCGTTTTTTCACGAAGAAGAACCCCGCTGCGGCAGGTGAGGAGGAGGGCCAGATGGTACCATGGCGAAGTCCGCTGGAAACATACTCCTCCATCGCCTGCATCTCGGTGTTGGATAGTGAATAGAGGTGGCCGCAGGGTGGTGTCGCGCCTGGCTGAAGATCGATTGCCAGGTCATATGGGCGATGAGGAGGTAGGTGGGTAGCGCGTCTCTTACAGAAGACATCAGCCAGGTCCCGGTAGTCTAGCGGGATGTTGTCTGTGTTGACATCGGGGGCCTCGGACTCCCTAGAGCACGTCCCAGCCTCGGCCCGTAGTCAGAGCCCGGTGCAGGTCGGCCCCCACTGTAGAATCCGATTTTGAGTCCATGATATGAGTGGGTCATGATGCAGCAGCCAAGGGTGTCCGAGGATAATGGGTGGTGATGAAATGGTGGTGGTGTAAAACTGAATCTGTTCCTGATGCTGGTTGATGATGAGGGTGATAGGCTGAGTTTGAAAGGAGATGGGGCTGGAGGAAAGGGGCCGACCGTCGACTGATGTAATGGTTACGGGCTGGGATAACGCCTCGATTTTTACCCCCAGTTTTTTGGCATATGAAGAGTCAATGAAGTTACCTGCTGCCCCGAAGTCGACGAACACGGTACTTCCGACCCGTTTGTGGCCAAACTGGAGGTGTACCTTTACCGTGAGACGGGAATCATTAGTCAGGGTGGTGGAGAGGGAGATGGGACCCGGGGAGCTACTCTAATTTCTTACCGGGGCTGCGCGTTTCCCGGCCGCATAGGACAGATGGCTTGATGGTGTGCAGCGGATCCACAATACGCGCAGAGCCCCTCTCTAAAATGGCGTTCCCGTTCTGCAGCGGTTAAGGAGGCGCGCCCTAATTGCATGGGTTCCCCGGCTCCTGTGTCAACCACGGCGGGAGGTGGAGTACCGACGGTTCTGGTGGGTGCTGCAGTGAATGAGGAGTGGACTTCTGGAACTGGAGCGTGGGAGACGAAGGGTGTGGTACGAGGTAGTGTTGTCGTGATGGGTGGCAGGGTACGGGGAGCTGGCTTGGGGCGAGCGAGCAGACGTTGGTCGATCCGGAGGGCGAGTTGGATTAAGCCCTCCAAGGTTGCTGGGAGCTCTCGTCCGGCAAGCTCGTCTTTTATACGCAAAGCCAGTCCCTCGTAGTAGGCCGTCCGGAGGGCGGAGTCTCCCCAGTCGATCTGCACGGTGAGAGTGCGAAACTCCGCGGTGTAGCGGCTCACAGACGACCCTCCCTGCCGTAGATGATATAGCTTAGAGTCGGTCTCCACCTCAGCAGCCGGATGCTCAAAGGTGAGTTTAAGCTGACGGGTGAATTCTGTGTAGGAGTAGGCGACGTCTGAATCTGAACGAAGAACCGCCGTGGCCCACTCAGCTGCCTGCCCGGATAGCAACGAGACGAGAAGAGCAATGCGCAGTCGGTCTGTGGAGTATCTGGTGGAATTAAACTCAAACACAAGATCCAATGCAGTTAGAAAAACACTGCACTTCCCATCTGTGCCATCCCATTTGTCCGGTAAAGCTAGAAAAACATCAGAAGGTGGGGAGGGGGTTGTCGGCGCAGCAGCCGCTGCGATGGGTGTGGCAACAGCCGGCTGAGCGGCCGCCCCGCGGAGGGTCATATTCTCCTTTCGCAGCTCTGCCACCTCGCGGCGCAAGACCGCGACGTCTTGGAGCTCCTTGCGGAGAGATGCGACTTCACCACGGAGCTGATCGATCAGCTTAGCATGCTGGCCAACCACATCACAGAGGTGAGCAAACTCCGCTGGGTTTACTGCTGAAAGCTCAGTCATTCTGTCACGAACTAACCGGAGATGAATCAGAAGACTAGCAGTTAGCCCTGTAGCGTGGATGGTAAACCCAAACGCGGAAGTAACGCGAGCAGGCAGCGATATCCGATATCGGAAGCGATAACCCAAGAAAGTGAGTACTCACGTTTAGACGAGCGAGGCGTCGGCGATAGCATGGGCAAAACTCAATGACTGAGCAATGTGAAGCGCCATCTTGTTTCCTTTTATGCTTCCTGAAACCCGACCGTATTACTTCCCGGTCCTAGTGCCGCTCGTGTTACGAGTGTGCATGACAGTTTCATTGTGTGGAGAATTTTGACATCGAACCAGAGGATTTTACTTCTCATAGTCTGAGATATTTCAGGGGCTTACAACCTTACAACCAACTGTCATGTACCTGTCAGTGAGGAATGGCTTCTGTCTGGCCACTGTACCATAGAGGCCTCATTGGTGGAAAGCTGCAGTGATGGTTGCCTTTCTGGAAGTCTCTCCCATCTCCACAAGAGACCTCATTTATAGTGATCCTTTGGTTCTTGGTTACTTCTCTGATCAAGGCCCTTCATCCTCAATTACTCAGCTTGGCTGGGTGGCCAGATTTAGGAATACTGTTGGTTGTTCCAAATCTCTTCCTTTTGGGAATGATGGGGGCTCTTGTGCTCTTTGCCATGTTCAATGCTGCAGAAATTATATCCTTCCCAGATCTGTGACTCTTTCATTTATACTGACCCCTGGGTTCTTGTTTACCACACTGACCAAGGCACTTAACACTCAGTTTGGCTGGGTGGCCAGAGCTGGGAAGAATGTTGGCTGTTCCAAATCTCTTCCATTTGAGAATGATGGAGGCTACTGTGCTCTTGGGCACTTTCAATGTTGCAGAAATTGTGTCCTTCCCAGATTATTTATAGATAATTCTCTCGACCTCATGACTTTGTTTTCACCCTGACATACATTATTCGTTTGTGGTGAGACCTTATATAGAAAAGGTGCATGTATTTTCTAATAATGTCCAATTAATTAATTGATTTAGTCACAGGTGAACTCCAACTGCCAGGAAGAATATAATAACTCAAGAAACTCATCCTGAAGGTAGATGAGCTATGACAGCAGAAAACCACATTGGGGTCTACTTTTATCACCCATGAACAGGAATTAGAAGCTGTAATGGGCACAGACTCACCCTCAACAACTCAAGGCTTTTTCCAGTTTTCAGCAGCCCAGTTCGGTTGTGTCTGTGCCAACAATAGCCTCCGATTGTGTTCTGAGATGCTTTTCGACTCCTTGCGATTGTAAAGACAGAGTACTTCGAGACAGCGCACACCATCAGATGTCTCATCATACTCTCCTGATTTCTCCAAAACAATGTTTTTTTCAAACATTCTGTGTAGAAAATGGAAAATAACAAAAACTCTAGGGATTATTTTATGTGAATATCCCAGGAGATGAGCAGCATATAAAATTCTCAGTAACCCCAATACTGTGCAACTGGACAAACCAGTGTGTAACCTGTGTTTATCCATCTACAAGAGGAAAAGAACCAAGGCTTGGTGCTTCCTATTATAAAAAAATGTTTTAAGAGGGAAAAATGGCCTGGCCACAGACACTAGCATGAACGTCTAATGACACTAGCATGTGTGCACATCTCTGTCGTTCTCAGAAATTCACTGCGATGGCTTTCCCAGACGCCAACCGGAACCCAGGCTGGGGCTAAGCCTCAATCCACCCTGTGCCTGTCTGTCCTTCCCATCAGGCTGGCAGCCTTCCATCAAATTCCTTTTCTTAGCTTGACATACACAGTCCCTTTATTTGCCATTGAAAGTATTCCATAGTCTGTCATTAATTCTAACTTTATTTTTTCTATTTTTTGGCAACAAAATTGTAAAATAAATTGTTTGTGCTAAATTACTCTTCATGCTACCTAACAATAGACCTCTCATAACTGAAAAAATAGACACCAAATAAATTAATATAGATCATACAGTGTGTCTTTTCCAGTACTGAGATATGTCCATTGCCAATAGGGCAATAAGTCACATCATTCCTGCAATCATTAAATTAAGGAAATTTAGGAGGAACACCTGTTGAAAAATGGCTTGTTGTCTAATAACCCTGGGTCAAGTGACCCAAAGTTTACAGACTCTTTGTTATGACACTTGCAACTGAGCACAGGTACTTCGTTCTGCTATCAGAGGTACATGAGATGCTTCTACAACTTGACTGGAGTTCCGCTTTGCCTACACCTATCTACATACAGTTTTCAAAATTTTACAGTAGATGGGGTATGTGAAAACATTGTGAGACGCGAATGTGCCAGGACACAAATCTCAGGAGGGATACAATAAAATTTCTGCAGACATTTGGAACAACCAAGAGTCTTCTGGCCACCCAGCCAAACTGAGTAACCTGGGACAAAGGGGCTTGGTTGGACAGGCAACCAAAAAAACGAGGGTCACTATAAATGAAAGCCAAAGTTCCCTTATGGAGATGGGAGAGACTTACAGAAGGACAACTATCACGCAGCACTCCAGCAATCAGGCCTCTATGATACAGTGGCCAGACAGAAGCCATTCCTCACTAAAAGGCGTTTGACAGCCTGCTTGGAGTTTCCTCTGAAGACTTCCCATGAGATGTTAAATTCTCTGGTCTGATGATATAATTCCCCATCCCATGTGGGGAAGAAATCAGGCACTTTGCATCACCTCATTAATACCATCCTCACAGTCAAACACCCTGGGGGCAGCATCATGCTGTGGGGATGTTTTTCTGCAACTAGGATTGGAAGATTAATCAGAATAGATTAAAAAAAAAATTAAGACAAATATAGAGCCATCCAAAGTGAAACCTTTTTCAGAATGCTCAGGATCTCAGGCTGGTGTGACGGTTAAATTTCAACAAGAATTAAAGCATCCTGACAGTAAAACACGGGAGTGGATTCAGAACAACTCTGTAAAAGTCCTGAAATGTCCAAGTCAGAATCTGAACCTGAAAATGACTGGACCCATCCAACTATTCTTAAAGCAGGAAGGGAATTAACTTTCAAAAGAAAGATGTGAATTTAGCATCATTCAAAAGAAGAATTGTCTGTTACTGGCAGTGTTGGTTGTAATGCGTTAGAGTACTCGGATTACGTTTTTGATGTAACGAGTAATCTAACGCGTTAGGTCCGCCATTCAAGTGCTCAGTTACTTAGTTACTTCTTCAAAAATGTAAACCGTTATTCAGACAATTTATGTAATCCGTGAGCCAGACAGCAGTCATTCCCAATCCATTAGTGTGTGTGTGTGTGTGTGCGAGAAAGTCGTCCTACAAGCCCCGCCCCCGATAACCTGCCCCTTTCTGCTATTCCTGCTGTTATACCCCTCTCTCACCTATGCAGTTTGTCTATGCGAGGACCGATGTGCGGAAAGATGGAAACCTAATCACAGCGCCAAAACCTGCGGTGAATCACAATGAACCGTACTTACGGCCACCGTGCGAAACCGTGTAGTAGTTAACAGATTATGTGCCAAACTAAGCTGAGTGATGATGGTAGAATAATAATTATAAAGGTCTTGACTAAAACAACATGCATGAGGAATCACAAAGTAGTTTTCATTTTCTGCAATGGAAAAGTACTCGAACTAGTTACTATTATTAGAAAGTAGCGCTGCAATGTAACTGATGTAATGTAACTGATTACTTTTTGAAGACAGTCATTTTGTAATGTAATTAGAAAAGTAACTTTAAAAAGTAACGTCCCCCAACACTGCTCATTGCTATTGTTGCTGCCATAGTATTGGCTTTAACCAATACTAAGTAAATCTGTGCACTGTAAATGGCATTTTTCTTTTCTTTATTCTTTAATAAAGTAATAAAACCCTTCGAATCCCTGTTTTTACCTTGGCCCTGTGGAGAATTATGTTTATAATGATGCAAAAACAAAAAATAATTAAATCAATTTTAGAATGTGTGTGGAACATGACAAAGTGTGGAAAACTTGAAAGGATCTGAAAACTATCCACCTGCACTGCATATAAATCACCAATTTTTTATGCACATTTTATGTGATGACTATCCCAACTGCGTGTTTTTCCAACCTTAACTTTCAAAGTCTCACACAACAAAAGGTTCACACCTCAATGATATCATCAAAGTTTACATTTGGAGCACTAGGACAGAAGGGATTTGGATGCCTTTTACCACAGGTCTGAAGCCACACCTACTTCCTAGTTAACCTCCTCTCGCTTCATACTGTATCTTTTCCCACTTGTCTACTTGCAATCAATCATGCACATGATAATATTTATGCCAATTTACGAATAAGATTAAGATTCAATTATTTGTCAGATGAAGCTTAAAGCACATTGAAATAATTTTTTGCATAACACAGTTGGGAAGCTTGCGTCAGAGCGCAGAGTCACACTTGTTCAAGGGCCAAACACTGGAGGCTTTGTTGGTGCTTTAACCTTCTGATATGTAACCCAGAGGCAAAACAATTTGAGCCACTAATGCCCCAAAATCAATATTGACGACAGCTGGAAAGATCATTGTCTAATGCAACACATGCCAATTTCCCTTTTTATATGCATCTTATTCAGTATACTTGGAGTTTGCAACTCCTCTCATACTGCTTGTAGCTACGTAGCATTATGCATCAGAGCTGGGATTCTGTAGGACAAAGGAAACGCTGGACCAAACATTAATACATGTTGGTAATAAACCAACAAAATGTTGTAATAAAACTTTCTTCTGAAGCATATGGGACTGTTCAAGACAGCCTTTGGGAAATGAGCAGAATTTGTCAGTATTCCAGTAAGAGTTGATTTGAATTGAATTAGTAGAAGATTGCTGTGCACATCCCTGCTCACAGCACCCATCTCTAAAATGACTACTGTGTCTCCAGTCTTTGAGGACTCCTGGTTTTTCCCATCTCTGTAGGACTGCAGTCTCAGCGGTGTCTCAACTGTCTGTCTCTAAAGGATCACAGATGCTACCTCTATCTACTGTAAGGGATCACAGACATGCTCTCCGTTTAGGATTGTTGACTCAGTGTAGGATCAGTGATGTACTCTCTCTCTCTCTCTGAAGAATCACAGACACTGGCTCATTCTCAAAGACCGCAGATGCTCTCACTCGCTCTCTACCTCAGGGATCACGCTCCACAATATTGCGTACGCATCACAGCCCATCTCTTCATTGAGTTCTAGGAGCTCATTTTCCCCCCTAAATAACTGCTGCCTCATTACCTTTTTTTGCAGCCTCTTCCGAAGCTATCCCTACTCAATCAAAATACCCCTAATTTATTCAACCAGTATCCCCATTCATACCAACTCATTACTCACGCATGCTGTGCCTTTACACTTGCCCTCTCTCATTCATCCCAAGCTCTTCTGCAAATTCATAACTTTTCACGTAGCCCAACCATTCCATTCATTTCCCTTTGATTCACATCTCAGCCCTCCACAGGCTGTTTTTACACTTGCTCTTTCACTTGTTGCACCACGAGTTACTCAAATTGCTCTTGCGGATCCCACAACAGAAGGTTTGTTTATGGTGCAGTGGCTGGCTGCTTTATGTTCCAGAGTGTCCTAATGTCTGTGTTCTGGCTTTTGATTTTATTTATGGTGTCATAACTAGTCTTAACAGAGTCTTAGCTTGCACACAAGGTACAATTTCTTTAACTATTATATGCCCCCCCCCCCAGTACAACTTCTCAAATATAAGGGGTCCTAAAACATTTCTTCTCCCTTTCAGTGCCTGATCCAACCTGATGCCCAGTCAATTACTGCTGCTGAGCATGGCCCTTTATGGTCAACTGAAATATCATAAATATACAGATGGAAAAGGACTGCAATTACTACAAACAGTTTTGCATTCAAGTTTTGTACTCAATGAGCAGTTGATAACATAACGCTTATATTTATGAGTTCCTGGTTACATAATTGTACATTTTAATATATACACAGATCAGCCATAACATTATATCTGAAATATTATGTGTTTGTGCAGTATGTGGAGGTTCTATTGCCTTTCTATCATCTCCAGCAACGGCTATTTCAGTGAGTTGAGCTGCATTGGCTTTTGTTATGGAATCGCTCCACACAGGCTTAAAATATTCCTGTTTTGACCAAAGACTAGCCTGTCTGGTTCAATCCCACAGAAATATCAATGTACAGTAGCACATGGGGATAAATGTAAAACTGTAAAACTGCCTTGAGACATTATCCATTGTTAAAAGCAGTATACAAATTAAATTTTATTGAACTGATATCTAGCAGACACAAACTTTACAGAACTTTAAAGTTTACAGGCTCATGATATAATAAGGTCCTTCCCCTACCATGGTAAACCCTACGTAATACATCAAGTTCCTTCTTTACTATAATCAGCCAGTTACCCTGGCACTGTTATTTCTATAAACCCCTTGAGATTAAGGTTTTATGAAAGCACGGACAGGAAAAGAGTGCCCAATTTGGCTCAGCATCTCTTCAGCTTGTGCAGTTTTAAAGGCGATGACAAGGTGGCCAGTAAGCCCCTAATCTGATTGACAACCTGAAATGGCACCAAAGAAATTCATTAGCTGTGCTAATTACCTTGCTGTGTACTGGGGGTCCACCGTCACATGAAAATTGTAGTAAAACTCCCTCCCAGAAGTTGTGACACCAATGTTATTAGTGATTTTTCAGTTTTTCCAGTCTACTAATTCTATCATGATACCCACATAATGCATAATCAGCTAGTGAACCCCTCAGACACACACACACACAAGCGCGCGCACACACACATTTATTTCTGCATATACTGTACAGGTGCTGGTGATATGAACTTGTCAGAGCAAAACAATGAAAAAGGCTCGAATTTCTCTTGAAGGTGTTACACAATTTACTGCACACAATATAACACAATAGATTTTGCATTATTGATTGCATTATG
Source organism: Clarias fuscus (assembly GCA_030347435.1). Lineage (NCBI taxonomy): Eukaryota > Metazoa > Chordata > Actinopteri > Siluriformes > Clariidae > Clarias > Clarias fuscus. The sequence continues at coordinate 13,613,026 of CM059212.1, read as the reverse complement.
TAGCTTTCCTGACAGATGAGAAAAAAAAAATAGACAAAACAGGGGCAGTTGCATTTTAACACAAGTTAACACTGTTCCCTGTTATTAAATACTGTTGCTCACATTTGTATCATTTATCTCCAGTTTCAGAGAAGATTTAGAGCCACTAGTTGTGCACAGCTAGAGATGTTTGTATGGGTTTTCATGCATCACTCATGGGAATGTTTGTCTTGTTCAACTTAGACCAAAGAACAATATTATTTCATGGCAAAGTTATATAGTCCAGTTTTCATGATTTTTACTAGAATTGTAACCTACTAGAATTGTACAGTATGCTTGTGCTGTTATACCAGTGCAGTTCTTATAAGTAAAATAAATAATAATCGACTGAGAAGGAAAAAGTTTTATTATTTAGCTATAAATGCAGCAGATAATAATTAAATGCTGTAATATGTATTATATGTGTCTGTTGTAACGAAAATGAGCATAGTGAGGACAGCACCCATAAAAGAGCCACTAGAGAGCCAATGATATTTGCCCCAACCTATACTGCACTGGAAATCATGGTAATGTGAAGGGTGATATTAACTGTAATTTTGTTATTTACATTCAGTTTACTTTGGTTTGCTTTCATTACATTTTCTATGAATAGTCTCTTATCATCCTTCTTAAATCAGCTTATCATTCTTCTTCTACGTAAAGATGGCAATAGACATTGTGACTGTGATTTTTGGATAACATAACCAGTTAGGTAACATTGCAGTTTTTTTTTCCCGAAAAAATAAAGTCATAATGATTAAAGTTTGGTCAGAACCTGTTTTTAGAAAATATCAGTATACAGATGCTGTGATGTATGGCATTAATAGCATATTGTGAATATTATCAATTCACAACAGAGATTTTTAGTTAATTTAGAGTGCGATAGATCTCAGGTTTGCATAATGTATATTTGTTTAGTGGTTTAATTGGAACCGTTGGGTCTATTATGCAGTAGCTTTAACTTTTTTAATTGAGGTCAGAAAAAAAAAATTGTTAAAGCTAATGTTAATGTTTATTTGTCATATATGTTATGGGTCAGAGGTCGTGATGGATCCAAGTGCAGGGGAGGAGCTTCTTGGGATAGGTTATATTGTGTGATATTTGATGTGGAGTTGGAAGAGAGCTTGGCAGAAGTGTTTTTATAAGCGTGCTTGTTGTTGTAGAGCTTGCTGCTCAATGTCGGGAAGCTGCGTGTGCTGAGTGAGTCGGCGTGAGAGCTCTGTGTGCAGCGCGAGCCTGGGAGGAATGCGGAAGTGCCGCGAGCCGACGAGACAGCCTTGTGTGTAGCGCGCTTCGGGCAGGAATGCGGAAGTGCCGCGAGCCGGCGAAACAGCCTTGTGTGTAGCGCGCTTCGGGCAGGAATGCGGAAGCACCGTGAGCCGGCGAGAGAGCCTTGTGTGTAGCGCGCTTCGTGCAGGAACGCGGGAGCGAGAGGAGCCGGCGAGAGCGTGATCTTCGCGATGACGGCGATGAGCGCGCGGAGAAGTCGTGCAGGTTGGTGGCTGCTTTGCAGGGCTTAATCGTGGTCGATAGGAGAGCAGGATTCAAAACCAGAGAGACAATGAGATATCCGTGATCCAAGTTCGCAGTAGTCAAAAACAGGTCCGTTGGTCGATAATACAAAAGTCCGTGGGCGTGGAAATCCAAAACGAGAAGCGAGAGCGTGGTCGGGAGAAACAAAGCGTGGTCGGTATCAGGAAAGCAAGGTCTAGGAAAACGCTGGAGAATTGGGCTATGGAAGGCACTCAATAATCTGGCAACGTGGTGGTGTCAGCGTGTGGTTTAAATAGGTAGGAGAGATGATTAGTGATAAGACACAGGTGTATGGAGGGCGGAGGATGAGGTGGTGAGACATAAGGGTCGGTAGGAAACATGGAGCAGGACGGCTTAAGTGATTAAGACAGAGCTCTGGCTTGGCGGGTCGTGACAGTACCCCCTCCCCTATGAACGCCACCTGGCGTTCTAGCAGGTGCCTCAGGGTGGAGTCTGTGAAAGTCAGTAATAAGGGAGCGATCTAGGATGAACCTGGCTGGTACCCAACTTCTCTCCTCAGGGCCATAGCCTTCCCAGTCCACCAGGTACTGGAGACCACGTCCACGGCGGCGAGACTTAAGGAGTCTGCGGACTGTGAAGGCTTCACCCCCATCTATGAGTCGAGGAGGAGGGGGGGTTGGGTGGGTTGGGATAGTGGACAGGAGACCAATCTGCGAATCTGTGAGACATGAAATGTGGGGTTGATTCGGCGCATGGATAAAGGTAAGGCCAACTGGACAGAACATGGGTTGATAACACGGGTGATCGTGAATGGACCGATGAATCTTGGTGAGAGTTTCCTAGAGGTGGTCTTGAGAGGAAGGTCACGAGTTGATAGCATAACCCTTTGGCCGATACGATACCTGGGAGCTGGTAAGCGGTGGCCGTTAGCCTGATGCTGGAAGGAGCTGACAGTGCGCTGCAATTGGATACGAGCCTGCTGCCACGTTCTTCTGCAGCGGCGGACGAAGGCTTGGGCAGAGGGGACTGCAGCTTCCTCTTCCTGGGGGGAAAATAATGGTGGCTGATACCCAAGGCAGCAGTGGAACGGAGACATCCCCGTGGCAGAGGTGGGGAGCGAGTTGTGGGCATATTCTACCCAGGGTAAGAAGCGGCTCCAGGAGGTAGCATCCCGAGAGGCCATGCACCTTAATGCTTTTTCCAGTTCCTGATTCATGCGTTCTGTTTGTCCATTAGTCTGGGGGTGAAAACCAGATCAGAGGCTGGGGGTGGCACCAATAAGACCGCAAAAGGCCTTCCAGAACTGTGCTGAGAATTGCGGTCCTCTGTCAGAGACAATGTCCAACGGAAGTCCATGGAGACGGAAAACATGGTTGATGAGCAACTCTGCAGTTTCCTTGGCAGACGGGAGTTTCGGTAACGGAATAAAATGGGCAGATTTGGAGAAACGGTCTACGACGGTTAAGATGCAGGTGTTATTGTTCGATGGTGGTAGCCCAGTGACAAAGTCTATGGAAATGTGAGACCATGGGCGGTGGGGAATGGGGAGGGGCCTTAGGAGCCCCTCAGGGGGGCGGCTAGTTGTCTTGTTCCTTGAACAAACATCGCAAGCAGCTACGAACTCCTTAACGTCTTCCTTCATGGTGGGCCACCAGAACCGTTGCTGCAGGAGTGAAAGGGTGCGTGTCATCCCAGGGTGACAAGCCAATCTAGAGCTGTGGGCCAGTCCAGCACTTGGGGTCTTACTGACGCAGGAACGAAGAGCATGCTCGGGGGAACATTACTTGGGCCTGGTTCCTGTTTGAGAGACTGTTGGACCAGATCCTCCACATCTAGCCGTGTAATAGCCACAAGGCATGGGGGGGGAAGGATGGTTTCCATCGTGGGAGTGCGTTTGGAGGTGGAGAATTGCCTGGAAAGGGCGTCGGGTTTGACATTCTTAGATCCTGGCCGATATGACAATGTGAAGTGAAAGCGGGCGAAGAAGAGTGACCACCTCGCCTGGCGAGAATTAAGTCTTTTAGCTGTCCTTAAGTACTCGAGATTCTTGTGATCTGTCCATACAAGAAAAGGGTGTTCTGCTCCCTCCAGCCAGTGTCTCCACTCCTCGAGTGCCAGTTTGACTGCCAATAGTTCTCGGTCCCCAATGTCATAATTTCGTTCAGGGGGTGTGAGTTGGCGGGAGAAGAAGGAGCAAGGATGAAGCTTGTTGTCCTTGGGCGATCTTTGCGAAAGAACGGCCCCTACACCCGTCTCCGAAGCATCCACTTCTACGACAAACTGAAGGGAGGGGTCGGGGAAAGTGAGAACGGGTGCTGTGGTGAATCGACGCTTGAGGTCCTCGAAGGCGCTGTTTGCCAGGGGGTTCCAACGGAACGGGATCTTGGTCGAGGTGAGTGCTGTGAGTGGGGTCGCCACCATACTGTAATTCTTAATGAATCGGCGATAGAAGTTGGCAAATCCCAGGAAGCGTTGTAGTTCACGTCTGGATGATGGTTGTGGCCAGTCAGTGACCGCCTTCACCTTGGTGGGGTCCATTTGGATGCCAGACGGTGAGATGACATAGCCTAAGAAGGAGGTGGAAGAGCAGTGAAATTCACATTTTTCTGCCTTGACATACAACTTGTTCTCCAGCAGGCGTTGCAGGACTTGGCGAACGTGGAGCTTATGTTCCTTTTCAGAGCGTGAAAAGATCAAGATGTCGTCTAGGTATGCGAACACGAATACGTTGAGAAAGTCTCTGAGGACGTCGTTGATGAGAGCCTGGAAAACTGCTGGGGCATTAGTTAGACCGAAGGGAACAACCAAGTACTCATAATGACCAGTGGGGGTATTGAAGGCGGTCTTCCACTCGTCACCTTCCCTTATTCTGACCAGATGGTAGGCGTTTCTTAGGTCAAGTTTGGTGAACATACGGGCATCCTGGAGCATTTCAAAGGCAGATGACATCAGTGGCAGTGGGTAGCGATTTTTAACCGTGATCTCGTTTAATCCCCTGTAGTCAATGCAGGGTCTGAGGGACTTGTCTTTTTTCTCCACAAAAAAGAATCCTGCCCCTGCAGGTGAGGAGGATGGGCGAATTATCCCTGCTGCAAGTGACTCGTTAATATATTGTTCCATAGCCTCTCTCTCAGGGCGGGAGAGAGAGTATAGTCGGCCCTTGGGTGGGGAGGTGTCAGGGAGAAGATCAATAGCGCAATCATAGGGACGATGAGGTGGTAGCGAGACGGCCCGTGCTTTGCTAAAAACCTGTTGGAGATCATGGTATTCGGTAGGCACTTTTGCCAGATTAGGGATCTCCTCCTGGAAGGAGGACAAGGTTCGCCCAGTGGTGGCAGCACGTAGGCATGACGAGAGGCAGGTGGGGCTCCAACCCAGGATGCTTTGTTTCAGCCAATCTATGTGGGGGTTATGCAACCTTAGCCAGGGGAGGCCTAACACAATGGGTGCGTGAGCGTTCTGGACAGCGAGAAAAGTGATGGTCTCCATGTGGTTGCCTGAGAACTGTAAGGTAACGGGAGAGGTGCGATGCGTGATAGGGGCGAGTCTACTGCCATCAAGAGCCTGAACTAAGAGTGGTTGGGATAGGGGAGTGAGTGGGATGTTGAATAGAGAAGCAGAGGAGGTGGAGATTAGATTTTGGTCGGACCCGGAATCTACTAAAGCGTGGGTGATGTAGGAACGGTTGTCAAGGGTCAGGGTAACAGGGAAACATGAGCGCTGATCTGGGGAAAGAGTAGAATTGGGGCCCCCCTGTACCCCCAGAACTACTGGGAGGCCCGGCCTTTTAGTGGACAGGAGCGCACAACATGGCCCGACTGGCCGCAGTAAAAGCAGGCCCCATCATCCCTCCGACGTTGACGCTCCCTAGGCGAAATATGTGCCCGGCCAATCTGCATGGGTTCAGGTAGTGATTCGGGAGTGGTGAATGAGGGAGCTGGGGTATGAACGTTACCAAGGGGTCGGCGCGCCTCATGGCGGGAACGTTTACGGGCATCAATACGTGTAGCTAGATCAATGAGGCCCTGTAGGTCTGATGGAAGCTCTCGGGCCGCGAGTTCATCCTTGATAGAATCCGAGAGTCCATTGTAGAAGCAGTCAAAAAGGGCCTTTTCGTCCCAGTCACAGGAGGGCGCCAGTGTTCGAAAGTCAATGGCATAATTAGAGACGGAGCTAGATCCCTGGCGTAGCTGAAGTAGTTGTCCTGCCGCCTGGTGTCCTGTGAATGAGCGGTCGAAAACCCTCCTCATCTCATCGGTGAATGTCCTGTATGTGAAGCAGCAAGGGACCTGGGCATCCCATAGCGCTGTTCCCCACTCCCTGGCTTTTCCTGAGAGTAGTGTGATTATGTAAGCCACCTTGGATCGTTCAGTGGGGAATGACGCCGGCTGCAGTTCAAGAACGAGGGAACACTGTGATAAGAAGGATCGACAGGTAGACGGATCACCATCATAAGTGGGTGGGGCAGGGAGGCGTGGTTCATGACCAGTGGCCTGTAACGGGAGAGGAGGCGGTGCGATCGGTGCCGGGGGCAGTCGTGTCTGCTGTAGCTGGGTAGAAAGTGATGTTAATGTTTCCGTGATACTTTGGAGTGTTGAGGTGATCTGCGTGATCTCTTGTTGATGAGTACCTAGGAGGGCTCCCTGGCTCTCTAGGGCCCCCCTCAGACGAGCTGCCTCTGCTGGATCCATTTTTTTTTTTTTGGCCAGATTATACTGTTATGGGTCAGAGGTCGTGATGGATCCAAGTGCAGGGGAGGAGCTTCTTGGGATAGGTTATATTGTGTGATATTTGATGTGGAGTTGGAAGAGAGCTTGGCAGAAGTGTTTTTATAAGCGTGCTTGTTGTTGTAGAGCTTGCTGCTCAATGTCGGGAAGCTGCGTGTGCTGAGTGAGTCGGCGTGAGAGCTCTGTGTGCAGCGCGAGCCTGGGAGGAATGCGGAAGTGCCGCGAGCCGACGAGACAGCCTTGTGTGTAGCGCGCTTCGGGCAGGAATGCGGAAGTGCCGCGAGCCGGCGAAACAGCCTTGTGTGTAGCGCGCTTCGGGCAGGAATGCGGAAGCACCGTGAGCCGGCGAGAGAGCCTTGTGTGTAGCGCGCTTCGTGCAGGAACGCGGGAGCGAGAGGAGCCGGCGAGAGCGTGATCTTCGCGATGACGGCGATGAGCGCGCGGAGAAGTCGTGCAGGTTGGTGGCTGCTTTGCAGGGCTTAATCGTGGTCGATAGGAGAGCAGGATTCAAAACCAGAGAGACAATGAGATATCCGTGATCCAAGTTCGCAGTAGTCAAAAACAGGTCCGTTGGTCGATAATACAAAAGTCCGTGGGCGTGGAAATCCAAAACGAGAAGCGAGAGCGTGGTCGGGAGAAACAAAGCGTGGTCGGTATCAGGAAAGCAAGGTCTAGGAAAACGCTGGAGAATTGGGCTATGGAAGGCACTCAATAATCTGGCAACGTGGTGGTGTCAGCGTGTGGTTTAAATAGGTAGGAGAGATGATTAGTGATAAGACACAGGTGTATGGAGGGCGGAGGATGAGGTGGTGAGACATAAGGGTCGGTAGGAAACATGGAGCAGGACGGCTTAAGTGATTAAGACAGAGCTCTGGCTTGGCGGGTCGTGACAATATATCATGTTAATGTAAGCCCACTTTACTATAAACGATTATGCAGAATACGATACTGGTCCGGAACCTAATAACTGGTTGTGAATCTTTCAGATTGCTGTGGAGGAATTTTGGCCCATTCTTTTTTGCAGAATTGCTTTAATTCAGCCACAGTTTAAGGTTTTCAAGCATGAACAGCCTGTTTAAGGATTTAGGTCCAGACTTTGATTAGGCCACTCCAAAACTTCATTTTTTTTTATTCAAATTTCATTTGTCACATATACAACCATACACAGTATAATATGCAGTGAATTTTTTTTCTGACCTAGATAAAGACGAAGGCAGTAAGTTTCTCAGTTATTTGAGTCATTCAGTGGTGGACATGCTGGTGTGTTTCGGATCATCGTCCTGCTGCATCATCCAAGTGCTTGAGCTTGAGGTGATGAACTAATGGCGAGACAGTCTTTTTTTTTTTTTTAGGATTTTCTGGTAGAGTGCAGACTTCATGGATCCATCAGTTATGACAAGTCATCAAGGACCTGAAGCTGCAAAGCAGCCCCAGACCATCACACTACCACCATGTTTGACTTGTTTATATGATGTTCTTTTTATGGGATGCACACCTTTTAAAAAATTCATGTAATGAGGCAAGTGAGGACTGCAGATCTTTAGATGTTGTTCTGGATTCTTTTATGAGCCCTTGGATGAGTCATCCTTGTGCTCTTGGAATCATTTTGGTAGACCAGCCCCTCCTGCGAAGATTCAACACTGTTCCAAATTTTCTCCTTTTGTGAATAATTTACCGGATTCCCACTGGTTCACTTGAGCCCCAAAGCCTTAGAAGTCATTTGTAACCCTTTCGTAACTGATACCGCCTTTTTCATCTGTTTATCTTTTAGTGTGCTCAACTTTTAAGTGATTTCTTGAATCAACAGGTATGGCAGTAATCAGGCCTGGGTGATTGGGCGTTCTATCTGATCCGCCAGCACTGCTGGCCTCCTTCCACCATCTCTCAGACGGCTTTTTCCCCTTAATAATTGAAATCATCATTTGAAAACTGCCTTTTGTATTTACTCAGATTATCTTTGTGGTATGTTAAAATGTGTTTAATAATCTGAATCATTTAAGCGTGACAAATAAATAAATAAATAAATAAATAAGCAAGGGGGCAAATACTTTTTACATTAGCAAATACTTTTAATTTAAGGTTTTCCTCACTACTGTTTGGCTAAAAGTGTTAAAGTAAAAGTTGGATAAAGGAATGTTAAGATAGCTTTGCTTCTGTCTCTGTCCATACACAACCCACTACTATGATCTGCTCCTCAACAACACGCTATAGAGCTAACAACAACAACAACAACATCAACAAACTATGATTCGTATTCACACCACTAAGTGTGTCTTAATGGTAAGTATGCAGTACAGTCTTGAGTCAATGTCTAAGGGCAGCAGAAGCCCATAACATTATCCTCCGGATATTAAACAGAGAGGCATTTTTATTGTAGCATCATATCACAGAAATGAAAGTGGGAATAGAGCTACTGGAAATGAATCTACCTAAAGGTAGCAAGTCTAAAGAAGATTTCTACGGTGGTCACTACAGGTTTAAGAGCAAGGGCTCCCTTCACACATCTGGTGAAAGATTCCTACTTCCTACACACACATGCTCACTGGTATTTTAAGTAGTTGAGGACACACATATCTTTGAATTCATTGAAATATTATGTATTAGTCATAACGTCCGTAAGATGCTCTCAGGCTGGGAGAGAGTGGAAAAGTCTGGGGAAACCTTAGGAAAAAATATGGTAAAAAGACTGTGTTTACGACTCGAAACGTTAATCTCTTTCAGTGTTCTTCAGAGATTAGAGATGATGACAGCTAATAAGGTTATGTCTGGATGCAAAACCCACACACCACTGAGACCCACTAACCACAGGCAGATACTTTCTGCTACCACATTCATCAAGCAGACTGCATGGTACTTGCACAGCTTAAATAAAACTATTACCGCATTCACACACACACACACACACACATATATCATGCCACCGGCACCCACACGGAATGCTATTAAAATCTGAAATTCAAGCATATGGTTGACGGGTTTAGCTGCATAAGACCATCATTAAATATTCTCAACCTGGACAAAACATATTACACAATCTCCTGGGCAAACACATCAATCTTGTTCGGTTATTCAGTCATAATATGCCAGTCAAAGAATACACAAGGAGAAAATGTAAAAAAGCATAGTGAAACCCAGGCAGCTGGGATTAATGTTAGAACGGCGAATTGAATCACAGGCCTCCTTATATAGTCTGTAAACACTGATGTCCCCATCTGAATAGTGTCTGCCATCTAAATATTCATAACTGCACTGGATTAATTTGTCAACACAATTGTAAGGGAAAGATTTACAATCCTGGTTACTTATTTTCCAAGTGAAACATTGAGCCATGCTGCCCCCAGATGGTGTACTAAGAATGAGTTCATGACAACAACAACAAAAAAAGGTCAGTGATATAAATGCAATATATAATGAAAATACATCCGTATAACTGTTTTATACGTTTATAATGTAAAAAAAAAAAAAAAAACGTATCTTAAATTACTACTCAAGAAAATCTAATTCTTGGGCACAAACACTGATAAACAGCAGAACTGCTGGCTGTGTGGTCACAAGGACCTAAGGTTTTTGATGGCACCACGATGACTTCATCATAACCACCATCACATCACAAACACACCTGCAAACTGGTCAGCTGCTGTCATTTGCCTGGAGGAACCACAGAGACTGAGAGCTAAGCATTAGCTCACCATTAGCAGATGTACTATGAGGTTTATACCATCTGGAATCTGTCTATTCCATCCAACACATGGGAAATGACTCAAATAATTAATAGATGGACCAAGTTAAAGATCCTCTACTGTCTGACAATCAAATGTTACTGAATGTTAAGATGACTAATAGCTTAAAGGCTTACAGTAAGAAGGAATGGCTTTTTTCCCCCAGAAAAAAATAAATAAATTAGTCATGGAGTTCTGGAAGGCAGTGCAACCATCGATTAGGTTCTAGAAAAAGCATAGAGTTTATGCAGTTATCTAATCAGCCAATAATGCATAAAGCAGTACAATGCATACATTCATATAGATACAAGTCACTTACTTTTGATTTAATCAGTATAAGGCTCTTCATAAACACAAGGCTGCATCCACAGGCATTTTTCCAATATGAAATTTGATATCTTACTTTGTATTTCCAACCTAGCTTGTTTTGTAACTAATAAGAGAAGACTGAAAAGAGGCAGAGGTAACACTACTCGCTTTTTCCTTTAGGGTCAGCTGAATCTGTAGTCATTTTCGGACCGGAACAATAATGGCACAAAAGCTTGAAATCGTCTCTGCATCAGTTGCATTATAAAATGTACAAGGGACGTGCTTTATTGTGCCACTTAAATATAAAAACAGCTATTACATGTAGCTCATTATGCATGTCTGTACATTCTGATTTATAAAAGTCCCTGCTGATATTCAAGTATAGTTTTCACTATTTTCTATTATTTGTGTGATTATTAGTGGTACTTGATCTGTATTGCTATTCGTTAGGGGCAGTGCTGGCTCAGGCGGTTGGTGATCGGAGGGTCGTAGGTTAGAGTTCTGCCACCTCTGTGTTTCCCACTGTTGGGTTCTTGGGCGAGTCCTGTAACCCTATACCCATACGATTTATTTCATAATTGCCAGTTTCCAAAGCCCAGAGGATTGGGCATCAGACTACCAACCCAGCAGTGTAAAAACCACCAGTGCTGCAGAAATGACTGAACTTGTTGCTCAATGCAACAATAATAAGTGATATTGTTGCAATAATAATTGCTATTCATTAAACTACTCTACGAGACTTGTTATAATTTCTGACATTTTATCATAGTAAATGTTATGCTGAAATAAACCTTTTAAAGTAAGTATATTATCATGTCCAATGTATAGCATGGGCACTGTGAAAACATCAAGGTTACATTTGTCCTTGCTACGCCTCTCTGGATGCAACTGACTTCCAGAAGACAGAGCCAGGGCAAGCTTCATGGAGCTCCATGGTCAGGCTTAGATTTCCACTGCGGTATCTTTGTAGTGGCAGAATCACACAGATCCTACTGACCCTCAGGTGTCAGTCTTACAGTGCACAGTGTCTGCGTGGAGCTTTAAGACACTGGGCCCTTTCTCTCCAGGCCCAGGAAAAGACATGGCACAGACACAGACGCTGATTACGACAGGTTTAGATCCTATTATACTGCCGGTTTAATTAAGAACTTGTTGATCTTGAGGCTTTGACTTCACAGTGGCCTTTTGTAAAGTACAAGGCTTGGGGTCTGTTTCCTCTGATAATGAAAAAGGGATATGAAGGATATATAAGATAATGTTACATTTTCTTTACACCGGGGTTAGAACAGTGAATTATTGCATCCTTCCTGTACTGTAGACTTCATGGGAAGAAAAGGGAGACCATATAGACTGCTTATTGTTCATGTTGAATAATATATTTTAATACCATTAAGTTTTAACAAACTACTTACACCATCATTTAAAAAAAAAATTAGCATACGTTATTATATTAAAACACCGCTATTGCACGTTGTAGGCAGCAGGCACTGTCACTGTATGTGTGGCAACAACAGTGGTAGGCAAAGTACACAAATCTGGTAGGTAAAGTGTTATGCAAGTAAAAGCGGAAGACTTCCATTTACATTTCTACTTGAGAAAAAGTACTTACCTAAAAAAACAATTTATTTAAGTATTGGGAATAGTGAGCTTGCATTAACTCAATGTAGCCTGTAAGTCTGTCTCTCTCTCTCTCTCTCGTGCTGTTTTCACTGCTATCTAAAATCGTCTTCCCTTCTAATTTCAAACACCTGCTACACGATTGAGCATTTCACGGAGTGAAGGCAAATTACACTACTGTGCTTATGTAACAACACCATTAACAAATGTAGTGAAGTATAAAGTACAAATATTTGTTTTGTATGATATAGTGGAGTAAAAGTAAAAGACGTCCATCATTAAAACTATGGTTAATGTGCGGCTAAGTGAAAACTAAACTTAAGTAAAGTAACAATGTAAAGTGATTTCCCTCTGAATTCTGAATTATTATTATTGTTTTTATTTTGTTTCTTTGTTTGTTTTTACAGCCTTATGGCTGCCACACAAGTGTATGATGTTTTTTTTTTTTTTAAGTAATAAAGGCATGTTGTAATTCTTTAGTAAAGATCAGACGCCACAAGCCTGTAAAAGGTCACTGTACTGTATATGAAGACCTCAAGTCGTTTCTGTATTGACCCTGACTTGCATCTGTCTTGGGCTTCCCATTAATATGGTCCAACTTTGTAAAAATCTTATTTATTTTTCTTTCCTTCTCTTGGAGAACAGCCTAATCGTTGGTGCAATGCACAAATTAATCCAACTAGAACCAAAATATTTAGTCTAAAAAAAGAAAAAGGTTTTCAGTCTCAATTTTATTTACATGCACTCGGGTCGTCCTTGACCTGCTGTGACTAAACATTCATTAACTTTATCATTTTTATTTATTTATTGCCAAATGGGCTTTATGTTGTTAAATGTTAGGGATTGATTTTTTAATCAATTTTAAAAATCGATTTTTCTTTTCCACACAACTATGAGATGCTCACATAGAGACAGTCACTATTTTACAGTTCAGTTAACACCCACTCTCTTACAAACCATGCCCTTGCTGGCTGTAAGACAGAAGAAGAAAAAAAAAAAAGTGTCTGTTGTCGTGCCAGCTTTCATCAACCCTCGGCAGTCACGGTGGTGAAGATCCTATAACTATAGACTTCCTGCATGCTCCAATAAGCATTGCTAACCTATCTGCTTCCTGTTTTTAATTAGTTCTGATGACAGACACTCCGCCTACAAGACATGCACACACAAATCCATCAAAGACTACTTTGTGTACAATACACAGAGGAAGAAAAAAAAAAGGACAAATCTTCAAAGACCACACTCCTGACCTTATTATTCCCCTGCCTATAGCACTGTGGAGGCATTAGTCGGCAGAATAACTGTAGGTGGATTTAGTATCTGTCATTTGGTTAATGAGAAAGACTGTAAATTATACCAATGGGAATGAGACAGCTTTCAGAACTCTGAGAACTTAGAAATGTGCTTGACAGATCTTGCACAGAATGTTTTCAAGTTATGACTGCAGTCATTTTTGGAATATTTTGGACATTACATCATAGCACATTTTCCAGTGCTATAAAACTAATTAGGTTGCCTCATGGTCCAGAAAAAAAAAAAAAAAAAACACAATTATAAAATTAGCTCCTTTCAAAAAGAGAGAGTAAAATCACTTCCAAAACCAAAATATTAGTAATGCTGGTGGTTAGCACCGACGCCTTGTACCGCCGGGGTCCGGGTTTGATTCCCGTCTCTGTGTGCATGGAGTTTCCTCACATTACCCGTAGTGTGTGAATGAGTGTGTGTGTGTGAGCCCTGCGATGGGATTGGCACCCTGTCCAGGGTGTACCCCGCCTTGTGCCCTAAGTCTCCTGGGATAGGCTCCAGGCTCCCCGTGACCCTGAATACAGGATAAAGCGGTATAGACGATGAGTGAGGGAGTGAGGGAGAGTTGCAGTACCATTTCTTCCCTCTTGTGGCATTAAAAGGTGCAAGGGCTGTATCAAAAGAAATGCAAACTTGTATAACTTTTTAATTAACTGAAATCGTTGCACATGTTAGTAGAGTAAATCTTCTCTATTCAAATGTACTACTCAACCTAGTCTCCATCACAAGCCATGCATTTGCACCATCGCTGAACCCAACTCTCAAATCTTTGAAAATCCTCTGTGTCCCAGTTAATGATCTCCCACTGTGCTACAGAATGTTTAAGTAAGGAAATGACCCCATTGACAAAAGAAACAAGCTCAAAGGATGAATTGAAGACCAAGTCGGAGGACACCCACCAAACATATGGAGAACATGAAAACTCTACAGACCCGAGGCAGGAATCAAACCTTAAACCTTGGAGATGTGAATCCACGATGCTAACCACTCCACCACCATGCTTCTAGGATCATTCCATGCTATTTTTTCTTCCAAAGACATAACCAAGCACCAATAAATCTCACAACTTTTCACGCACACTACTAAAAGACCTCATGGGTGTAAGAAGGGGTTCAAAAACAACGCTTTCTTCTGAATAAGTTACGCCACCCTGTGATGAAGCACGAGCAAACTCCCTAACAGCAGTCTTCTCCCTCTTGAATTAGTAGCTGATGTATGACAGAGGACAGCTAGCTGGTGGGTGGGGAGAAGATGCCCTCAAAACCAATAAACAACAACCGCCACAACAATAAAAACTAATAATAATAAAACTATAAAGGTCAAGAAATTACACCAATATGAAACACTTTGCCTGTGGATTATGCAAAAAAAAAAAATATATATAAGTAGAAAAATTGAAGTTTCTCCATGTTGATTAATGCGGTTGGAAACTAGTACACAATCGAGGTTACATTACCACCAACTGTAGGTCTCATTCTCCCAGCCTCTTAAAGCCCATTTCCTGATCTTCCTTAAAAATGTCTAACGCGACCTTTCCTGATCTTGTCTTGACCTGCTCCATATCTTAATCTCTTCACCCGTATCCGGTACTACCTCTCAGTACCAATCAGCATCTTTAGTTGGAGTGCAGTACAGTAGGTTGCATCATTGCCACCTATATTATCTCTCACTTCAGCTTCCTGTCCTTTAAAGCAGTCATCTTCCTCAAAAACAATAAATGCTTCCTTTCCTGATCAGTGACTCCCAACTCTATCCATTTTTTTTGGGTGAGTTTCTTTTTCTATAAAATTGACTGTGACAAAAAGCTGTCTTTTGATCTCAGACCAGACCAGATTTCCATCCTTATTGGAAGAACTGATGAATATGAGTCTAATTTGATTGATTCATAGGCAACAACAGAAAGAAATTGAGGGGGAATTTTCAAGGATTAAATACACTGATCAGCCATAATATTAAATATATGTTTTAACCAAATATTAAACCTTGGTTTTGGGTCCCTCTTGTGCCACCTAGGCAGCTTTGGACCCTTGGGGCATGAAAGTGTCTCTAAAAGGTGTGCTGTTGTGTCTGGCACCAGGATGTTAGCTGCGGATCCTTTGGGTGCTGTGGATTGGGAGGTAGAGCCTTCGTGGATCAGAATTGTTTGTCCGGCAGATGGGTGCTTGAGTGGAATGTGATTTGGGGAACTTGGAGGCTGGCTCTATGGCTTTTTTTAGGCTGTTTGCCTGCTGGGCTCGTTGGTTGTAGTGCACTGGGTGTTCAGGTGATTTCCCATCATTACATTTTTCTGCTGATTTGTGCTCCACTGGCTTTTCTGTGGGATCGAACTGAACCGGCTGGCCTTTGTTCCCCACAGGCGTGGATGAGCCTTGGGTACTCAAGATCCGGTCACCAATTTACTGGTATATGGTAATCAGTAGTGTTCAGCTCATATGGTGGTAGGGTTACTGTTATGGCTGATCATTGTATATAATTGTTACAAGCATATGCAAGTTTTCTTAAAGCTCACAGTTGTAGCTCAAAAGTTTTATTTATTTATTTTGACCTGCTAAAATGTCGTTAAAAAATTCAGAAACAATGCTAGAGTGGCAAATAATATTTAATTGAAATAATTATGCGACGTTGGTCAAAATGAGGAACCCAGGAGACCCACACCACAGGTGTTACAGATACGGAAACATCCTGAAATTCAAAAATAAACCTTAAACTCATAGATTTAACAATTAATCCAGGCAATCAGTGAACTAATTTGTTACAACTGATAATCATAACAACTGGATAATAATTTCCAAGGTGCTGCAAAGACAAAAACAATAGCAGCTTGGGAATAATGATGTAGTAAGATGATCATTAAGAAAGTAAAGTATGTATTTTGAAAGAAAAGTAAAGAAATTATTACTATAAATCAACTGAATAGTTCTTATTCTCATATTTATGAATGAAATGTATGAAATGCGTATGAAATGTGTTGTAACCTCTGAGGCTTAATCCTAAACTGAAATATGGATTTCCCATGTGTTGATTTCCTGCCATCCAGAACAGATTTCCAGTTATGTGGATTTCCATATAACTGGAAATCTATTCTGGATGGCATCAAGACGGGTAGATATTTAAAGAGTCTTGCATTTTAATGAGGATAAAAATGTATATATTTTCTTAGGACAATTCTTTTTTGTTTTTAAATTAAACATTCAGGAATACATTAAGATAGATGTTGCGTCAGGGTCGGTTTTTCAGCAGGCTCTGGATTTCTGGACTTGTTCCTAGGTAAATTAGGTGCATGTTAGTAGGGCGTAACGAGTCATTTGGGTTCAGTCTGAGATTATGGTAGGTAAATTCAGCCGCTGGGAGGATCGTAGGCCACTTGTCCTTGAGAGGTCGCAGTGTGACAGCATGCTCAGTGTGTGCCCTTCTGCACCATCTGTGTGAAGCGGTTGGTGATGGCGAGAGTGGTGTCGATGAAGCGTTCCACGCAGCTCACGAGACACGTCTCTGTGCGCGAGTCCAGTTTCGAGCTCGGCTTGTCTATACATTTGTCCCAACACACATCTGTGAAGTTGTGTACCTGTAAATACAATCCCAGGGTCAATTCAAAGATATACATATAACAGGAAGTACTGATACAATTCGATCACATCAAAGGCATCTATTTGTATATTTTTTGACACAAAACGTATATGGTGTATGTGAGCATGAGGAAAGTTTTCATCACACCACTCAGTTGCTTCAGCAAACTCTACTCAGTTACAGCATTAAATTAGTATCGAATGTGTAATCAAAGCTTTCATATGGAGATTTTGGTGTTTTATTTATTTTTGACGAAAATCCATTTCTGTAATGCAGAGGTTCTGCAGTGAACGCTCCCTCATGACATACCTGAGCCTGAAACTGTGCTTTCTGTTGCTCCACAGCGATCAGACGCTGAAGTTCCGCCGCTTCCGCTTTATCCGACGAACCGGACGACGGCATATCGAAACTATTAAAATCTGCCATTCTCTCTCTATATGTGATATTTCACAAAACAGTGCGGGACAACAGTCACCTCAAATGGTAAAGTACGGAGAGAAGCGCATGTAACCCGGAAGGACTTCCGCAACCGGGTGGATATGACGTTATACGCAAGCTAGCGGCCTGCGAAAAGAAATAAACGGAATTTCCTGAATTTGTTTTTTTTTTTCAAAGACGTTTTTTTAATATATACTATGAGGAGGGTACATATTTCATAATACATTTAATGTTTATAATTTACATTTTTTTATTCATTAAAATTTTATTCAATGTAAAATTTCATAATAGTATACCCCTCTTTCTTATATATATAATATTTAGAAAGTTGTCAAAACTAAAGGGTGTTAGAAATTTTCATTTATTTGAAATAAATTCACATTTATTTATTTATTTATTTATATGTTATATTTTTACTTTCACGTTTGTAGTAACAATTAAATTTTTTTAATACAACCTTCACTGTACCATTAAAGTTTAGTGTTAATGTAAGTATCAGTACAGTATTTTCTCATTTCCTGTTTTATAATTATATTGACCTTACAGGTTTGTAGAAAAAAAATCCTCATTCGTTCCACTTGGTGGTAGCAAAGGAAAAAAAGACACACTTGAGACACGCTTCCGGGATGAGTAGCACAAACAGGAAATAGTGTGGTTCAATTGCGATGCGAAGACGAGTCCGCCATATTGGGAAGGGCCAGATACTGACAAGTGGGGCGGGGTGGGTTGCCATAATACTGTAGAACCTCCCGTGAGGAAGAGTCAAACACAACACAGAGTCTAAATTATACATACATCAAACCAAATGTTTGGTTGAAAATTTCACATTTTAAATAGCAAGTTTCATGTTTATCAGGGCACTTTTGGTAGCCTTCAGCAAGCTTCTGGCAGAATTCTAGTGGGATATTAAATATTTCTCTTGGCATAAATAAATAAATCAGTTACATTTGATGGCTTCTTTGGAATAATCTTTTATGCATGGTCCACATTTTTTCTTTTTTAATGTGTGTTTAGGGAAATTATGTTGCAATACTCAATAGTTTTGTCTGAGGTTTAACCATCTAAATGATTATTTGAGGTTATGATGTGAAATCCTGAGGTAGTCCTTCATCTTTACTATTTTATTGGCTTTGCATAATGGACCAGTTCCAATGGCCGTCCCAAATCATGATACTTAAGTTCATGATTGTGTGGTGTTTTGAGGCTTTATGCTCAAGAGAAAATCCACAACCATGCTCTTTTTATTTAAATGTGACAGATTTATTCATCTATTTAATGTGTACATTTTTATACATTTTTAAGACAATTTAACTGACCTATTTATTAAAGAACACAAATTTTATTGTTCAATATGCCTAGTACAAATAAAGAAAAGTCAAAAGTCATGATACCACCACTACCATGCTTAACAGTTGCTACAGTGTTTTTGGAGTTGAATACCTTACCTTCACTCCTCCGAAAAGACCTTTGGTCAAAACTTTCTTTGTCCATGTAGTCACCTGCAAAGCTCAGTTTAGCTTGAAGGATCAGTTTTTGGAGCAGAGGCTTCTTTCTTGAATGGCAACCTTTTACAACCTTTTACTCCATGGCAGTACTGTCAACTGACCCTGGACAGTGACACTGATGTTCTGATAGCTTCCATTTCATTTCATTTGAAAATTTGAATTTGAATTTGGAAGGCCTGTGCCTTCCTGGTTCCTTTGTGGTTCCTGGCCATCCAAATCAATCTCCATGCACAACGATTAACTGAGAGTGAACATTTGGGTCTTCTTTAACACATTGGCAAAGTGGCTACACCTCACAGTAACGTATTATTATTATTTATTTATTTTTACATTTTTTTGAGCTGATCTTGGAAACTGTAGTTGTTTAAAAATAGCTCCAAGAGACATTGCTAAAATGAGTAAATTTCTTATTCTCTGTACACTGAGCTCATTGGAGAGTATTAGTCAGTCAGTCAGTGTTAGTACTCTCAAACACATAATTTTTTGGCATAGAGAAACTGTACCTGTACTCAATTATGATTACTAACAAGGAATTGAGATTCTTGGGTCTTGGTAAGTTAGAATATATTTGACAATAGCTTTCAGGACGGCGGCACAGTGGCTTAGTGGTTAGCAATGTTGCCTTGCACCTCAAGGCTCCGTGTTCGATTCTCGGGCAGGTTTGATTCCCGTCTCTGTGTAGGTTGCATGCTCTCCCAGTGCTTGGTGGGTTTCCTCCAGGTACTCCGGTTTCCTCCCATAGTCCAAAGACATGCAAGTAGGCCAATTGGCATTCTCAAATAGCACATAGTGTGTGAGTATGTTTGTGTGCCCTGTGATGGATTGGCATTCTGTCCAGGGTGTACCCTAAGTCTCCTAGGATATACTCCAGCTCCACCACCCTGTATACACAATAAAGCAGTATAGATTCAAAAGTAAGTGAGTACTTTCAGCACTGAATTAATAATTTGAGTGTATGCATATTTTAACCCTGTCGTGATATCTAACAACCCAAAATAAAATTTAACCTTGTGCTTGGTTTGCTTCTATTAAGTATGTAATATAGAATCATTCTTCCCTAAAAAACTGGCCAGTTCACAGGCATCAGTGAAATCCCAATATTGTGACATTTCTGTTCATAAGGAGTGTATGTAAATTTCTGACAGAATGATGGATCCATCGTTGTGAAGGAAGTTAGGGACCACTAGGACTCTTCCTAGAGCTGCTGTCCAGCTTAGCACAAAAACCAGACTGAAAGGCTTCTGATGACATAGCATCAGAAGTCCTCCAAAGAGTTCCTACCAGTAGGACAATCATCGCAGGAAAAAAACAGAAATAAAATTATAAAAAGGAATAGAAACATAAAAAAAACCCAGAAAGCATTGAATGTGTAGAGCACACCAACTTTTGTGGGACACAGAAATACACTCACCTAAAGGATTATTAGGAACACCTTTTCAATTTCTCATTAATGCAATTATCTAATCTACCAATCACATGGCAGTTGCTTCAATGCATTTAGGAGTGTGGTCCTGGTCAAGACAATCTCCTGAACTCCAAACTAAATGTCAGAATGGGAAAGAAAGGTGATTTAAGCAATTTTGAGCGTGGCATGGTTGTTGGTGCCAGACGGGCCGGTCTGAGTATTTCACAATCTGCTCAGTTACTGGCATTTTCATGCACAACCATTTCTAGGGTTTACAAAGAATGGTGTGAAAATGGAAAAATATCCAGTATGGGGCAGTCCTGTGGGCGAAAATGCCTTGTTGATGCTGGAGGTCAGAGGAGAATGGGCCAACTGATTCAAGCTAATAGAAGGGCAACTTTGACTGAAATAAACACTCATTACAACCGAGGTATGCAGCAAAGCATTCGTGAAGCCACAACCCGCACAACCTTGAGGCAGATGGGCTACAACAGTAGAAGACCCCACCGGGTACCACTCATCTCCACTACAAATAGGAAAAAGAGGCTACAATTTGCACGAGCTCACCAAAATTGGACAATTGAAAACTGGAAAAATGTTGCCTGGTTTGATGAGTCTCGATTTTTGTTGAGACATTCAAACGATAGAGTCAGAATTTGGCGTATACAGAATGAGAACATGGATCCATCATGCCTTGTTACCACTGTGCAGGCTGGTGGTGGTGTAATGGTGTGGGGGATCTTTTCTTGGCACACTTTAGGCCCCTTAGTGCCAATTGGGCATCGTTTAAATGCCACGGCCTACCTGAGCATTGTTTCTGACCATGTCCATCCCTTTATGACCACCATGTACCCATCCTCTGATGGCTACTTCCAGCAGGATAATGCACCATGTCACAAAGTTTGAATCATTTAAAATTGGTTTCTTGAACATGACAATGAGTTCACTGTACTGAAATGGCCCCCACAGTCACCAGATCTCAACCCAATAGAGCATCTTTGGGATGTGGTGGAACGGGAGCTTCGTGCCCTGGATGTGCATCCCACAAATCTCCATCAACTGCAAGATGCTATCCTATCAATATGGGCCCACTTTTCTAAAGAATGCTTTCAGCACCTTGTTGAATCAATGCCACGTAGAATTAAGGCAGTTCTGAAGGCGAAAGTGGGTCAAACACAGTATTAGTATGGTGTTCCTAATAATCCTTTGGTGAGTGTACATAACATGCAAATTTGGAAGGGGTAGTACAGCAAAAGTCCACACTGTTTCCACTGCTGTCAGCCAAGAACAGTAATCTAAGGCTAAAGCAGGCACAGGCTCAAAAAAACTGGACAGTTGAATGCTGGAAAAGCATTGCCTGGCCATTCCAATCTTCATCTGGATAGGCTACGTATACACCACGGATAGGGCCAGGAAAAATTAAGAAAAATTTTAAATTTATTCTAAATTTATTTCAAGTTTTACACGACTAGATTTTTGGATCCTACTTTTTCTCTGGCAGCTTTGTGTACAATTTGGTGGCATATTGGTGTGGTGGTTAGCACTGTCGCCTTGCACCTACAGGGTCGAAGGTTTCATGACCACCTCAGGTCTGTGTGCATGGAGTTGCATGTTCTGTCCGTGCTGGTGGGTTTCCTTCAGGTACTCCGGTTTCCTCCACAGTCCAAAGACATGCAGATTAGGCTAATAGGCAAATTGCCCGTAGTGTGTACGACTCAGCAGTATTTGACACCGTGAACCACTTCAAGCCTTGGAATATGTGGCACGGTATGGCAATGGTTTGTTTCCTACCTCGAATAGATAGTTCGTATGAGGTGAAATTGAGTGGATATACAAATGCTCCACACAGACTTTTTATTGGTGTCCCACAAAGTTTAATACTTGATCCTCTGTTGTTTTCCCTTTATACCCGGTCTCTTGGTGAGGTCATATCCTCACATTCTTATACCATTGTTATGCAGATGCCACATAACTCATTCTCTTCTTTCCTTCCTCAGACACTCAGGTTTACACCAGGATCTCAGCATGTCTGGCAGACATCTCATCCTGGGTGACAGCTCATCAGCTAAAATTCATTCTCAGTAAAACCGAACTGCTGTTCATTCCAGGTGATTCATCCCCCTGTAAAGACTTTGTGACCTCCCTGAATTATAAATCAGATCACTCCTTCAGTCACTGCCCTCAATCTTGGGATAACTCCGGACAATCCACTATCATTTTCCCCACATATTACTAACCTTACTCTTGTCAATTTCCTCTTTACAACATAAGAAGAATACACAGGCTACTCAGGTGCTCAGTCCCTTGTTATTTCAAGACTGGACTATAGCAGCTCATTCCTACCAGGTATGCCTCTGTCCACCATTCGTCCTCTGCAGGTGATCCAAAATGCAGCTGCATATCTTGTTTTGAACCTCCCACACCACCCCTGCACCACTGCACCCTCCAAGGCTCACCACTGAGCCTCCAATAACGAATTGGACTCCATATTAACTTAAAAACATCAACTGTTAGATTGAACTTTCCGCCTCCTAACACACAGTATGACTGCAGATCAATCCCTGCAATCCATTATGACCCAAATGATTATGGGTTCCTTGTTGAGTCTGGTTACTCTCAAGGTTTCTTCCTAATGCCATCTCAGGGAGTTTTTCGTGGCCACCGTCTCCCTCGGCTTGCTCACCAGGGACCATCTAATCATTTTGATTCATACACATTTCATACAAATTTCCATAATTTTCTTTTTACTGTGTAAAGCTGAATTGCGACAATTACAACTGTTAAAAACATTATACAAATAAAATTTTATTGTATTGAATAGATTTTTCTTACATAAAAAGGATATTAAGACATTATACAGTATAAATCCTGTATACGGGATACATTTTAATAAAGACAAATTAAATCATAAACAGTTATGTGAATATGTCTTTTAAATGAATTAGTCATATTAAGTGATATGACTATTTGGCTAAGTATTTTAAGGTTTTGATACTGATACTTAGTGATATTGACTGTCACTAAGCGGGAAGCCACCATAGCTGTATTTTTTCCATACCCTGTTCCTTGCTCTCTTCTGGATCAAAGTTCAAAATTACATTTTACACAAAATGTTATGTTTTTTACTCCAAGAACAAGCTCTAAATCTATTGTTTAGGCAATGTAATGCAAGAACATTTGGAGAAAATACATTTTGAAAAATGTGAATTCTTGCACAAAGGGTTTTAGGCATGTTTATTTTTATTATCAGGAAGTGGCCCAGTTTCATGCATGTTTACATAAGTTTACTAAAGATTGCACTTTTGCTCAAAGGCAAATCAAAATCGTCTCATCTCTAGCCTGCTCATCTCTTTTCCTTTTGCCGCCTTTACATTTAATTACTGATTTTTTTTGTTTAGAATTATGCAAAGGAACCCCAGAGCACTTTGTGATAGTGTAACTGGCAATGTCAGTAATGTATGTCATCTGCAGCTTGTATAAATGTTTTTATCATGTGTCATAAAAAAAGGCATGCATGCCAATATTATTCAGACAGATGGGGTCTTAAGTCATCCATGAGTACAAGGATATTTTTTTAGATGGAGATTTTCACTTGACAATGTAAATATATACAAGATAAATGTAGATCTGATTGATTACAACAACAGGAGGTCTACCATGCATTGTAGGTATGGTAATCTATGCCAGGTCATGCTGAATGCTTACAGGATCATTCTGCTAATTTGCAAGGGCTAATTCTTTGGTCACATGTGCACACACCGAAAGACATTAAGATTTTCCATGCTTAGATAAGTGATTCAAAGAAGGAGTTGTATAACAACAAACTCCATAGGGTGCCCAAAATGAGCCTTACCGATGGTGTGGATTTAAAAGTCCTCCAAAAACAGCGTGAAGTCATGATCTGGATATACTACCTCCACTTACAGTTCCAGACATAGTGATGGCAACCGGTAATGCTCATGAGATAATTAAGATCACTAGGAGTCTGACCTGAAAGATGACCTGAGATCTGGTCATCAAGTGTGTCCATACTATGTTTAAATTACTTTAAATGACTAAAGGTTTACCAAAGTACACAAGCCCCTTTCCCATAAAAAGGTTTGGCTGGGCCATCATGTTACCAAGCTTAAACATGTATAAAGTGTATCAATCTTGTAAACCACATTTACTTATCAAAACCCACCCCTATACAGGTAGGCCCAATATATAGACCACTACAGGTCCAATCTACAAGCAGGTGACTGTGATACACTGCTGAACATCTTCTTTGCTTGCTTCAAGGTGACGTCAGCATGGGTGGATACACCATATCTAGCAGAAAACAGCAGCTCCACCCTCAGAGTGGAATGGGAAGTATGGTGCACACTTTAATCCAAAGCCATAGGACCTGATGGGGTCCCCGGATCTTTGTTGAAGGACTGCCAGATCAGCTGGCCGGTGTCTAAGATTTTCAACTGGTCACTATTACTGTCTGCCATCCTATCCTGCCTGAAGTCCTCCACCATAGTTCCTCTACCTAAGAAACCAGCCATCACCAGCATAAACAAATATTGACCAGTAGCACTCACTCCAGTGGTCATGAAGTGTTTTGAAAAACTGGTACGGAGTCACATCACATCATTCTTGACACCCAACTTTGACCAATATCAAGTTGCATATACAGCAAATAGGTCTACAAAGGACGCGAGAGCAACAACTCTCCATACCACACTAACAAATCTCAAGCAGCAAGGAAGCTATGCTTGGCTCCTCATCGCCGACTGTAGCTCAGCATTTAACACTATCCTCCCACAAAGACAAGTGTGTAAACTGTTGGACCTAGGGTTGCCATATAACACGTCTATGGATCAAGGACTTTTTGGCAGGATGCACACAGAGAGCTAGAGTAGACCCATACACCTCCTCTTGTCTCAGCCTGCATACTGGATCGATTCCTGGGTACAACCATAACAGAGCTGGTGAAGAAGGCACAGCTGAGACTTTACTTTCTAAGGGTCCTCAGAAAGAATAACATCCTTCAGAAACATCCTTCAGTTGGTGTCCTTCTATCGTTGCACTGTAATGTACATTACAGAATTACTGTCTTCAAAAAGTACTCAGTTACATTACTGCATTACTTTCTGATAAAAGTAACTAGTTAGAGTACTTTTCCATTGCAGAAAATGAAAACTCCTTTGTGCTTCCTAATGCATGTTGTTTTAGGCAAGACTTTTATAATTATTCTATCATCTCAGCGAAATTTGGCCCATAATCTGTTAACTACTAATACCCCTCTTTCACCTATGCGGTTCGTGCGATGGCCATAAGTACGGTTCATCATGATTCACCGCGAGTTTCGGCGATGTGATTAGGTTTCCATCTTTCTGCGCGCCGGTCCTCGCATAGTCAAACCACATAGGTGAGATAGGGGTATAACAGCAGGAATAACAGAGGGGGGGCGGGTTATCGGGAGTGGGGCTGGTAGAACGACTTTCTCACACACACACACACACACACACACACACACACACACACACACACACACACTAATGGATTGGGAATGACTGCTGCAAGATTCTTGCAAACTGTTGCAAGATTTTTATTTCTTGTTTTTATCTTTCAAGGGTTTATGATCAATACAAAACAGTTTTAGGTACAGTTACTCCAAATCTCAATAGTTAGTAGTGATTATAGCCTGATTATTATGTTGTAGGTCAGGGTTTTGTTCCAACCCTGCTCCAACATATATGCCATGTAGTTTTCAAATAAACCTTAATGATTTGATTAGGTGGATCAGGTGTTTTTAATTATGGTTGAAGCTAAACTCTGCAGGTCCTTGAGGGTTGGAACAAAACCCTGCGGGTCTGCGGCCCTTCAGGAATGGAGTTTGACAACCCTGTTGTAGATGCTTAAAAGAATAAGTGTGTATAGATCATAAAGTGTATCTCAAACTGTGTTTCTCCTCTCTTCTTACTAAAATGAAGTGTCTGTTTTTGTGTGAAAAAATATCAAATGTGATCGCCGTGTTTAATCAAGTCAGCTTGCATGGGGTGACATGTTAACACAGTGCTGTTTTGTGTAACCCTGTTATTAGATAATTACTTGTGCCCTTTCCTCCTTCATCCACTGTTAATATTAACATATGCTCAGTGCATACTCCCAGTAAATAAATATTGTTTTAGATTTTTGTGCGATTTCCATTCAACAACAGAATTCTGCCCATTCATGTATAATAAATTATATGACAGTATATAGAGATGTCTCAACAAATGTCATCCCAGAAATGTAAGGCAAATCCATGCTTGATGAATGTGTATTAACAAATCTTTATGAAAGTGAGTGATTTTGCATCACGGAAGTAATTTAGATCATGTAAGCCTACTGTACACTCATACACACTTCCTCTCTTTAGCCCCCACAGTTTGCAGTAATTATAGCCTATACAAGACTATCAAGATTTTGAGTAACTGTTCTTAAACTTTTTTTGTTCTATACTGAGACCATAAACCCTTAAAAAAATCTGGTTATAATGTCTAAACATTATAATTATCTTTATCCAGGAAAACCGGTTCTCACCAGAAAACCTGTATATAGAATGTAGTGGAGATTTAAAAAGAATGCAGGCCTGTACCACCAAATCTTTTCACTTGATCTCACACTAATCCACCAGGCTTCTAATTTGCACACACTTCTTCCAAATATCTTGTTATAACAGTTTAGTTAATCTCACGACAGAGGTTTGCTTTCCGCCTCCTAAAAGAGAAAATGCAAAGTCATAACATACCATTTTTATTCATTTCTCAAGCGAGTGAAATATTTTATAAGATTGTGACATCAAGAATGCAAGGCACTGTGGGACTTCAGGAAGCTATTGCAGCGAATAATCAGAAAAGGGCGTCTTACCATTGCTTTTTATTCTGCATTACTCCAGATTTGCAGACCATGCATGAGAGACTAGATGAAACACCATCTCATTTTTAGATGAAGTGCTCCTAGTAGTAGTGCCTTCACACCCATATATTTTCTAAACTGGTCCCTACAGATACTATATGAATGCATGTGCACTCACGATGTGCACACATGTATGAATGCATGTGCACTCACGATGTGCTTATCACTCACGATGTGCTTATCTTATCTATAAACCTGCGTTCTAGCAACACACACTCAACCAGAAAGACAACCCGAATCGGTGAGTATTCACAGATAATCCAGTGATGACATGGGCGAACTCAATGACTGACCGATGTGAAGCGCCATCTTGTCTCCTTTTATGCTTCCTGTATCGCGACCGTATTACTTCTGGGTCCTAGTGCCGGTCGCGGTGCGAGTGCGCATGGCAGTACCCCCCACCATAGGTGAAGTGATGAAGGGTTTGAGTTGGGAGGTGTGGAATACTGGATGGATTCGGAGCGCCGCAGGCAGCTGGAGCCGGCAGGTAACAGGATTGATACAGAGAGTGATGCGGTAAGGACCGATGAACCTGGATTCTGTACGGAGATGCAGGTTTCTTGTAGACAGCCAGACTTTTGTCACCTACATTGTACAATCGTCCCGGAGGGTGTCGACGGCGATGTTGCGTGGCAAAGCGTTGATTTGCCCGTTGAATGTCGGTGTTGGCCTGACTCCACAGCCGTCGACACCTTCGGACCAACTGTTGGGCTGACGGTACATCAACCTCCGGTTCTTGGTATTCTAACATCAGAGGCTGGAAACCGTGGCGTATCTCAAATGGGCTTAGATAGGTGGTGGAGGAGACGTAGAGGTTGTGTGAGAGTTCTGCCCAAATGAGATAGCGGGCCCAGGAGCGCTGGCGATCGGCGACGAAGCATCTTAGGTAGCGTTCCAGTTGTTGGTTGGTCCGTTCCGTCTGACCGTGGATAGTACGCGGATGACAGGCTGCAGGTGGAATTGATCAGGCGGCAGAAGGCCTTCCAGAACCGTGCCGTGAACTGGGGCCCCCTGAGACGATGTCCTTGGGGAACCCATGCAGGCGGACTACATGTTCTAATATCAGCTCGGCTGTCCTTTTAGCTGACGGGAGCCCAGGGAGGGCCACCAGATGCATGGCTTTGGAGAACCGATCTACGATAGTCAGAATGGTGTTTTTTCCCTCGAAGTCGAGGGCAATGTGCACCCAGGGTCGACGGGGGAGTGGTTGGAGTTTCCCCACTGTCGGTTGGTTCAGGTTCTTTGCCCTGGCGCACACTGGGCATGCCTGGACGAACTCCTTGATGTCCTTGGCCATGGTGGGTCACCAAAAAGCGCGCTGTATAAATTTTAAGGTGCCCCATTGAATGACCTCGGTCCTTAGGGCGTGGGGCACGTGGAGTCGTCCTGTGCCTGGTGAAACCTCATCTCCAAATCCCTACAGAGTAAGGGCGAGATGACAAAACCCAGGAACGTGGTGGAGCGCTTGTGAAAAGCGCACTTCTCCAACTTACAGTACAGTTGATGGGCGAGCAATGTCTTAATTACCGCTCTAACAGTAGATGGCTCGGTGGTGTGCCACTGATCCACAATATGCGCAGAGCCCCTCTCTGAAGCAGCTTTCCCCTTCTGCAGCAGTTAAGGAGGCGCTTCCTAGTTGCATGGGTTCCCCGGCTCCGGTGTCAACCACGGCGGGTGGTGGAGATCCGGCGGTTGTGAAAGAGGAGCGAGCTTCGGGAACCAGAGGGTGGGAGAAGGTTGGTGTGCAAGGCGTGGTCTGAAATGAGGATGGTGTAGCTGGGGGCAGGGTACAGGGGGCTGGTCTCGGACGGGAGAGCAGGCGTTGGTCTATTCGGAGGGCGAGTTGGATTAGACCCTCCAGCGTCTCCGGCAGCTCTCGTCCGGCAAGCTCGTCTTTGATGCGGGAAGCCAGCCAGTAAGCCATCCGGAGGGCGCCGTCTCCCCAGGTGGTCTGGGCAGCGAGGGTTCGGAAGTCCGCAGTGTAGCGGCTCACGGACGACACGCCCTGCCGCAAATGATACAACTTAGTGTCAGTCTCCACCTCAGCAGCAAGATGTTCGAAAGCGAGATCCAACTGACGAGTGAATCCACCGTAGGAATATGCTGTGTCTGAATCTGCTCGAAGAATCGCCGTGGCCCACTCAGCTGCCTGCCCAGATAGCAACGAGACGAGGAGGGCAATGCGCAACTTGTATGTGGAGTACCTGGTGACATTGAACTCAAACACAAGATCCAGGGCAGTTAGAAAAACACTACATTTCCCGTCCGTGCCATCCCATTTATCCGGTGGAGCCAAAAATACGTCAGAAGAAGGGGGAGGAGGGGGAGGGCGACACGGCAGCCACTGCAACGGACGGAGGGCTAGCCGGCTGAGTGGCCGCCTCCCGGAGCGTCACGTTCTCCTGTCGCAGCTCCGCCACCATGTCTTGGATGCTGAAGTAATTTAGATCATGTAAGCCTACTGTACACTCACTCACACTTCCTCTATTTGGAGGGTCGCTACCTCAGCGCGAAGCTGCTCGATCAGCTCGGCATGCCGATTAACCACATCACAGAGGTGCGTGTAATCCGCTGGGTTCACTGCTGATGGCTCATTCTGTCACGATAACCACACAAGTTATTTTAAGAACTCTCTTAGACGAAGAGCAAGGATCTACACAAATAAACCCGCGTTCTAGCAACACACAATCAACCAGAAAGACAACCAAAAATCGGTGAGTACTCACAGATACTCCGGAAATGACATGGGCGAACTCGATGGCTGAGCGATGTGAAGCGCCATCTTGTCTCCTTTTATGCTTCCTAAATCGTGACCGTATTACTTCCAGGTCCTAGTGCCAGTCACGGTGCGAGTGCGCATGACAATCTGTGATTATACTCAAGTTTATAAATCCCCTAGCATATTGGAAGGCAAATTTAATAAATTGTGTTTAAGTCATTTTTGTCACATACAAAGGCATACAAGACAGCAAGTGGCTAGCAAGCTAAACATATACAGATTAAAAGAGGCACTGCAAAGCTAGCTGATCAACTTAACCTTACAGGTTTCAGTCAGGTAAGTATCTTTTTTTTGTGTATGTCTATCTAGAATA
Source organism: Clarias fuscus (assembly GCA_030347435.1). NCBI lineage: Eukaryota > Metazoa > Chordata > Actinopteri > Siluriformes > Clariidae > Clarias > Clarias fuscus. The sequence goes on along the minus strand of CM059212.1, from coordinate 13,582,903 downwards.
ACAGCTCCACTCCAGCCTCTTACAAAGTCAAAACTGACATGCACTTTGATGTGAAAAGTAGATAGGGCCTTGTGTAATGTTTGGGGCCCTATATGTGTGTACTGTATAGGGCCATCCAGGTCTGCTGAGCAGGGAGCTTAGCTTGGAGCAGAGCTGTGCTGTCTGTGTATTTTGTTGGAGTGCATGATGGGGAGCCGTCCTGTCAGCCTCACCCAGGATACCCTGGAGATCTCTCTCTCTGGTTGACTCACCAGCTATAGTCCATTTCCCCCACCACCAACCCACTCAGACTCTCATCAAAAAATTAACACAGAAACACATAGCAACAAAAATGTCAAAATAATAAAAATAAAAAAGGCCCCAAACACAAAACAAGACTTAATGCATGTTATAATTTGTCATTTTTAAATAAAAATAATTAAAATACCTTTTTAAGTTTTCTTTTGTGTCAGTAACATATCTGTAATGCATTCCTGGTCAGCGGGTTATGTAGGCCACACTTTTCCCATGCCATTATAAATTTAATTCTGCTTCACAAAACAAGCATAGTACCCTCATTTCAACCACCTAAATCTTTAGGGTACTTGTTTAAAACAAAAACATAAATAGCAATAAATTAAATGTCTTTTTTCCCATATTCTTATTCTTCTTCCTCTTATTATTATTATTATTATTATTTTACAGATAGATTTTAGAGAGGTGCTGAAGGCTTTGTGCCCATTCAGCATTACACATTTCAGTGCATACACATCAGCACAACAGCATTAGTGAGTATTTCTGCCCAGTGAGGCATAAGAGCATTAGTGAGATTAGGCTCTGATGTTGGGTGATGGTGCCTGGGGCAACACTGACATTCCAATTCATTCCAAATGTGTACACAAAATCTTTGGAAAACCATCATGGACTTCCTGGTACTTCCTGGTTTTTATTTATTTCTACCTAAAAAGCAAGTACAGGAGAAACTTTTTGGGGAGCTGTTGGGTTTCAATTTGTTGACATATTTTTAAAACAACAACAAATTATACTTATCTGCATTCCTTTACCACTGCTGCAGATAGTGAGCACGTCACCATCAGTCCTGTTTATTAGTCTTTAAAACTTTCTAGTCTTCTACACTAACCTAGACATAGGTAATTTATGACTATACTTATTTTCTGTTTAACAAATTTAATCACTGTTTTGTTGGAATGGCCTTGATGTACTGTTTTCAGATTGTTGATAGTCAAGTGACCAACAGGAGTTGCTTCCTACAAGCAGAACTGAATTGTGATTGCTTTCTGTAGGCACATGCAAAAATATAGGACACCCCTTGCACAGTAAAGTAACAGGGCTAAAAGTTATTGTCACATACCAATACAGACCTGACCTTGTTACCATTAAACAAAGTCACTTGTGGGCCATTAAAAGGCCAGAGTTCCATAGGTGAAGCAGGAAGTACAGTTTAGAAAACTTTCTACCTTTGGTTGGTCGTTGCTTTGGTATCCAAGCACTAGTGAAACACTGGAATATGTACATCGCTGTAGCAAGTGATTATATAGAGAAGTAAAGGTAGTTTTTACTCTCATACTGTAAGTGTGATCTGTTATTCTACACAATCAAAAGTCTAGGTTTGACTTGAATGTCTGTAGTAATTCTTGACCTACTTTTGACACAAGTGATTTAACATAAATACCCACGTTAACGAAAATGGTAAACCTACTACAATTTAACAGATAACAACACGGCAATATAGGGGTTAGTTTTCCTATCAGGAAGAGGCAGAGTTACAAGTGTGGTTACATAACCTGGCCAGTGACTTCCTTTTGCTTGGCTCTGCAGCAGTCACTGACCTATGTTTACTGTTGGTGCACTGCACGTTAAGGATACTTAAAATTCTAAATATACTTAAAAGAAATAATAATTGTAAAAAATGATGGGTAAGTCATTACCTTGTGCTTTGTTTTAATTCATTACTTAGTCCTAAAGTCTTTCAACTTGGGCTATCAAATGTGCTTGAAGCTTTAGTTTTATCTAATGCAAACGTGCTAGTCCTAGTGCTAGCCAGTCATTTGTTTGACTTATTATTTGTCACAGTTATGAATATAAATTCTTTTCCCATCTATTATTGTTGGAAGCATGCAAGTATTAGCCTACTGTGTTAATAAATTCGCATATACAGTAGGCTACAGTATATGCTACCTTTATTATTTTCAGCCAAACGCTAGGTCTAGTTGTTTGTATCAAATAAGGTGCCACTTCTGCCCTCTAGAGGTCACAGACAGAACTTAGTCTCTGACACTCACGGTTAATGTCGTGTTAGTGTCCCCACCTTAATGACGGGTCAGTTTTATTTCGCCAGAGGCGGGGTCTCATGTGGACGTCTCTCTCTCTCTCTCTCTCTAGCCTTACGCATCCACATCCGCGTTATCCGCTCTGCCATCAAGAGCGCATCATCTTTCACCATGTCACATGGGAACCCTGATCATACAGGTAAGAGGATGCTATTTCAGCCATGCGCCTCCATTTGTATGAGAAAATGCCCTAATCACATTAGCAGTGTTTGTGTGCGCGCGCGTGCGTGCGTGCGTGAGAGAGAGAGAGAGAGAGCGCGCGCGCGCTTGTGTGCCTCAGCTCATATTGCTTGCATGATTTGGATACTTCTGACTATTAAACAAGATAAGATATGCCTGGTTTATCTTCCAACAGTCATGATCGAATCTCTGTTTGTGTGTGTATATAATTATTTACTTGAATACATAATGTATAGCAATAAATTAAATATTATATTCAAATATTTATACAAGTTTTTCTTTACCCTGGAGGGGTCTATAATTTATTATTATTATTATTTTGGCTGACTTGGTATACACACACACACACACTGTGTTTTAAAATGTACACCATTTTAACACACACTGGCAGCAGGGATTTTGACAATCAATTATTGTATTTTTTTTCAATATACAATTGTCCTTTATTTACTAGAAGTGTGTAAGGATATGCAAAAGTAATGCTTCGGTACAGGACAGAAGTTGGCCCTAGGACAAATTAAATGAGGTGCTTACACCACCAATGAATCCTGTAACGGTACACTTAGCGATACGAAACAAACACAAAGGATGGTTTCTCACAACACAATATTAAACAGACAGCTGTATATATACGGTATAATATTTAATCTATAGGGTTTCATATGATGTTAGCCCACCCTTTGCAGCTATTACAGCTTCAACTCTTCTGTGAAGGCTTTCCACAAGGTTTAAAAGTGTGTTTATGGGAATTTTTGACCATTCTTCCAGAATCGCATTTGCACTGTAAATTCAGAAACCGATGCTGGACGAGAAGGCCTGGCTCGCAGTCTCCGCTCTAATTCATCCCAAAGAGGTTCTATCGCTTTTAGGTCAGGACTGTGTGCAGGCCAGTCAAGTTCTTCCACAGCAACCATGTCTTTATATGGACCTTGCTTTGTGCACTGGTAAACAGTTAGTGGATAAAAAGAAACCCCTCCTCTCCTCCAACCTGTTTGTCATGGTTTTCACCAAAACACCGAACAGAGAATGAGCTTCTTATTGGTCAGGACTCAAGAACCAAGATGACATCTTGCTGAAGGGGCAGCACTGAGTGCACAAAAATAAGCGCAAAGTTCAGAATGATGATTACATTTCAATGTTTTCTTTTGCTTATTTGCATGTTGCATATTTTTATATGTTATTTAATATATGTTATTTTTACCACATTGTGATGATATTTACAACAAAACTTTACATTCAAGTCAAACCGAGTAAAAACTACTGGAATTTCTTGTGAATTAACCATTTGCCCCCCCCCCCCCCCCCCATTAAATAAATAAATAAACAAATAAATAAACAAACAAATAAAACTAGTCTGGGCTGCAATGTCCTTTTAAAATGATTGAGAATGATAAAACTGAGCCATATGCTTGAGCACCTACACATTTTTACACCTACAGTACAGTACTACACAACACACACCGTAGTCAAGCCTCTAAAAAAACAACAGATGTTAGCCGTCTGTATGTGGTGTAATTAGGATGCTGTGCGCTTACTGGATCACTGCGGCTGACGGGTATTTACTCCATGGGTATTGAAATTTTATACTGAATGATGTGGCGTCTTTTCTGTAATCTTTATTTTACCTCTAGTTAGCATTGCAACATGTACACACGTGGACAAAATTGTTGGTACCCTCCGTCAATGAAAGAAAAACTCACAATGGTTACAGAAATAACTTTAATCTGACAAAAGTAATAATAAATAAGAATTCTATGAATGTTAACCAATGAAAGTCAGACATTGCTTTTCAACCATGCTTCAACGGAATTATAAGAAAAAATGAACTCATGGAACAGGCCTGGACAAAAATGATGGTACCCCTAACTTAATAGTTTGTTGCACAACCTTTTGAGGCAATCACTGCAAACAAACGATTCCTGTAACTGTCAATGAGACTTCTGCACCTCCGTCCAGGTATTTTGGCCCACTCCTCATGAGCAAGCTGCTCCAGTTGTTTCCGGTTTGAAGGGTGCCTTTTCCAGACAGCATGTTTCAGCTCCTTCCAAAGATGCTCAATAGGATTGAGGTCAGGGCTCATAGAAGGCCACTTTAGAATAGTCCAATGTTTTCCTCTTAGCCATTCTTGGGTGTTTTTAGCCATGTGTTTTGGGTCATTATCCTGTTGCAAGACCCATGACCTGCGACTGAGACCCAGCTTTCTGACACCGGCCAGCACATTTCTCTCTAGAATCCCTTGATAGTCTTGAGATTTCATTGTACCCTGCACAGATTCAAGACACCCTGTGTAAGATGCAGCAAAGCAGCCCCAGAACATAACAGAGCCTCCTCCATGTTTCACAGTAGGGACAGTGTTCTTTTCTTGTTATGCTTCAAGTATAATTAGCAAAATTTGCCTTGGCAAAAAGTTCCATTTTTTTCTCATCTGTCCATAGGACATTCTCCCAGAAGCTTTGTGGCTTGTCAACATGTAGTTTGGCATATTCCAGTCTGGCTTTTTTATGATTTGTTTTCAACAATGGTGTCCTCCTTGGTCGTCTCCCATGTAGTCCACTTTGGCTCAAACAACGACGGATGGTGCGATCTGACACTGATGTTCCTTGAGCATGAAGTTCACCTTGGATCTCTTTAGAAGTCTTTCTGGGCTCTTTTGTTACCATTCGGATTATCCGTCTCTTTGATTTGTCATCAATTTTCCTCCTGCAGCCACGTCCAGGGAGGTTGGCTACAGTCCCATGGATCTTAAATTTCTGAATAATATGTGCAACTGTAGTCACAGGAACATCTAGCTGCTTGGAAATGGTCTTATAGCCTTTACCTTTAACATGCTTGTCTATAATTTTCTTTCGAATCTCCTGAGACAACTCTTTCCTTCGCTTCCTCTGGTCCATGTTGAGTGTGATACATACCATGTCACCAAACAACACAGTGACTACCTGGAGCCCTATATATAGGCCCACTGACTGATTACAAGATTGTAGGCACCTGTGATGCTAATTAGTGGACACACCTTGAATTAACATGTCCCTTTGGTCACATTATTTTCAGTATTTTCTAGGGGTACCATCATTTTTGTCCAGACCCGTTCCATGAGTTTATTTTTTTAAATAATTCTGTTGAAGCATGGTTGAAAAGCAATGTCTGACTTTCATTGGTTAACATTCATAGAATTTTTTTTAATTATTACTTTTGTCAGATTAAAGTTATTTCTGTGACCATTGTGAGTTTTTCTTTCATTGACCGAAGGGTACCAACAATTTTGTCCGCGTGTGTACTTCACTGTTGTCCATTATGTATCAGTGGCCTTTTCCATGAACCAGAGAGGGGAAATAAAGAACTACCTCCAGTTGCATCTGGTTACATGAATGATGTGCACCTTCTTAGTCCACTCTTCTTTTTTGTTATTTGAATTCCAATTTACCTTGCCTGTTCCCTGTGCTCTTCTGTTTTCTTTTGTTTATTCACAGTAGCACACACAGTATTTGGTGAATAAGCTCTGGCAAGGGTCTTAGGGAATAGATTGCCCACTAGATAAAATTAACCCTTAAGCGTTCTTTGGCTGTCTGTGGACTTGCCTCTTTTCAATACTTAAACATCATCCTGACATCTGCTTACCTACTCGCTATGGTGGATTTTTATATAATTAAGATATACATTTTCTACTATTTAAAAAAATGAAATCTACATTTTACTCTCTCCTGAATTTTGTTATGTAAATTCTGCTTTCAGTAACTTAAATGATTGAGTTATATTTTTGTATTGTCTAAGTATTTCCAACTTTCACCCAAATGTACTCTCAGATTAAAATGAAAAGCCTGCAGTTTGAGCCAACTGAGGAATAAGTACTGTAACCTATGCTAAGTTTGATCTTTACATATTGTGCTGAGTCTATATAATTTTAAAGTCTGTTAATGTTTTTTTGGCACGTGACTGCAATAATAAAATTATTCAATTTAAATACTAAAATATAATTAGTATTTATTTATAGTATTTATTTTATTGGTATAGCTAAGTTAAAAGTGGATATTGTCACAAAGATTCATATAATCTTTTCTTTTTTTTAGGTTTATAGCTTTATCAATTTGTGTCTAAAAAAAAATAAAATAATAATAACTCTGGGTGATACCAAATGACATAACTATTAATAAATCTCTTTTGTAATTGTATTCTGTAATGTCAAAAGTGCAACTGTATAAAGTGAACGTACAGTAGTTCACTTTTAATTTACAACAATGTTTACTTTGATACTTGCTAAAATTCAATTTGGAATTGTTACTTAGGGCAGAATATTTGGTTAAAATATTTGGTTAAAATTTGAAACCTGGTTTTATAAATTATTTTGTGTTTATATAGTATGAGAATATGTTGAGTTTGGAACAGATTTGTTTATCCTGATACTTAAACGGATTTTTTCACACCATGAAAAAGATGTTATAGAGATCTTAAATGTATCAGTGGTTATGAAACTAAACACCTAAATGAATTTAGATAGGATGTGCCCCAAATAACCAAATATTCTGCCCTAATTAAGCAATCAACAAAATAAAAATGTTTTATTAAACCAAAGGGGTTCATCATATCATAAATATATTTTCCTCTGTATGTACTGTAAAGCCAACACATATTTGGCTTATAAAGGGCAAAAAAGTTTAGGCAGTTCATTATGTCTGAATTGACGTTAAATATACTGTATGCTTCAGGCAAATACAAAAGTGAATAAGGGATTAATAATCAAATAATTGTTTATTATAAACGCAAACTCCCAATGTGTGAATGACAAAATATTATTCCCTTTCAAATGTTTACAGCACTAAAAATATACTTGCATTACTATCCGTATTTAAAAGCCATTAGCTGTACTCATGTTATAGCAATGATGGTTGAATGGAAATTCAATGGCCCCAGTCTTCATTTTGCATTCTACCCACTACAAATGTACTGGACTATTCTGTAATAATACTGTACTTCTGATACTAGATCGATAGATAGAGAGATACTTTATTGATTCTAAATATTACTACTACTACTAATAATAATAATAATATCCTTTTCAATTCATGCATTGTTCTATACATATTCTATTCTATACGTGCACTGTAAAGTTTAAACTAAGCACTGTGGAAGTGGTAATATAAATAAAACAAAATGTTGGCACGCTAATAATTACGCTTCTAAAACAAGGCTGTAAAGCTTTTTTTTTTTTTTGGACACTTTTTTAGTCCAAACATAATCAATGGGATTTATGGTATCATCTCTATTATGAATATTCACTATATCTGTAGTTGAGTTAGTAGAACAGCCCAGATGCAATTTACAATACAAAAAAGCTTGCCTTTGTTGATGCATTGCTCTTTTTTCACTATAAGCCATGCAAATCAGTGGCCGTTTTCATGGATCAGAGGATTCTAAATACAGGGTTTCTCTCTTTCTTTGTGCCCATCATTTCTTTGTGTACAGTATAAGAATTAATGCCTCTAGCTTTATTGATGGGGTACAAGGTTAGCCCTTTTTTTTAATATAGTTTAGATTACACCCCACCTTTCTGGTTTGAGCTGCCATTGGTCCACAATTGTCTTGTTATTCGGATTCCAGTCCAATTTTCCAGTACATTGTGTGCTAGTACATGTTGTGCACCAGTGTCCATTTTAAGAAATTAAACCTTTTTTTATCCCAAAACGTTATCCCATCAACATCTCCTGAATTTAGAATTGAATTTGTCCGCTTTCACTTGTACTGTGTAATGTATGTTGTTTTTCCACTGTTTACATGATTTATATGTAAATATTTTCTGAATAAATCTGAAAGGCTGAAATTTAAGCTCAAACATTGTTTAATTTCAGATGAAATATACTGCAGGCTCTTGACAGGCAGCAGAGACAAATAAACACAAAATGTGAGGGGTGTTCTAATCAAATCAGTACTTGTGATGAAATGATGGTGAAAAACCGATTGACATTACAGAAAACATTTTTTGTGACATTCTCTGTTACTGGGAATATTCTGCCTACAAAATTGTTTTTTCCCCGAATGTTTGTACAAATTTAAAATGTACTGTAGTTTTGTGTTTTTGAAAGGTATTCTGTTTTTAGACAGGTTGTAGTACATGTTCCGCAGTATGTTATGATATATATGTCATTTATATGCATAATCTGCAGATTATTGTGTTATTGCTATTATGTGATTTGATCTTCTTTTCAGTTTTGAGCAATTACAAAAGAGAATACCATACTAAGGGGAGGCATGGGCTTCAGTACATTGGGCCACTTGTGCAAAGTGTAGAGGAGACATCAGAACCTCTTCCTACCACCATCAAAGGCACAATACCTACATGGATTTGTGGAAATTTTCTTCGCAATGGTCCTGGAAAATTTGAATTTGGAAACCAACAGTAAGTAAAGCTCCTTAATTACTCAATTAAACCAAAACAACAGTATGTACTACTTTTTTAGCCTTAACCTGCTTCTCTCTCTCTCTCTCTCTCTCTCTCTCTCTCTCTCTTACACACACACACACACACTATTTGCAACAGCAAAATAATGCGAAAAGAATGCTTTTTTTTTGTTTGCATGGTTCTATGATTGATTTGATAGAGGAATCAATTAGGGTTGAATGGTACTACAATGATCAGGAGCAGAATGATTGGTGTCGTAGCACGCTTTGTGGCACTGGTGTTCTTTATTAAGTCCATTGTAGGCTCCTTGCCAGGCCAGGGGTATTTTGGGCTGCAAGACGATGACTTGATGGTGCCTTTGGCCCTACATACCACGAGGAGGTTGCACTCTTGGCCCTGATGCTGGGTGTGGAAGCAGAGGTGTTGTCCTGGATAATTACATTGAGCTGGGCAAATTGGGGCTCTCCTGTTCATCCCTCTCCTTGATCAGGCAGACTTGGCCTTATACTTGAACATGGTGTCCTCTTTTTCCTCTTGTGCAAAGTTGCCTGTTGAGACACAAAAGGAGAAGTAGTTCATTGTAACTAAGGGAATAAACTTTTGGCCATACATCAGTCCTGTCATTCTCCTTCTCTTTGGCCAGGCAGGCAAAGCAGGTAATGGGTAGGTAGTTGGACCAGTTCCTCCTCCTCTCCTTTTTGACTATCAATCCCTCAGCCAGCAGCATTTTAGCAGTAGAGGCACAGGTAAGTCAGGCACCAGGACAGTATATACCGTAGGCCATTTCTCACCTTGACATCCTACCTCACCTCAGAGAGAGAGAGAGAGATTTACCTATTTGACCTAATGGCCTAGGTCTGGGTTGAGCAAGAAAATATCCCTATCTCCTGTATTATTCATTGTGGCCTGAGTTGTGGATGCTTGGGGAGTTAGAGTTGAAGTGAATTGTGAGGAGTGATCCTTGCGTTCCGTTGGCATATGTCACTTGGGGGTGTTTCAACCTGAAGCCACTTTTTCTGTCTGGTTCTCTTGGGGTCAGATCTGGGATCTTGAGAAAGATGCATTGACCCAATGATGCAAGGAAGGTTTACCCCCTTCTCAGTTTCAAGCTGGTTGGTAGGGTAGCAGTGGTGAGCTCAAGGTCTCCATTTCTTTGCTATCTCACTCCCTCACCTCACATTCTTACAGATGTTCCCTTTCTAATCTGATAAGGTATATTAAGATTTGTCACTTCCAGATTACTTCCACTGAATCCAAGCACATAATCACATGACTGAATCATAAGATACGTCCTAGGACCCGTTTAATGTCAACCATTTTCTCATAGAGGGTAATGACCACAGGGAACAATACAGCATCAAGTATGTGTCCAAACAATGTCTGTCCCACTGATTCATGGGTCTGTCCTACTGTCCTCCAAGCACACACAACGAAGTTATTGTTGATGTTTATTATTTCACATACACCTGTGGTGCCAGTTTGTGACTGAATATTCTCTCTATTTTCTTAGCTACAACCACTGGTTTGATGGCATGGCCATGATGCACTGCTTTCAAATCTCTGACGGTCAGGTGACCTACAGGAGTCGCTTCCTGCGTAGTGATGCTTACAAGCGAAACAGTGAGATGAATCGAATTGTGATGTCTGAGTTTGGCACGCTTGCTCTTCCTGACCCATGCAAGAATATCTTCCAGCGTTTTTTATCCTGTTTTGAGACGATGAGTGAGTATGGTCTACTGCTTACAAGCCCAAAGATGTGCAAATTCAATAATTCTGAATTGCTTAGCCAGGGACTGTCATTTCTAGAGAGACATATTGTCAGTGTACAGCTATTTAGGAGGAGGTTTGGAAGAGGATAATGAAAAGTTAGCCATTGTTCTGTATTTCTTAAGACAATGCCAGAAAATGTGTCCTATCAAGTGTAAAAATATCAGGAATTTATTAACATAGAGGCTGTCTGGTATGTAGAACATATCAAGTGTTGAGCTTATGTAGGATAAAATTCAAAGTTATTTACCACCAGATTGGGACAAATTGTGTGTGGGTTGGGTTTTACTAACTTTCTGATATGAATTTGTCCCAGATCAGTGTTGAATGATCCATGTACCCATAAAGGCCTGCCTTCAAATATGTGTTGTCTATTTAGCATTGCTCTGGAATGACCGTGGTCTAGAATGTTCCCTCTGCAGATTCAAGAGCAGATTCTGTTTATGTTGCCCCATTTGGTTCCTGTGGTGAGGCAGGTCTTTCTTTTCCCACCACCTTATTGATCTTGTTACACTAGGATAGGTAGGTTGTCCTTGGGAGCTTAGTGAGATGTTCATAGGGTAGCTTAGCTGTTTTTTCAAAGACGCTGGGCATACTCATCATCTGTTTTTGATTTATACACCTCTGGATTCTCACTGCCCTACCCATTGCTGACAGTGTACTGCAGACTGACTGTTCCAGACCACTTTTTGATCATTTGTTTCCTGTTTTAGTGCCTCCCAGCAGTTTCTTCCTAATACTGTATGTCTCTTTTTTGCAAGATCCAGGATTACTTTTTCTATTATTTTCATCTCTCCAAAAGGAGTTTTTTTTTGTGTGTGTGTTGCTTTCCTAGTGATTTGAAGATTCAAATTCTTTTCTCGTCACTGGCTTTGGACCACTTCATCTTATGTCCTATTTGCATGGGATTAGTATTACCTGGGGACCTCTAGTCATTTGTAATAATTGCAGAGGTTGTCTGTGATCTAAATCTTGTGTGAAAGTAAAAATTCCCCCATAAATAACGTTCCATATTTTGCCTTCCTATGATATTAATCCTGTGTGAATAAGCATGTCTGTGATTTGGCCAGGATTTTGCAGGGTCGTATATAATTTTTTAACGGTTTTTGTTTGCTGTGTGCCCCTTCATCCTACTTCTTCAATGAATGGAGGCTGCGTTGGAGTGCTTTGAAAGTATTTTAGGTGCTGGGTCATATCGCTATACACCATATAACAATACAATGTGCTGGAAGAGAAACCTGAAAACCATCAGAAGAGTGAATGCAAAAAGAAAAAATTTATTTCTAAATCAAAAGAGGTTCCGAAATAATACTAATCCCATGCCAATAGGACACTCTTGGATCAAGTTAGATTTTTAAGAATTCTTTACGTCTTAGGCTTTGATTGATCCTTTTTATTATAAGTTCATGATATTTGTCTCCTTTTTAAAGTACATGAAAGTTAGGTTATATGCCTGTTATTCTTGTTGAAAACACCTCATAGGGTGCCACTGTGCCAGGTAATGTTTTCTGTTAGGGTCAGCGGTAGCTCAATGTTTAAGGCAAGGCCCCTAACTCCTTAACTTCTCAGATGTATGAGATAAAAATGCCGCTCTGGATAAGAGCGTCTGCCAAATGCCTAAATGTACTGTAAATGTAAATATTGTACGTAGAGGAAGTGAGAGCTCCGATTGTGGAGAATGGGTGAATATGGAAGTATGTATGTTTCATTTCTGTGTGAGATGGCTGGAGTAATAAACCTGTACTTAAGTAGTTTTGTTATTTGTTGATTAACATTGGTAGCTGGGAGAATGAAGTTGTAGTTTGCATTAGAGTTACCTAACTTGAAAAAAGTAATCAAGCTCTTGCAGTGGCTTTGGCGCTGTAGGAAGAGTGAGGGAAACTGCGCTGAAATTACAGGTAGACAATTTGAATAAATGCAGCAGGCTTGGCGATTTAACTAATGAAACTTGAAATGTGATTAAAGATGAAGGACCAACAGTTAGCGCTAAGAGCATGTGCAGATCTGACATTTTCAGTGAAGTCTGTGTTAAAAAGAATTTTTGCAGGAAATTAGTCAGTAAAGTGCATATTTAACAGAGCACAGGCGACAGTGAGGCGTGACATGGGCCCAAAATAAACAACCAAGGACACTAATGCCTGCCACAAACCCACTGGACAAATATGGGCGCAGATTCAAATGTGCTGTATGTCAAAATACATGCCGCTGGGCAATGACGAATACACAAAAGACGAATAAGTTAGGGGTTCATGGATAGCTCAGGGCATTGGATTAAGGTCCCATGTTCAAACTCCACAACCACCAAGTTGCCACTGTTGGGCCCTTGAGCAAGGCCCTTAACCCTCAAATGCTCAGGTTTATAATGAGATAAAAATGCAAGTCACTCTGGATAAGGGCATCTGCCAAATGCCTAGATGTAAATCTAATTAAACTGACTGAGGACAGTGGAACAGAAAATGTAGAAAAATCCAACACTACACAAAAGAGTTGCTTTCTGAAGCAGCAAGACCGGTTATTGGTCTACTGCTAGCATCTCAGTACAATGGAACTGTGTCTGTAGATCTGCATGACCTCAAACGGGGTGTCTGATATCTCCATATTATTGATCAGTTCACACGGTTTAGTGCAGGGAGAATTCTGAACACCAAAAGGTCCTGTGAAATTGTGAAACATGACATGACAATTGTTGTACATGACCTACCTCATAAACTGTTCATTGATAATGATGGAGAATTCAAGAATGATGAGGTGAAATACAGCAGCATACGGCCCGTGAAGCAATGGTCTTCTGGAGCGACACAACCAAACACTTGTGAAATCTTAATAAAGGTGAAGACAAGTACTGGTTGTGATTGGAACATAGCGATGACCTGGGCTCTTATGGCAAAAAACACCATGCAAAATGTCAATGGCTACAGTCCTCATTTCGTTCGTTTTTGAGCAGAATCCTAACCTACCCTTTTTTACTGAAGCTGAATTTTTGAAAGAATATGAATAATGCAAAAAGGTTTCCAGAGTGGGAAGGACCAGGATTTGTCATTGGTCAGGATGGTGCTGTGGAGTTTGTCCGACATGGAGGAACGTGCATTAGGGTACATCTCAGATAGACTGTGAACATGGATACGAGATTGATTATTATAAACAGGAGAAGCACTAATCGAGGAACAGCATGGGATGAGGCATTTGGAGAACACAGGAGTAACCTCTATGGTGCATAGTAAAGCAGAACACCATCAACTTGACATTACAGAAATATGTATAGCAAAACAGAAAAGGGATTTTAGCTTAAAAACAGACAAGTTGTGAAATACAAGGATAAAGAGAAGAAGAGTGTACTACATACAGTAGAGTGAAAGTTTTGCATGCAAAGCTAGAGCTAAATATAAAACCTGGTATAATTTTCAAATGTCAAAATGTAGAAGACCTTCAGGTAGATCCTACAGTAACAAATGCTTGTACCACAGATGTTTGTGAGGACATTTTTGCAAGAAAAGGAGACAATATTTTACTTTTTTTCACCAGATGGGTTTGTTCCCTCAAAGAGACACCTACTGGACCAGTACCAAAAGCATGACTAGGGGCTAGAGGTTTTTTGAGGAGTTAGAGATGTCAGATGTACAAAAGGACTCGCCTACTTGTGCTTCAGAAGCGCTATGGCTATTTGTGCCACTCATCTGTCGAAGACAATAGACTCTTAACTCAATGGACATAAAATCTTAATTTCTTCAAACTGACAATGACATCTACAGTACAGTATGTCAAGCCTCCTCCTGAGGCCAGCTGTGAGGGAATAATATGGAAGTTCAAGAACTGTGTATAAAGTTTAGCTGATGCTTCATTATACTGGTCCAACAGCGTAAAGGAAATTGTAATAAAGTCAGGAAGGAAAGATGTCCAAAGTATGTTGTGTTGATTAGATAAAGATTCCACTGTGACTGGGAGACTTGCTTGTCATGTAGATGACTTTATTTGGGGTTTCACACATCGGTCAATATTTCAGTTAGGATGTGATGAACATGAGAACTTTTGTTATGTGGGAATAAATACAAATCAGGAAAGCTACATTCATATGCAGGGCATTCATTTGGATCCAGTTTGCATACCGCCCGAACCACTCTACGGATGATACCATCTCTCATCTCCTCTACACATCACTTACTCATCTGGACACTAGAAGGGGGAATTATGTTAAAATGCTTTTCATTGACTACAGCTCAGCATTTAATACCATAATTCCCTCCACACTCACCACTAAGCTGGAGCACCTGGGACTCGGCTCATCTCGGTGCCAGTGGATCTCTAATTTCCTAACTGGGAGACCACAGGCAGTAAGGATGGGTGGATACGTCTCAGCCTCCCTCACCCTCAGCACTGGAGCCCCTCAGGGTTGTGTTCTGAGCCCCCTGCTGCACTCTTTGTACACAAATGACTGTGTGGCCACTACCAGCTCCACCACCATCATTAAGTTTGCTGATGACACTGTCGTGGTGGGCCTGATCTCTGACAACGATGAGACGGCCTACCTGGAGGATATTGGAAATCAGAAGAACTGGTGCCAGAGGAACAACCTCCTTTTAAACGTCAGTAAGATAAAGGAGTTGATAGTGGACTTCAGCACTAAGCAGGAAAGGAACTACTAGACCCCCGTGATCAACGAGAGCCCAGTGGTCACAGTCAAGGTCCTGGTCACATCAACACCGTGGTGAAGAAGGCCCGACAGCGTCTCTACAACCTCAGATGCTTGAGAGACTTTAGACTGCCTTCTAAGGTGCTCAGGAACTTCTACTACTCCTGCACCATAGAGAGCATCCTGATGGGAAACATCACGACCTGGTTCGAGAACAGCACCATGCAGGACAGACGAGCCCTACTGGAGTCCTGCTTCTGGTTGGAGATCTCATCGTATGGATGCCCCGTGTGGTCTGCCTGGATTCATGTGGTGGCTGGGGATGGTTTCCATGAAGACTGTCCTGCCATTGATTGATGCTCTGGGGACCTGTGACTTCAGTTGTTCGATAGCTCAGGACTGGAATCTCCTACAGTCTACAGTACCTGAGCCTCCAGGAACAAACTGGACTCCTTTTAATTTTAACACATCTCATGTTATACTGAACTTCCAGTACACATTATTATGCTGATCAATCCCTGCTATCCGTTATCACCCAGATGAGGATGGGTTCCCTGTTGAGTCTGGTTCCTCTCAAGGTTTCTTCCTATTACCATCTCAGGGAGTTTTTCCTTGCCACCGTCGCCCTCGGCTTGCTCATCAGGGACAATCTTATCATTTTGATTCATACACAATGCATACAAACTTACTTCTTTTTATTGTGTAAAGCTGCTTTGTGACAATGTAAATTGTTAAAAGCGGTATATAAATAAAATTGACTTGACTTGACTTGACTTGACTACAGAGAGTGGTGCGATCAGCTGAGCGCATCATCCGCAACGAGCTCCCTGACCTGCACTCGATCTACAGCAAGCGGTGCTGGACCAAGGTCAGGAAGATCGTGAAGGACCCCAGCCACCCCAGCAATGGACTGTTCTCTCTGTTGCGGTCAGGAAAGCGCTTCCGCTCCCTGAAGGCCAATACAGAGAGACTGAGGAGGAGCTTCTTCCCGCAGGCGATATGGTCTCTCAACCAGATCACTACACTGGACTAAAACACCTCTGCATTTTTGCACACCTAATAGTAATGGACACTTATGGACATTACTCATCTGTTCACTCATGCACAATTGCACATGCCCCAGACACTTATGGACATTGCACATTTGCACACTTCCTGGACATAACCACATTTCCATTTATTTCCATTTTTATTTCCATTTAAAATTATTGCTACATTTGTACAGATACGCTTTTATAAGTTTATATTTCTATATATTTTAGATTTTTTTTTTTTGTATTTTGTTTCTATATGGACATTGCACATTTGCACTCTTATTTTTATTTTATTCCTCTATTTATTTCCTTATTTCTTGGAAATAGTTTTTCAAATTTTTAAGGTCACGGGCGGTCATATAAGCATTTCACTGCATATAGTACTGTGTATGACTGTGTTTGTGACAAATACAATTTGAATTTGATCCATCTCGATCTGTTGAACACTCACAGATCTAAAGTTTGTCAAATTCTCTGGGTTGCAAGACAGAGCAGACCAGATGTCATATTTGATGCAAGTAACTTAGCTTCAAGCATTAAAATGCAACTGTGCAAACAATTCAGAAAGCAAACAGTTGTGTACAAACTGAAGTCTAAAAATGTAATTCTAAACTTCCAGCACCTCGGGAAAGTTAGTACACTTAAGATTATTGTATTCAGTGATGCTTCTTTTCAAAATCTTTTGGATGGAGGTGCTCAGGGAAGGTTAAAATGGAAAGTTCTTCTCTCTTTCTTGCAAATCAAAAGGAGTCAAGAGGCTTGTGCGGAGTACTCTTGCTGGAGAAACACTGGCAACTTCTGATGGCATTATCAATATCTGGCTACACTGTTCTGAGCTCACTACTGGTGAGGCTGAACATACACTACCAATAATATCTCACAGAAAATCATTCATTTGTTGATGCACTAAAGTCCACAAAATCAGTTGCTGAAAAATTACTACATCTGGAAATAAGAAGCATCAAAGAACTTGTCCAAGCACAAAAGATTGAGTGATTGTAGTAGTTCAACAGAAAAGGAGTGCCTCAACTTTCCAGTTGCTTAAAGAGAGCTCTTAATGTGCAGAGTGGGTGTGTAAATGTTTTTTTTTTTTTTTGGCGGGTACGGAAGTATGTGTGTTTAGTGAGTCTTACATGTTCTCAAGTCATTTAAAGTATTGTCATTTGTCAATTAAAAGTTGCTCTAAGCATTTATCTTTCTCCATGGGGTACCTCTGCCTCTTCTTGCTGTGGGATTGTGAGTTGGCTGTTTTTAGTGCTGCAGATCATAGTACGTTGTTTGGCCAGTGCGAAGTTGCAGTGATATCAGCTTGAAACCGAAGCTTCTGATCCATGCCCACTCTAATCCACCAGTTATCCCCAGGTGTCAAGATCAATGACTATAGGAGTGGACAACATGGAACCCTGTGCACTTATAGTGTAGTAGTAGAGTTTCAAACTGTGAAGTGGTTCTGATCAGGGTTTTGGAGGTGATCACCGATCCCTAAGCACAAAAATTCGAATCATCAGTGTGCAAATATTATTAATATCTCAGAAAGAAATGAAAATTTTTTATTTATTGGAAGGCAACATACTCCATTCTTTTATTATTTCATGTAAATGACTGTTATGAGGGGGAGCCATCCAATATGGCACCACCAAATATGTTGTTAAGAGTGGGAGCCCCAACGCAGGAATTAGAGGGGAGTGTTGAGATGTTGGGTGATTATGTGTATCAAGGCAGGGATTAATCGATTAGGGCAAGCACCTTGCAGTGCTAAATGTTTACTTATTCATTCATTCTTCTCCTGAGCTTTATTTCTTTATCTCTAGCGAGATATATTCTTTCAGGCTTCTTTTCAGCTCTCTCTTTTCTTAATCTTTCTTCTCAGTTTTCTATGTTCTCTTTTCTTAATCTTCTCACTTCTCTTTTTAGTTTTCTCTTTTCTCCTCTCTTTATCTTTTCATTTCTCTTTTTCAAATTCTTCTTCTCTTTTTTCTTTCCCCTATACCAGAGCAACACTCTCATACCTGGTGCTATTTAAAATTCACACATAGTGTGCTCGTTTCTGGTTGTTTAAATAACCTCCCGGACAGGTGTAGCGCGTCTTCTCTGATTGGCAACATGGCGGGGTTGCCTAGCAACCACGGCCGTCTGCTGTTCTGCCTGCCTCTAAATCTGCCTAGTAGTCTGCAGATTTTCCTTTTGCGTAGGTTATGGAAGCAAATTAGCATCATAATTACTTGAATTATATCAGCCTTTGAAAAATACATTTTGAAATTTAATCACTGTTGAATTGTTAATTTTGAAATTTAAATACTACTGAATTTGTTAAACTGAAATATTTGACTTTAAAAAACAACATCTTTGAATTTAAGTGCTCTGAATGTCACACGAAATTTTCAACAATTCATTTCAACTGTGAAATTCAGATAGAAAATTCAAGCTTGGAAATTCAAGCACAAATTCAATACAGAAAAAGCAATCGAGCCAGAACGGAATCCGTTCGTCAGTCACGTGACCCAGGGAAGCGGACGTCTTCGATACCGGCTCCCAGTGAGTCTCGCTACATGGCGGAGGGCAGCGGCTCGGTAAGTGCACCTGTAGTGTGTTACACTAATTATATATTATCAGATATTTTAGTCATTTTACTGTGATAAAGGAATTTAGTCAAAGTTTAGTTAAAGTGGGGCTAGTGAGCATGAGACACAGACTGATGTTTGTTACACACGCACGAGAGAGAGAGAGAGAGAGAGAGATACACAGTGGTGGCCAAAAGTATTAAGAGAGCACGTGCCATGTATTAGTTCTCTCTGTACAGAACAGGTGACGTCACCAGTTAGTTCAGGTCCGACTGAATAGTTGTGTTCATTAAAATGAGCTGCTTTAGTTAATTGATGGAGCAGATAAGTGGCAGGACTTATACTTTCTGAAGGCAGGATGTCCACCTCTGTACAAAATCTTCAGCCTTAGAAGAAAATGACTTCGGACTAAATACTGATAATTGTATGGCACTTTAGTAGCATAAAATAAGTTTTTTCTGTATAGTCATTATTTAAATGTTTAAAATAACTGTGCTTTTGGCCTGTAAAATACAATCACTTTGCTTACTCACCAGAGCATGTATTTATACTAAATTAGTCTAGATTATTTTATACGCAGTGGTTACATCTCATGAGGAGGAGTTTGTCTAATTGTTTGTCAGACAAACCGTTCCTCTTTAGTTCCTCTTACGGCTGATTTCCATGGATATAAACTTACTGTAGGGAAATGGCTCAGGATCTCCATCTGACTTTTAATATTTAGTCACCTCAGTGTCGCATTTGAGAGAAGCTGTATTCTCATCATCTAAAGCAAGTAAGTCATTCTCACTGAAGTGCTTCATCCTACAGCACATTGTGGTGAGAAATCAATTCACCCAGTGCTCAGCAGAGATCATTATGCAGATAACTGAAGCTATGTAAAGCAAGTTCCTTGATTATTAACTGTAATGTAAATACTGAATTTAGGAATAGTAATACATTACTCCATTACTATAATTAGGTGTATATATTTATTTGTAATGTGCTACTTTTTAATATATAACCCCACACTGCCTGCATTTGTAAATGAGATTGAAAGTACGTGTAGTAAATATACAGATCATATATGGGAAGAATGTAGACATACAGTGGTTAGTTAT
Organism: Clarias fuscus; assembly: GCA_030347435.1. Lineage (NCBI taxonomy): Eukaryota > Metazoa > Chordata > Actinopteri > Siluriformes > Clariidae > Clarias > Clarias fuscus. Next base: position 13,562,913 of record CM059212.1, on the reverse strand, counting down.
GGTTAAAATATTGCATATTCATACAGTATTTGGGAGCAATACTTCATTCAAGCACTGATCAGAGGTGCTAGAACACTAAACATTTTCTGACCACAAAACCTTTTTCAACTCTGTATTGTAGACACACGTCCATTCACATACTAGTTAAAACAAACTGTTGTATCACACATGCAACCATTTCACTGTGCTCATTTAGTACAACATTTATAAATGGGAGCATTGGCTCCCAATAATTAATAGCATTAATCAGGAATATTATGTTCATAAAACAGCAGCTACAGTATTTTACAGTAATTGTAAATACCATTTTAAGTATGAACAGGATCAGTCATAAATATTACTCATTGTTCAAAAGATTCATAAGATTGAAATGCAGCAATGTAAATGTCACACCCAAAGCACTGGGATGCAGCCCTTGGATGTACAGCCTCTTAATGTTGTAAAATTGACCATTGATGAGGGGGATTCCCAGACTTGGGACACAGCACTGGAGTGGTCAGAAAGAGGTTTTCTACGATCCTCCCAATCAGCAGATTGTTGAGAGCCTTAAAAGCAGGGGGGAACAAATAATGCAGAATAAGTTAATCGAACATCACACATGCGATAACAATCGAACATACACCCAGTATAAATTTTGTAATGTTTTGGCATTTGGCTTCTGTACATCACCAAATTTCATTTCAAATGAAACACTCAATATGCCAGTGAAATCGAAATAAAAATGTGGCATTAACCATTCAGGAATTACAGACATGTTCACATACACACACACTTATTTTGGGGGTTCATAAATAATGGGGAAAAACAATTAAACTTAAGGATTGCCTTTAATACTTGAATAAACATTCTTTGCAGTCAATAACTGCCTGAAGTCTGAAACCCATGCACATGACCAATGCTGAGTTTCCTCTCTCTAGATGCTTTGCCAGACTTGTGACTCTTCCTGCTTTCAGTCTTTGTTCTTCCTTTAATGAATAGCATGCTTTACTTTTATTTACTTGCTGAGTCATGCTACACCTGGCCATGCAACTACTTGTCAGCCATTTTTTCCCATTATTTATGAGCCCCAACTCAAATCTTATAACGGTTTTAAGTTAATGTAAACATTTAATCGAAGTAACTGTAAGATCACAGCTAGTTTTCCTGCAGCTGCACACAGACAGAGCAAACTGACAAACTCAAGTGTCATTTCCTCCACAATTACAGTTTTTTTTTTTGTTTGTTTGTTTTTTTATACCACAAGTGCTATCAATTTACCGACCTTTGGAGGTACTGAATATAATTTAACTGTTCCATATATACTTGCAATAGCCAGATTTATTTGAAGGTGACTCATTTCAGAATCATCGCTTTTTTAGTCACTTTAGTAGCAGATTCTCCATTTTTGCCAGACTACATTTATGACCTTTCTCACCTGTTATTGTCATTATTTTGCCAGATATTAAAAGGTAGGAAAGATTTGGCAGGATGTGTATGAACATAAACATCATGTACACACATTTTTCACAGAAGTTCACAATTCACTTGAGAGTGTTAGGCACTTTGTACAGAGGGTGGACACCCTGGCTTCAGAAAGTCCTGCCACTTATCTGTTCCATCAATTAATTAAAGCAGCTGATTTTAATTAACACAACTCTTCAGTCGGACTTGAACTAACTGGTGACGTCACCTGTTCTGTACAGAGAGAACTAATACATGGCACGTGCTCTCTTAATACTTTTGGCCACCATTGTGTATCTCTCTCTCTCGTGCGTGTGTAACAAACATCAGTCTGTGTCTCATGCTCACTAGCCCCACTTTAACTAAACTTTGACTAAATTCCTTTATCACAGTAAAATGACTAAAATATCTGACAATATATAATTAGTGTAACACACTACAGGTGCACTTACCGAGCCGCTGCCCTCCGCCATGTAGCGAGACTCACTGGGAGCCGGTATCGAAGACGTCCGCTTCCCTGGGTCACGTGACTGACGAACGGATTCCGTTCTGGCTCGATTGCTTTTCCTGTATTGAATTTGTGCTTGAATTTTGTATTGAATTTGTACTTGAATTTCCAAGCTTGAATTTTCTATCTGAATTTTACAGCTTGAAATGGATTGTTGAAAATTTCGTGTGACATTCAGAGCACTTAAATTCAAAGATGTTGCTTTTTAAAGTCAAATATTTCAGTTTAATAAATTCAGTAGTATTTAAATTTCAAAATTAACACTTCAACAGTGATTAAATTTCAAAATGTATTTTTCAAAGGCTGATATAATTCAAGTAATTATGGTGCTAATTTGCTTCCATAGTAGGTGGTCATGTTACAGATTACAAAGTAAATGAAACCAACTAAATAAACTAAACCAACAAAACTAAATAAAATAGGTAGTTGAATGAGGGTAGACTTACAAAATATGGCTGCTGCCCTTGTGGAGGAATCATAGACAACATTGATTGAGCCAAACATGTTCATGAATGGTTAAAAAAATGCAATCTAACTGAAATATGAAATACCACAAAGTGTAGTATTTCACTTTGTGTAATGCATCTAACTCAATACTACCTGCTAGGTGCCCACCACACGTCAAAGAAACGTCTGCCAAAGTTGCCCCGAATGTTAGAAGACAGCGCCAGGAAGGTTTACCCCATTCGAGCTGCTGTTCAGGATGTGAACACGGGGTCTGAAAGTAGCCTGGCAATAGCAGCCTTCCAGGGATCTAGGGGTCACTTTGTGTGGCACAGGATCATAGACAGAGCCATCCAGATTTACAGTGACTTCCAGACTCGGAGTCTGAGCAACTTTGACATCGTGTTCAGCTACTCTTATAAAAATGTGAAGTAAAATGTATTAATTTTGGCCAGTATTTTTCACGCAATTACCAATGTTGAGGAGATAGAGGGGAAAACTGAGAAACTGGGTAAGGTTGGCCAATGGCGAATTGGATATAGCATTCTGAATGGTTTTCTTCTAACAGTGCCTTAGAGACACGGAGACACGACTGTAATTCAATCAATGACCTTTCATTGATGTTAAACAGAAAGAAGCAGCACTGAAACAATACATCAGTTATACAGTACATGTTGAGACCGTTGTGTCTTTGCCACAAACTTAGTAACACAATATTATCTAGGACCCCATGGAAAACCTTTGGGATGTATTGGCGCACCAAATACGCATCAGGCCTTCCTATTCTTGACATCAGTACCTTAATGCTGGCGCTCTATGGTCGAGTGGGAACAGTCATGTATTAAGTCCCATTGATTTTTGAATGGGATGTTCATGTTGCCAGGTGTTCACATACTTTTGGTCATATAAGGTACTTCTGTCAAATAAGCAGAGACCATTTTCTGAGGCACACAGTTTTAGCACATGGAGAATAGAGGGAAGAGCTGAGGTACATTCTCCTTAATCCCAAAGGATTTATGTTTTTGCTGTGCTTTTACTGACAGTCTGATGTTTATCCCTTGACAGAGCCCACAGACAATGCTAATGTGAACTTTGTGGAATACAAAGGGGACTACTATGTCAGCACAGAGACCAACTTTATGCATAAAATTGATCCAGACACTCTAGAAACTAAAGAGAAGGTAGGTAATCTGAAACCTTTCTGACATTTGTTCATAAAAATGACATTTCAAGCTTAACAACAGCCATATGATCAGCCATAACATTAAAATACAAAGCATTATACAAAGCATTATGCCTAGTATTGTGTAGGTTCCACTTTTGCCGCTGGGCCAGCTCTGGGCCCCTGAGTCATGACTCCACAATACTGTACCTTTGGGGTTGTGTAGGGGTGTGTTTGTTTGTGATTCTAGCAGTGGCTTTGGGTTGCAGAGTTGGCTTCCATGGATCAGACTTGTTTGTCCATGCTTGGTCGGATTGAGATCTGAGGACGTTGGAAGCTGAATCAACAACCTTGAACTCTTTAACTGATAATCAGTTTCATTTCATTCCCCTTTTGGTGGTGCTAGTGTTGTGGCTGATCTCTCTCTTTTTTTTTTTTTTTACTTTGAATTATTCATAGTCTCAAAATTATTTATGTCACAACAGATGGAACAGATATAGATAGTTTTTAATTGTTCTTGTTTTTAATAATACAAAATAATAATAATACTGGTTCTTTAAACTTGCCAAAATATCTATTTTTTATATTTATCTGTTATGCTACAGGAAGGAAATTATTATTATTATTATTATTATTATTATTATTATTATGACCTTACCCCTCAAACACAAACTCACTTTGATTACACCTGTTTGGCATACTGTACGTATCTCACTCATTCAATCATTCTTTATACCGCTTATCCTGTACACTGAAGTAGGAGCCGTGGAGCAGGGTTCACCGAGGCAGGGTATACAGTACCCTGGATGGGGTGCCAATCCATAGCAGTTCACGCAAGCGCACTCACTCGTACAGTACGGGGAATTTTTAAATACCAGTTAGACTACTCTATATGTCTTTGGGCTGTGGGAAAAAAGTAGAGCACCTGTTGGAACCCCACCAAATCACAAGACATCGAGTGCAAATTTGAAATAGAGTAGATTAATGCACAGGAAGTGTAGGTGACAACAACAACAAAAAAATGTCTGAATACTTACAGTACTTCTACTCACTGTTTTGTAAGTAAAAGTTAGTATTCAGTAATGAATATTAAGATCATTTGAACCTGTACACATATTTGTACATATTGTTTTGAACTGAATGTTACTATTTTAAAATATTTGTACATGAGATTTGTAAAAGCATTTGATATTGGTTTCATGTTTAATTTTACGGTATTTCCACAACGTCAAAAGGTGGACTGGAGTAAGTTCATTGCTGTTAATGGTGCGACTGCCCACCCCCATATTGACCCAGATGGTACAGTGTTCAACATGGGCAACTCTTATGGCAGGAAAGGTGAGATTTTGACACATCTTTACGTATTTGATAGATTTGAGCCAAGTCATAACTGAGCATTATGTGTTTGATAGGAGCGTTATACAACATTATCAGGGTTCCTCCAAAGACTGAAGACTCTGAAACGCTGCATGGGGCAGAGGTTCTATGTTCCATTTCTCCTGCTGAAAAGAACAAACCTTCCTATTACCACAGTTTTGGTAACTACACACGCTTAACACACCACAGCTATGAACAGGTGCATTACTGATTTAACTTAGCCGCTAGTTTGGAATAGTCTCATGTGTGCTTTGCTTCTTGTGTTCTGTTTCCCTATTAGGTCAGTACTAACCCGGTTAGCCACTAACTCCTTTAGATACTAACCTGGTTAGGTCATCATTCCCTTTATCCATATTCCATGTCGCTACTAACCTCACTAACCCATCTAGTCTCTGTGTCCCTGATCCTGTCTCTAGTCTGTATCCCTGGTCCTGTATCTAGTCTCTCCAGTCCTGTCTCTCCAGTCCCCCTATGTGTCTTTAGTTAGCTCCAGCTCCATGTTTCCTTATGCCAGTTCCCTGTGTCAGCTCCTAGTTCCCGTCTCAGCTCCTGGTTTCCTTATTCCGGCTCCTGGTTCCCTGTGTCAGTCCTTCGTCCCTACGTCTGTTTGAAGAGCCCTAGTTTTAGTTTGAGCTTGTTGTTTTGGTTCCTTTGGTTGTTTGTTCTTTATTATTGGTTGTTTGTAAATAAAGACTCTTTCTGTTCAACAACCCCTCTGCCTTCATGCCTACCCTATTTGCCCACGGCAACTACATCAGCCGGTCAGGCCAGTACCACCACCCTAGACCCATGACAGATATGTCACCCATAATGTTGTGTGCATTGCAATATTTTAAGCAAAACTCTGCTTTTACTCTGCTAATTAAACCTTCATGCTCTGCTCTTACTGGTGGAATGTGCAATCAATGAAGTTTGACCACCAGGCTAATTTAGCCATGAAACCTCCAACACGAAATTGACCAGTGTTTCAGTTTCATTGTCCAACCCCTGTAAATCTCATAGGTTACTTACCTCTACTACTTACACCTCTACAACGTTACATTTAGAGACGGTCGCTAACTGTTTATCACCAACTCCTCCAGTCATGGTTAGTTAGTTCTGCCAGTCGTGGAAGGATATGTGAGGTGGGGAAGAAAATAACTGATCAAATAAACAAACAAATTATAATCTGTTGATAATAAATGGCTGTAGTATAAAAAAAGCTATCACATCTGTGCTGATATTCACTAAATCACCATGACCTTGAGTGTGATATTGATTAGTTATAAGTTTAAATATAAAACCAGATATACACATGTGGACAAAATTGTTGGTACCCTTCGGTCAATGAAAGAAAAACTCACAATGGTCAAAGAAATAACTTTAATCTGACAAAAGTAATAATTTAAAAAAAATCTATGAATGTTAACCAATGAAAGTCAGACATTGCTTTTCAACCATGCTTCAACAGAATTATTTAAAAAAATAAACTCATGGAACAGGCCTGGACAAAAATGATGGTACCCCTAGAAAATACTGAAAATAATGTGACCAAAGGGACATGTTAATTCAAGGTGTTTTCACTAATTAGCATCACAGGTGTCTACAATCTTGTAATCAGTCAGTGAGCCTATATACAGTATAGGGCTCCAGGTAGTCACTGTGTTGTTTGGTGACATGGTATGTACCACACTCAACATGGACCAGAGGAAGCGAAGGAAAGAGTTGTCTCAGGAGATTCAAAAGAAAATTATAGACAAGCATGTTAAAGGTAAAGGCAATAAGACCATTTCCATGCAGCTAGATGTTCCTGTGACTACAGTTGCACATATTATTCAGAAATTTAAGATCCATGGGACTGTAGCCAACCTCCCTGGACGTGGCCGCAGGAGGAAAATTGATGACAAATCAAAGAGACGGATAATCCGAATGGTAACAAAAGAGCCCAGAAAGACTTCTAAAGAGATCCAAGGTGAACTTCATGCTCAAGGAACATCAGTGTCAGATCGCACCATCCGTCGTTGTTTGAGCCAAAGTGGACTACATGGGAGACGACCAAGGAGGACACCATTGTTGAAAACAAATCATAAAAAAGCCTGACTGGAATATGCCAAACTACATGTTGACAAGCCACAAAGCTTCTGGGAGAATGTCCTATGGACAGATGCGACAAAATTGGAACTTTTTGCCAAGGCACATCAGCTCTATGTTCACAGATGGAAAAATGAAGCATATCAAGAAAAGCACTGTCCCTACTGTGAAACATGGAGGAGGCTCTGTTATGTTCTGGGGCTGCTTTGCTGCATCTGGCACAGGGTGTCTTGAATCTGTGCAGGGTACAATGAAATCTCAAGACTATCAAGGGATTCTAGAGAGAAATGTGCTGGCCAGTGTCAGAAAGCTGGGTCTCAGTCGCAGGTCATGGGTCTTGCAACAGGACAATGACCCAAAACACACAGCTAAAAACACCCAAGAATGGCTAAGAGGAAAACATTGGACTATTCTAAAGTGGCCTTCTATGAGCCCTGACCTCAATCCTATTGAGCATCTTTGAAAGGAGCTGAAACATGCTGTCTGGAAAAGGCACCCTTCAAACCGGAAACAACTGGAGCAGCTTGCTCATGAGGAGTGGGCCAAAATACCTGCAGAGAGGTGCAGAAGTCTCATTGACAGTTACAGGAATCGTTTGATGGCAGTGATTGCCTCAAAAGGTTGTGCAACAAACTATTAAGTTAGGGGTACCATCATTTTTGTCCAGGCCTGTTCCATGAACTTCGGGTGAAGCATGGTTGAAAAGCAATGTCTGACTTTCATTGGTTAACATTTCATAGAATTCTTATTTATTATTACTTTTGTCAGATTAAAGTTATTCTGTGACCATTGAGTTTTTCTTTCATTGACCGAAGGGTACCAACAATTTTGTCCACGTGTGTATTGTTGTAGTTATAATTTGATTTAGAGTAAAAAAAGCCTTGGCATATATTTTTTTTTGCTAACATTTAAATTTCCTAGCTTTAGCATTTTAACTAAACTTCACTATAGTGAAATTTTTTATACACTAAAAAATTAGTGCTTTCATTTTCCACTACATTATTTAAAAAACACTAATAATAAAAAATGGAGCCTCACTTTTAGTGATTCTGAAAATTTCAACTTAACTATATTGCTTCCTCACTGTTCTTACAATGCTTTGTATTTGGTTTCGCTATAGCTGAATTATACTGGAGTCTCTTTCTTCTCTTGTGATTTACTTGTTCAGAGAAAGGCTCAGTTTTTTTTTTTTTTTTGCCTTTCTGTTTTTTTTTTCCTTTTATTTATTTTTTTTATTTTTATTTTGTACTTTGAGCTGGCTTTGAGTTGCATTGTCCAGATATTGTTTTTCTAGCAATGCCCCTGGTTATTCTCAGGAATGACCTTGCTAGGAAAATATATGGCATCACGTTCAATAAATTAAAAGGTTTTAACCATTTTTTTTTTTATGTTAAACAAGACTGTTGCTCCTTTAAAGGTTTAATTTTAGTTTTGTACTGTATGTGAGCCAGTCACTGTTTAACATCTTTTTTCTTCTTTTTCCCAGCCATGAGTGAAAACTATGTGGTGTTTATTGAACAGCCAATAAAGATCGACCTTCTTAAGATAGTGACGTCTAGAATGAGGGGGAAAGGCATAGATGACTGTATCTACTGGGACCCGAAACAAGAGACTGTTTTCCACGTTGTAAACAAGCATACTGGAAAGGTGATGCTTAAAAATGCTTCTTTAACACCCACGTGGAAACCATTGAAGCTACTTGATCTTTTTGTCCTACTTTAAACTCTTGGTTTATTGCATACAAAAAAATTCTTCTCAGTTTAGCATTAGCTTTCATAGTTAGTAACACATACATTTTATACTGGTTATGCTTGTAGAATGTACTTGATCATGTACACATTTAAATTTGTCACACTCTTCGAAGGCATTAACAGACGTTTCCTTGGTTTTGTAAAAGGTAAGTCCAGTGAAGTACCACACCAAGGCTCTATCAACATTCCACCAAATTAATGCATTTGAGGAGGATGGCTTCCTCATAGTGGATATGTGTTGCTCAGATGATGGCCAGGCCATTAAAGTTTACAACCTTCAGAACCTACACAAGTCAGGAGAAGCATTGGATGAGGTTAGTAATGCTGTCTTTCCAGTTTTATACATTTCTGTTCAACTTTATGAGCGTTAAAGATGCACTAGTAAAGATGGACCTTCCGTTTATGTTTGGTTTCTTTTTCAGGTGTACAACAGCTTATCCATGGCATTTCCTCGCCGCTTTGTTCTGCCTCTGTGTGTTAATAATGATACGCCACTGAATCAGAACCTCAACACACGGCTCAACAGCTTTGCTTCCGCAGTCTGCTTTAGGAAAAATGAGGTGGGGTGTGATAATAATCAAATATTAGCCAAAGTAAGCTCATATCAGTGATAGAAATAATTTTGAGTACTTTTTAAATATCATACATAGGCTAGCTAAGGTGTAGCCAGTCTATTGCATTAGTGCTGGTGGTCGAGCAGAACCGCTATATTGGATAGAGCTACTATCACTGCAAGTGAAGCTATTGCTAATGATGTTTGTAGTCTAAGAAAGATGAGAATGAGTTCTTGTAACCAGTTATAAATCAGATAGCAATATTTGAAAATATTTTTGATATTTTAGATGTTACCTCATCTAATATGCTTGGAAAGCATGCCATGCTGTCTTTTGTTCTTTAGAACACTTTTGTTTTTTTAATGGAATAATAAAAAAAAAAGACTCTCTGCTGATCAGAATTCATCTCAGCTGATCCTACAGTTGACTGTAATTGATGCACTTTTACTATATATATGTTATATGTATTTACATAGAGAGTCAGGAAGGGTATCCAGCGTACACCTGTGCCAAGCTCATATGTACGGAACGGAGCAGCCGAAAGACCAACAACAATGTAGAGAGTGACAGTGTCCAAATTGTTTCTGGAGTAATTTTCAGCACTTTTATTAGCAAACTGAATCACAATTGACAAAAAGGACACAGATTTCCATTGTGACCAATATGCTCATGGCTAGGGTTACTTACAGTGGGTTAAACCACTGTGGAACAAACAGCCTCTAAATACATTGTGTTATTATCCACAAACACTTATAAACCAACACTGGTCTTTCTTTGTGTATCCTGCTTCCATTTCACAGCTGGCGCCTCACTGGGCCCTCCCTGCTACACATGCCTACTAATCTTGTCTGTCAGGATAGGAAATCTGCCTTAACCATTAACCATGCCACTTTTTCATCAAGGTATACTGAGATTTAGTGAAGAAGCATTACCTTTGGGTATTATGCTGCTATCCACCAGAACTAACAAACAAGGAATGTTCTACATCTAATAGCCTGATACAGTAAGGTCCAAGCCATGATTTTCCTGATTAATGGAAGGATGGTGTTCAGTGGTGTTTTTGGTGCAACCAGAGTTCACTGTCTGAAAATCTTGGCATGATGTACATCACCTGCGGATGCCCAGCTAACAGAAATAGGCCACACACACCAGCACAAATGTGCCGTATTTACAGATGTTCATGATTTTTATAGTTTTATTTTGCACGCTTATATAATTCTTCATTACATGTCAGGTGTTCTGCATGTCTGAAGATCTGCATGATGATGAACTGCTGGAGTATGGTGGTTTGGACTTCCCTCACATTCACTACAAAAAGTATAACACCAAACCATACCGCTATTTCTATGGCTGCGGCTTTGGCCATCTAGTGGGAGACTCGCTGATCAAGATGGACCTGATGAATAAAAAGCTCAAAGTAAGCTCATATCAGTGATGCATTGCAACTTTTTGGAAGTTCATTTTGATGAACGAAGCCACATACTATATTTTACAGTATATACATATGTATTTAATTGGTATTGAATTACAATGGTTTGTATACATATTATGATATTAATTTTAATACCTTTTTTTATCAGTTGTAATTTTGAAAGTGTCTCTTCCTAATTTTGTGTTCAATGGTTAGGCATGGCATCAGCCAGGCCTCTATCCATCTGAGCCTGTGTTTGTCCCATCACCTAATGCAGAGGAAGAGGATGATGGAGCCATCCTCTCTGTTGTCCTGACACCCACAGAGGTACTGTATGTGAAAACTGTGAAAGTGCATATTAGTTATTGAAGTAGACAATCAGCAGACAGACATCTTCTGCCAAGCAGTTTTCATTTCAATATCGTTAATGAGTGTATTTTCTGAAAGTGACTGTTATCTGTGTGCGTTTAGGATAAAAGAACATTCCTGCTGGTTCTAAATGCTAAGACGTTTGATGAACTTGGAAGAGCTGAAGTGCCCGTTAACATTCCATGCGGCTTCCATGGAATTTTTAACTCTTCGGTATAGAACAAATCTCATCTGATGCAATGACACAGGAAGGCTCAACCGAGTCACTTCACTTAATAAACAGATTTCCTCTGCTATTAGCTTGCATGGTTTGCACTTATCCTTTTAGAAGAGAGGTACCAAATTTTTGTATTTAATAGTATGATTATCTATTATATAAGGATATTAGATATATAAAGTTGAACCTTGGATTGCGAGTAACTTGGTCCGTGAACGTTTTGCAAGACGAGCACAATTTTTAAATTAATTTTAACTTAATAAATGAGCGAGGTTGTGACATACGAGTAGTACGCATGCGCTTTGTTTACTGAGTCTATGGAGTAAAATCATTGTCAAAAATAATCGTGCAAGGGAAAAAAAAGATTTGTGTGTAATTCTGTGTTTTGTCCTAGTTGGATTGCAAAATCTACGGTCACGACAGCTTACAGATGCGATATTTTGTGTGTTCGTTACAGTACAACTCTGATATATACTTCTCTGACCGTTTACAGACACACAACTTGTTTTTAGATCTCCTCTGTTACACGGACGAATTGCAAAATTACGCCCATGAATGTAGTGTGTTAAACCACTGTCAAAAATATGTCATCAAGGCCACATGTGCAGGCATTACTATCCGAGGGAAGAGGAATCGATTCGGCCACCGTTTTAAACCACCGGCTCCAAAATGGCAGATCAGCAGCCGAGCGCTCTCATCATCTCAGGTAAGTTTTTTTTTTTTTTTTTTTTTTTCCACAGATTCATACATGTTTAAGAGAAGTAAAATTACAGAGATGACTATAGCATGTGAGATTTTAGGAGTTAAAAACGGTGGCAGACGCATGCGCCGAATTGATTTCTCTTCCTTTGGATAGACTTGGAAAAACGAGTTTTGTTTCTGTAAACGATCGCGTATTTCAGAGTTGTACTGTAACAAACACACAAAATATCGTATCTGTAAACTGTTGTGGCTGTAGATTATGGAATCCAACTCAGAAAAAAACACAGAATTACACACTATTTTTTTTACGAATTATTATTTTTGACAGTGATTTTTTTCCATAAGCGCCAGGTAATCACAACTGAGCCAAACATTCTTCTCTCTTGCGTGCTGTGGGTTTATGGGTAATTGTCTTCTAGTCTCAGTGTGCGTGCGTCACTTGTATATTCAACATCCGTGCACGCGTGTACTGTTTACTAAACCATGTTGTCCAAGTGTAGTGACTGCTCTTTAGTAACTGTACTGCAACAAATGCCCCCCGTGAAGAAAAAGCTTAAAAAGACTGTAGCAGTGTGGGAGTACCATTAGAGAGGTTCCCTGTTAAAGAAGTTTACAGGCAGAGCGGTGATTCGGTTAATGTTTGTGTGTGTACAGTATGTGTGTTTGTACACACACATGTGTGTGTGAAAGTAGTCTTGCACAGTAGCCCCCCTCCTCTTCTTTTCAACGGTAAAGTGCAGGTTAATTTGTTTTATTTTTACTTTATATTTTGTATTAATTATTTTATATGAATATTTTTGGGTCGTGGATCGAATCGTCTGAGCTTCCATTATTTCTTACAGGGGAAATTCGTTTTGATATACAAGCAGAACAAATTATGCTAACAATCCAAGGTTTAACAGTATATATATTATATTATACGTATATTGATACCCATAACCTAGACTCTGAAACTAGAGCATACTATGCAAAAGAAATGACGAGAAACTATTCAGCTGTCTTAATTCTTGTTGCTGTGATGATTTTCATTCATTAAAAAAATGGTTTTAAGCACTATAAAGTCCTAATTATGTTTAAATATTTAATTATTGGATCATCCGATAAATAAGATGCTCTCATATCACTAACATGTTGTGTTAATTTTATTAACTTTTAGTAAAACTGTCAAATATACAGTTGGATCCATGAGTGTTTGGACAGTGGAAATTTTTCATATTACTGCCTTTGTACACCACAACAATAGATTGTTAAGCATTAAAGATGTGAACTGAGTGTAGGCTTTTAGCCTTATTTTATAGGGGTTTAACACAAACCTTCAATAATGTCGACCAAGGAGACCTGGGACTCATTTGTAAGTGCTCCAGTTTATCCCAAAGGTGTTCAGTGGAGATGACTCCTGTTTCCCGCCACAGTCCAAAGACTGATTAGCAGAATACGCTAACTGGCAGTCCCAAATTGTCCGTAGTGTGTGTGTATGTGCGTGTGTGTGTGACCTGCAATGCATTGACACCCTGTCCAAGGTGTATTCCGCCTCGTGCCCCAAGTCTCCTGGGATAGGCTCCAGGCCCTCGAAGCCCCTGTATACAGGATAGAGCGGTATAGACCATGAGTGAGTGAGTGGTGGCCAGTGCCATCTGCAGGCAAATATGTGTATCTAACTTCTCAAATGTATTCTACACATCTTTTACAGTACAAGAACAGAAAAATATATAGATAGTTTTTTTTTTGTCCAGATTTTTTAAAAATCTGTCTCATTATTATTTTTATTTAGTAGTAAATAAGTTAATAAGTAAAATTCTAAATGGACATCCAACAAGTTAATGTGAAGTTCTTTAGATAAATAATAGTAATAGTTTTATACTTCTTAATAAAAAAATGGGGGTAGGCTTAAAGAAAGCATTTTACACTGTAACTACACAAGTGTTACTTTTATGTTGGAATAGATTGTCAAGAGGCTGTCAAGAAACTGTGTCTTCCTAAATTTAAATTATCCACAACAGCCTTGCTTCAAAAACACAAAAGGAAAAGGGTGAATGACAAAAATCAGAATGTTAAAGATCTTGTCCACTAGGCGGCAGTACACCTTTACAGCAGCTAGATGTGGATTACTATAGAAAGATTCATCACACGAGCTAAAATACTACTCTGAACCATTGCAGATAATTTTCCAAAATAATTAGCATCTGTTTAGACACAGTTATTAGTCTTCTTCTTTTTTTTTTTCCTTTGTGTAACACTTTGTTGTTTTGTGCTTTAGGAATGAGAGCTCTTAAATGTCCCATAATCCCAGCACATCAGATAACACTATGAGAGTCAGACTAAAACGCACGAGCTCAGATTTATAAGATCCAAAATAATGAGCACTAATTTGCATGCACAATCAGATAAATTACACGAGCAAAAAGTAGGAGTGTTTAACTGAGTCTTGTCTTTAGTGGGAGCAGAGAGTAGTTCACTGGCTGCAATCATAAGACTGGTTAAAAATAATAACAATAAAAAGGGTAAAAAGAAATCAATTTTGTGACAGATTAATTTACAAATATAAATATGTGTTATGTGGGAAAAAAAAAAGAAGTGTTAACTACATATATAATAATCATAAAGGTATGACCCTGAGTTTTAATCGCATACAGTCTATAAAGCTTAGACTCAAGCTTTGAAACTAACAATAGAAGATTGCATAGAAACAGACCTAACACTGCTCCATTTTTCTTTGGGGTCATCTGAAGCCAGCAGTCTATTGTAATCAGCACAGAACAACTGCTGCATGAAATGAGAAAATAATTTCTTCATGTAACAACATCAGTTATGAATAAAACTTTCACTGTTCTTGTATAGAGCATATAGACAAATGCCATAAAATCAGCAGCTTTTAGTTTGTTTGAGCATGATGTGTGATGTCATATTATACCTCATTTTATTCATATTAAGTTAAATTAAAGTATGTAGATTTGATGAAAGGCTGCAAAGTGCCTAAAAATGTATTGATTTTGTAACAAACTCAACAGCAATCTGTTCCAAACTCTCAGCACTTGTTTCTCACTGGTTCATCTATTAACTTAGATTTATGCTTGAATCATTGATAGGTCACACAGTGGTTTAACTAAAAATAAAAATAAAAAAAAAACTTCTGAAACTGGTCAGGTCCAGAGCCAAAAAACTCAAGTCTGTAGAACTATTACTCATGTACTTTTAATACATTAAAAATACAAGAAAGTCTTGGCTCTTTGTAAACAAAATATGAGGTAATGTAGGGTGGAGCTAGACTTTTGTACAGTACTGAATATTGCATATTCGCATTATGCTGATGGTGAACTGCCACGCTTGCAATCAACTTGCTTAGGTCTGAATGAAGTCAATGCAAAGTATGGGAAGGAAAGCATATGCAAATTAGGTTCTTGCATGTTTTAATTGTTCCCAGTTCCCAGCTCAGAAATCAAAGAGACTCCCGCAAGAGTAAATTGAACTTCAGAGAACCAATTATAATGCTGACTAAAGGTCAAATAACATCAGACACTTTTTAAAGGTGTGCAAATGCCTTTATGCTTTCCACATCATGTGGGATTTGAATAAAGATGGAATGCTGTGCAATATCCATAATTCCTAATATTTACTTTACCCAGCCCACTGTACCGCATGTCTACTATGGGTACAGAAGTCAATGTGGATGTAGTTTATTATACAATCCATAGGCTTATTTTGAAAGCAACTTCAATTTAAATGTAGGCAGTGTTGTTGGGGGGGACAATAACCGTTTTAAGATTGACAAAGCAAAAAAAAAACAACAACAGGAAAATCTATGAGGTAAACTCCGGTAGACGTGAACAAAGCTGAAAGTTGTGTCCTGAACATGTGGATTCATGGATCCTATGCAAACCCCACCATTATAAAGTGATTACTGAAGATCAATGAAAATCTTGGTCTGCACTGTCACAATTGGCTCTAGCACAGGTACCTGTATATGTTTGTTTATCATCATGCAGTTGGATTTGGTTGTGGTTAATCACGTGTTTCTTACATGACGCTATCGGCTGATTGGATGTCATCCGTCGCCATTCACACAGTCGTGCATTCACAACCATGTGATGTTGAGAGGTTGACTACTAAGAACTAATCAGTGAATCATAAACTATATAGGAATGTATTAAATAAAGTTGCGCTTTTTTATTTAAAAACAATTCGAATATGAAAAACACGTCACGTTCATAGTTTGCACAGTAGTAATACTATTGATTAATCGTACTGAAATGTCTGGTGTCAATTCTTTTTATTTAAGTGTGTTTTGAATTAAAGTTGATTTCATTTCTTACCTCATAATATTAACGCAATGTTTCATAAAATTAATAACAATAACAACCCTTCCCTGGGCATTACAAAAATAGAAACAGTAATAGAAAATGACAATAAAAAAAATAAAAAAAAACATTTTTGGACCATATTTCGAATATTACAGAAGAGGATTAGGGCAACTATTTAAATAAATAAATAAAATAATAATGAAATGACTTTTTTATGTGCATTCTTGGATGGAAAAAGAGTTTTAGAATGGAAAAAAGTCAGAATTCCGAGAAAAATGCCAGAACTTTTTTTTTTTTTAATAGTGGCCCGAATCCACCCTAATTTCGTATCATTTGCAGCAAACCCCAGACCACTCTTTATGAGCACAAAATCCAAAAAAATGCAAGCATGAAAACAACCTTACAGAAATAAGTCAAATTTTTGTCCCTCCTTGCAGAAATGAATTTCTGCAATATACTGTAGAATATTTATCAATGGCAAACTAATCACACTGGGAATTTTGATTGTGCAGAATAACAGAAATATGGAAGTAAAAACTCGCTTTATTTCTATATATAAAATCCCCTGCTAACTAAGCACTGCCAGTGTTTTACTAGTGCTTGGTGTGATACTGTATGCTGGCCTCCCACAAATTCATTTAATGGCCAAAACATGTGGAAAGGTCAGGACCGTACTCGGGATGTGGCAATAACTCCCAGCCTGAGTCCCTGTAACGTGCAAGTGGTGTCTGTGAATGATTAAGTGTACAGTTCCCACAGACAGATGCATCTCTCTTGCAAGTTGGTGACAAGTTATCCATTGATTTTCAAGGATCCGGCGTACCACTCGCCGAATGTTGATGGGAACGACTGCAGTGAGATCTGAGCCACCCTGGCTAGTATCGTCCGGTCTTTAAAATGTTTGCACCAATAAAAATATTTTACTGTGACTAAGCGTCTCATCACTGTACTGTGTTGAAGTCTTTTGTTAATGTCAACTGGTTTTATGCTGTCATTTATGAGGAATTTCATCACAAGTCCTGGTTTGACTTGAACAGCCCACTCACTGTATATATAACAATTAACCAACCCATCAAAATGCTGCTTTCTTCTCTGATACCATTATATATAAACCGGAAACTGTTTGTATAAAAAGTATGGATCTGCCATCTTCAATAATAATCAACCAGGAACAGTTTTTATTTCACTGTACAGCTTTTTCACCTTTTTTTTCCATCCTTAGGAAGTGAGAAACTGTTCAGCACTGTGGAATGAGAGCATTTTAGTCTTACTGTATTTTATTGTCTCTGTCCAGCTTCTCTCAGGGCAAGGTGTGTATGGGTGCAGCTTTACTCTTTTTCTTTGTGCTCCACCATTCTACTCTCGTCCTTTTGTTCTGTTTTCATTCTCCTGTCATCAATTCTTCTATTCTTCCATCATTCCCCATCTTTTTTTTTTTTTACCTCATTCATATTTCCTCTCTTGTCCTGTACTCTTTGTCTCCTTCCTTTCTTGCCTTACTATTCCAACTCATCTACACATCTCCTTTTTTTTTTTTTTTTTAAGTCTTAATTACTTTCATGGGAAGTCTTTCAAATACTTTTATACAAACAAAATAAACCAAAATCACGACCACTTTTAGGAAAGGGGAAGTATTGGGCATCTTCACTTAGGGCATATCTGTCACATTGCAACAGTGAATGGCGACTTCAGACATTTTGAAGAGATGATTTTATACAGTATGTGCCCTAAAAATAGCCTTTTTTTTTTTCAATTTTATACTGACATTCTATATGAAGTATGATTATAGTAGATTAGATTAGATATTAAATATATACTTTATTAGTATGATTGATACTAAAATTGGTGTCAACTTGTAGAAGCATATGTATAATGAAACAATTCCAAAAAAGTTATAGCCAGTACATAAAAGGGCATGAAATTGTATTTAGTAAATGTGTTTCTTTTTATCTGAGAAAAATATAAATGTGTATGCATAATTATATATATATATATATATATATATATATATATATATATATATATATATAAAAATTTTTTTTTTTTTTTTTTTTTTTTTTTTTTTAAAGCATGGATGGGGAGATAAGAAGCATTAAGTATTATGACAAATGATGATCCTATCTAAAAGTTCACTTTTTTACCTATAGGTGAGACACTTTTTAGCACCGAAACCATGTTCTGGCTCTATAGAAAGAAAAAATACAACAACTACAAAATGGTACTACAGTTTGCCTTTGAAGGGCAGTATATACTTGGGAAACAGGTTACGTCCCCATTCATAAATACTGGGTTTAAGCAAAACCCATAAAACACAGAAACACACCCTCTATAAACCACATTAACAGAAATCTATCATTGAAGCTGAATTTGTTGCAACTGATAAATTATTAGGATGAAACCACAGTATGCTGCTAACACAAGACAGCTGTCATGTTACGTTGTAATAATACTGTGTGAGGGTGTGTGTTCATGCTCTGCTGTCCTGGAAATCCACCTGAGATACCTGCACTCTGCGCTTCCTACTGCCTTCAAACGGCTGCTCGAGGAGAGGAAGCAGAAATCTCCTGAGAGCAGAACAAATAAGCCTACAGACAGAACAGGACAATGTGTCTCAAGAGACTTCTTGTCCTTCCTTCTGCAAAGCATTGAACAATGTAGAATTGATTAGATACTGTATTCTATATTTTATAGCAAACAGCATTTTCAACACTGTGGAAGCTTAATTACTTCTCACTTAATTACTGTACGCTCATCACCGCAGGTCCTTTGCTGTACACACTGACAACAGTACACCTTCTGGTTTAATTAAAAAGGTAACATTTGATTTGAAGTGTGTATACATAGTTTTAAATATTTTAATAATTTCATAAGAATTGCATTGATCTTATCTATGATGGACATTTTTGAAAGCCTAAAACTGAATCCCTTGAAGTGAAATGTGTTTTTTCCCCCCTTTCTTTTTCAATCCACAGTTTTCATTTGGAGTCTGATCAAGGTTTTTCCTTTAATTACTTCTCTTTCAAAAAAAAGAGCACTTTTAAGGTTTTTTTTATAGTGCTTCATACAGTAGGTGTGTTATAAATAAAGCATTGATTGCATTCTCGTTAGAGGACATTAAAATAATTAATTTAGCTGACATAAAAAGGGTTTCATAAATGAATGAACTTGTATTAGGTTTCGTTCATTCATCGTTCATTATATCATTCATTTATCTTCATCATACCATGCTTTTTGTATGAAGTGGGAAGTGGGAATACCCCCTGGCTGCGGTGCCAGTACAGTACATCATGCGGCTGTATTAGGATTGTTCATATTTGCTCTAAAATGGAAAAAAAAAAGATCAAACAACACCTCAGTTGAAAACCATTCGATTCCACGCTTCTCTAAGAAGTAAATCAGTGAATCCCAAATAGATCCAAGATAGAAAAGATCTCAGGAATTTAACTGCTTGATGGAGCTGTCACTGTCCCTAGCTTTTTTCACAAGTTGTGCATCAGTAGTAGAGCCATTACAACAATTTGCTGTAGTTATAATCTTGTGGGTAATACGAAGCAATCTCTGAAATGCTAATATTTCAATGAATCTTCATTTTGTAACGCTTTGAGAAATGGTCTGTAGTCCAACTAGGGACCATGGAGGCCAATGGTGCATTCACATGCGCATTCACACATTACGGGCAATTTGGTGAATTCATTGAGGAACACAGTGGATGAAGATATTTACAGTGTGTGGACAATCAAATTTTCAGAAGTTATCTATCTGTTTTATTAAGAAGTGATTGGAAGTCAGAGGAACTTTGTATAGGTATTCATAGTGCCATCTTTAATTTGAATTCAAACTAGATCGGAAGAAGATTTTCCATTTTAAAAAATGCAACTCGGTGATGATAATCATTATTTTAAGATGCTGCAAAGCTAAGGCCACCAAACACAGTAAGTCTCCTTTAAGGTAACTCTGTGGTTCAAGCCCTGTTAATCTATGCATGGATGTAGACCACTAAGGTATTCCTACTGATCACTTTTATCCTACTGTATATAGAAACACTTTTTCATGAAACTGTCCTAATGGGAGCAGTCGTGTCCAGGATCAAAGTGTTCCCATCTACAGGGCAAGACGGCTGACTGATAGGATTTAAGATAACCATGCTAAACAGACCTTCAACTCAAACTGGGACTTTCTGATAAATGAAGTCGCAAGAAAACGACTGATATTTATAGAACCTCTTAGCCTCAGTAAAACTTTGAAAGGAGGCCATACTGTTCCTTGAAATGGAAAACACCACTTGCACATTACAGGAACCGTAATGTGATCTGGGCGTTATTACCGCATCCTCCATACAGACCTGATTATGCTCCAAGCCATTTATGCATGGTTAAGCCAGTAAAGGAGTTACTAGGAGGCCAGGGTTTCAGAATCAGGATTAGGCAATCCAATCATGGCTTCGGGTGTACTGAGAAAACCTTGATGTTATCCAAGCACTAGTGAAACCCTGAACAAACAAAAAAAAGTAGGTTTTATTCAGAAATTTTGTAGTTTAGCCCAATCAAACGTCCTGGTTTGACTTGAAAGCCACTTGTAAATTACATGCTCGTAATGATATGATGTAATCATTTTGTTAGGATGTGGTTTCCCCATGTGTGTGGCTATATTTGAATTGTCTTTTTGCCGTACCCTTAATATTACTCAAAAAATCGTATAATCTGAACTAGAACAATTTTGAAGCAAAATATATTTATTATTTAATACATTGCTGAAATTGAAAGCAACGTACAAAGTTTTATCTCAGGCTTAGGGAATATAATACATTACAGTGCAACAATATAGTTATTGTTTATCGATATCGAATGTGCTTGTTATATACGGATAAAATATGATTAGTATTATGAAAAAGTTCATTTGAGTTTATTGGTATGGAGGTGAGCTTGATGTGCATTTTATGGAACACTGATACATTAGGTAGGTATGGCAAGGTCTCTCTCACACACACTCACACTCACACACACACGCACACACACACACACACACACACACACAACCTTTGATATTTTCAATGCATCTACTTGTAGACTTATAAAACATGGCTGACATATTAATTAAGTCTGCTGGTCTCTCTCTCTCTCTCTCTGTCTCTCTCTCTCATGCACACACACACACACACACACGCTCTCCTGCTGATTCCAGAGATTGGATTGGATAATGAAAAGGATCTTCACAGCCAATTAGAAAGAGCTGCCTCTGTGCTTTCCTAGCAACACAGCCGCTTCCTTTCAGCACCAGAAAGGCAAACCAATATTACAAGATGAATAATGGTGAGTTAAGGGTTTTGGAGTGGGGGCTGGGATATGGTAAGTTTCTCTCTCCTTATCCCTCCGTCTTCCTCTGTGCTCTCATGCCTTCTCTGCTGCTTAAGCTTGCATGCAGGCCTTCCTCTTTCCCTCTGTTTTCCTTTCGTCACTCTTCCTCTATTTTCTTTCCCCATTTGCTCTCTCACTCCTTCTCTCTGTCTATTTTTCTATATCACCTCCCTCTCATTATCTCCCCTCCTCCCCAATCTCTCTCTCTCTCTCTCTCTCTCTCTCTCTGTGTCTTGGCTGCCTATGTGTCTCTGTTAGGGGCATATACAGGCGGCTCCTGTTTCATACTCTTAAAGGACCAGTACGGTGCGGCACATTTGACTGGGCCAGGGGAATTCTGGGTAACAGGACGCACTCATTGACCCTGGAAGAGCTGGAGGCACTACTCAGGGAGTCGCTGTGGAGTAACAGTCTCTGCGACCTTATTCAGCCCTCTTTTAAACACACACACACACACACACACACTCACATCAAACAAACTGCATGTCATGGCCGTATAAAAAAACCGTATACAGAGATTTAATCTAAGTTTTAACGTAAAAGATTGAACCTAATCAAGTAATATGTTTAGATACATCAAGCTTCACTTGTTCATTTTTAGAAAATCAATGAAATCGATTTCTTCCAGAGAATTACCTTAATGAGTCATGGAATTTGTTTTAGTGTTTCTAAATTCATTTTCTGCCAAGTCTATTCTGTGATATCATACTGTAGATCAAATTTCCAATTGAGATTAATTTTATGATTGCATTATGAGAGATACATAATGGTGTTATGTCACATAATAGGTAAAAAAAAAAAAAAAAAAGGTATTTAATTTACATAACTTGCTTAAAAACTTGCTTTTGTTTATTTTATTTAATTAAAGGTCTGGTACACAACCTGAGAAATCTGAAAATTTTGATTTCTGTCCATTAAAAAACACTTCATGTCTTTATTAACAAAATGCAAAAGATTTAAGGTTTTAATTAAATTCTTTGTTACAGTATGTGAACGAAATAAATCAAGGTGTTATATGGTTTTGTCAATGTTAATCATGTGCATTTAGTGGCAAAAAAATGATTTCTGTGTGCAAAACATGGTCATGCCAACACACATCAAGACAACAGAGTCACAACCGTTTTAAGCTTGGCAATTTCTCTGTTTAACAGTTCTCTCTTTTGTCTCCTCACTATTTCAGTTACAGCTAGCCAACAACCATACAGCTCCATCTACTACTACGGCTCCTCCACTGGCCTGCCGCTAATCTAAAAATTATCTCCACTAAAATAACCCGGCTCAGGTCTAGATTCAATAACCGAGGACATGCATTAAATATAGGCCTGCAGAGAACAAAAGCTCTGATGAAGGCAGCCTTGATTTGATATACTTGACCGTACCCAAGGCTAAGTGCTTTATATTACACTATAAATGGATCTGTATACCTCCCATCTTCAGCGGACTCACAAATGATATTCTTAAATTTACCACTAGCAAAGCTTTGCATCAAAATTTCGAGAGAAAAAAAATTGTTGATTTATCAAAAGAATGGACAAAAAAGTGGACTAATGTAACTGGTCTGTGTGTGTGTGTGTGTGTGTGTGTGTGTGTGTGTGTGTGTGTGTGTGTGTGTGCGTGTGTGTGCGTGCGTGTGCGTGCGTGTCTGTGTGAGGTACTGTAGGTTCAGTGTTTGATCAGTGTTGGTCACTTACAAAGTATTTATGCTGACTACTGTACCTTTACCCTGACACTGAAGAGCTGCTGTTGTACCTTCAATTGCTGCTCACCATCTGCAGTTATCTGGGTAATGATGTTCAGTTTCTACTTCGAAAAAGCTCTACTTTTCAGTTTTAACTCTTTCATGTGCAAGGCTGCTTATGGGAAAAAAAAAAAAAAAAAAAAATATATATATATATATATATATATATATATAAACTGCTCCTCCATATCACTTGAGACGAGTACTGTAAAAATAAATAAATAAATAAATAAATAATAAAGTCTCTTCCTTAAGTTGATGACAACTCCTGCTTTCTTTAAAACATTTGGACAATTTTTTTATGTTCTACAAAGAGTCTCATGAGTGTTTGAAAGGCTGATATTCTTGAATGGGCTCAAATGCATAGTAGATGAATATAATTTTTTAAAAATGTAAGATTTAAAAAATATATTGAAAAATTGAGAAATGTAACTATTATGGTTATTTGTTTGTATTAGGTCTTAGTATTAGAAATTAGAAATAGCATTACTAATGTAACTGGAAATACTGTTATTTTAAAATTCACATTCAGCATTTTTACATTTGTGGTTTAACAAGGGGGAAAAAACCTGTTTAATGACAGGATCTGTGAATTAACTTGTGCAAACTCAAGGCTAAACCCCAACAACAAATGAGTGACATTGGAATAGAAGCCTTCATTACTACTGAATTCTTCTTAAATAATTTCTTCTGAAGACCCCAAAGTAGTAAAATCACCTGGCTTGTCCTGGACCCTGTATAAGTCAAAATAAAATCTATTCCTTTCACCCCATCTCGACATGAATCATGAATTTTCTAACATGCATCACATCTTCAGAATCTCACCCACAATGCTTTGCTTCTCCAGCATTTTTTTTTTTTGTATTTGTTCTTCACACCCAGCTTTTGCATTTGCTTTACATGTATCTCATTAGTTCCTTAACCACATGATGTACTGTACATACTCTATACTGTACATGGCCTTTTCTTAATCTGTTCTTCTTTGCTTGCCTAATTCATAATTACGTCTGAAATCCCTTGAGAAGTTTGTGATCCTCCCTTGCTTCATTTTCAGGATCACTAATTCATTCAGAGGTTAACTCATAGGAAACGTTGCCAATCAGTATGCTTAGAGTAAGAGGCAGTGAACTGGTTATATTTTTGTTGTGTTGTTGTTGTTGTTGTTTAAGCCTTTCTCATTATTCTCTAATTTTGAGCAAAAACGTAGATCAGGTTCTTAGAGTCTACCCAACATTTATCCCATAACTTTACGTAGGGAGAAATGCATTTTTGTAAATGGACCCATGAATTAAAACATGGCAGTTACTTTGTGGAGCTCGAACAGTTTAGCTGTGATATCATAGCAAGCTGATAGCACTTCTCTCATTCTTGCATCTTTGTCTTTTCTCTTGTACTCCTCACCTCATCTCTAGAGGAATTCTGCCTCTGGGCTTTTTAATATTCCATCGGCTCCAGTGCGGCCCAGCTAACCCAAGCTGACACCACAGATTAAGTGCAGACAGCAGGAATGTCGCAGCGCTTTAATGCCACGTGGAGAGCCGCCAACTCGACGTCTTCAGCGAAGAACTGAAGGAACAGGGAGTGTGTTACGGAGGCCCCCGTTACAGGGGTGAAAGCAGTGCTGGGAGAAGACCAACCTGAGAAGGTCAAAAAAAAATTGCTCGTGCCTTGATATGGCCTGAAACAAGGTGCAGTTATGGGAAGGTGTTTGTTTAAACGATGAAGAAACGAAAACTGTGGTCATTGCATATAGAACAAAGCTTTTCAATTTGAATGAAGATGCATTCACATAATCTTAAGTTTTAGTTTAGTTAAGAATCAGTAATCAATAATGGTTATTGTTGTTGTGTGAAGCACTACTAAATAAAACCTTGGTCATTAGACCAAGAGGGCTAAGGCACTGAGATACTGATCAGAAGGTCAGCAGTTCGAGCCCAAGCTCCAGCGGGTTTCCATTGTAGGACCCTTGAAAAAGGAGGCCCTTAATCCTATCTGCTACAGGGGTGCTGGATCATGACTGAACCTGCGCTATGACCACAGTTACGATGGGATATGCAAAGAAAGAATTTCACTGTGCAGTAATGTATATGTGACAAATAAAGGCTTATAGCTTAACTAGAATTCTTACAAATGGTCTTTTTAAACAGCACTGTGCAAACGCCTTGAGCCAACCCTCTTTTCTTCATGTTTAGCTTCCAAAGAACTAGAACTTTTTGTATTTTTTAAGTAGTCTTGAGAAACGGGTCTTTTCAGCTCTTATTTTTGCCAAGTTTTGGGCTCTCGTGTTCAGTCCAGTCCCTGTACCTGAGCAGTTTCAGAGGAATGTTCTTCATTTGTTAACACACACAGTGGCCTATGAATCATTCAAGCATAAAAAGCATCTAATCTAATCCATGAACCAGCGAGAAACAGGTGCAGATGATGACAGACGATCAAGCCTGTGATTAGAACATTCAATTCGATTTAAATTTTATTTCTATTACACTTTTGACAATGGTCATTTGTACAAAGAAGCTTTACAGATTTCAAATTTTCTGGAACAAATTAGTCCTGAGTTTGGTCCTGAGGAGCAAGCCAAGCGCAACAGTGGCAAGGAAAAACTCCCTGAGAGGACAATACATAATTAAATGTCATTTAATATACAAAATTCTGCATGTTGCAAGACATTTACACAGTACACTACATGCCCATCTACAGGTGTGAATGAGTCTCCAAATAGGTATGTGTAAGATGCCCTGCGGTGGATTGGCATCCCAACTATGGTTCATGAATTGGCAAATTTAGCGAATGACTAAGCAATTCTTTGAGCATGAGAGGTTGTATTGGATTTCACCCACAGGCAACGTAAAGTTTGAAATGCCAACTATGTCCCTAAAGAAAATCATAACAATTCATAAAAAGTCTCACTTTCATTCATGCTGAATCATATAGCTGTGCTGTTCAGTAGTTACGTTTGTACCTACGTACAGATAAGGAATCGTTCTGTTCTGGTCCATATTTCACACTTTCACCTGACAATATGGAATGATCACTCAGTTGAATAAGTATTCAGTTGTACCCATACTCAATCATGTTATTTGACATGAAATACCAGTATTTGACATTTGACCCCCATCACCCCGATTGATATAAATCATGCTGGATTATGCATATTATACTGTACAGTAGCTTGTGATGGTTTTACATGTAAGGCACTATTTTGTTTGTGGGGGTGGAAGGACCAACCGTTCAATTTTGGTAGTACCCTGAATAGAGTGTTTCACGTTCATGGTTAATGCATGCGAAGTTCAATAAATAGCTTTTAGGTACATTTTGCCTGCATTACAAATAGAGACTGATTGTGCTGCTTTGAATAACGATGAATGCATTTGGCTAGGTGATTAAGTCTCCTTCTATTTGCAGCTTTGCGAGAAATCAAATAATCCATCCTGCTCTTCCCTTTAACTGCACCAGCTTATCAGATGTCCATGCATGATGAGGAGTGGAGTGGAATGAGAGAGCCCTTTCAGTGATGGGTAGGAAACCCTGCAGTGCCAGCGGTGCAGTCGCACACACTTGGCATTCTGCTGGTGGTCCGAGTTGCTATGGTAACACCAGTGAGACTTTGTTGATTTCACATTTTGCAAGCAACTCTATACTATGTTTAATGATTACATGCTTTTAGTTGTAAAACACGTGATGCTATACATATAAAATAATAATTTATGATATATTATATCTTATACTGTGTGTGTGTGTGTGTGTGTGTGTGTGTGTGTGTGTGTGTGTGTGTGTGTGTGTGTGTGCGCGTGCATGCACATTTAACTTCAATTTTGCAGTTCTTGGTGCTGGACTAGTGAGTGACTACTGTTTGATTGTGATATGCCCTTGATCAAAGAACTTGTTTTGTATGTTGTTTATAATTGGTGTGTAGATGGAATTTTTGTCGTTTAATCAATCCTGTATGTGTTTGTCTCACTTCTGTTATGGCTGTTATGTGTTTGCCATTTCTACATTAACTTTGTGGTTTCTAATTATCAGCTTAGTCCTTGTGATTTCAGTTTTGTCCGTGTGATTTTACAAGGTTTTTAAAAGACACTTGAATCATTGATCATGTTCATTGCTGAAAGAAAATGAGACTGCAGAAACGGATGAGCGGGTGAGCAGAGAGAGCATATATGACAATAGCAAAGCAGGTTGAGGCCGATAAGGTGACCGCCTACAAAGAGCTTCAGGTTGGCTCTTCCACACACAGCCCCAAATAGAGACTGATAGAATCGGCTCAAATACAAACTTCCAGGTAAAGATCAATGGGGACAGTCAGTGATACCCAGCTCTAACTGGAGGTCTACATAGAAACCTCCATGGCCCAGATCCAAATGAAGGTCAATAGGGTGATAGGTCAGGATTTCTTTTTCCTCCTCTCAATGATCTGCCAAGGAAGAGCCACTCAACACTCTACCGCCACTGTAACCCAGAACAGCTGTCTTCCATAAACCCTTTTACCTTTGAATCTCTTTACACTCTCTACCTCTCCAGCTTTCTTATAACTGTCCAGGACCCCCTCTCGACATGGTTTTTCATTGTGGTAGCCAGGAAATGTCAGGAAATCACTATGGAGGCACTGGACTATAGCTTTTATCCCCCCCCCCCATGCACATAGACATAAATACCTAGATGCCACCAAAAAATATATATCAACACCTCTGGCATATTGGTTCAGACAAGACTGGCTTGTAAGCAAATTCAAGTAAATGGGATGCTGCAATTTTTTTTCTGGATGAAAATCACTGTAATGTTTGCATTTCTTGTGTCTGTGTGTGTGTGTGTGTGTGTGTGTGTGTGTGTGTGTGTGTGTGTGTGTGTGTGTGTGTGTGTGTGTGTGTGTGTGTGTGTGTGTGTGTGTCTCCCATATATAAATGTGAATTACTTGTTATATGAGAAATGTAACATCAAATATTCAATAGTATGGTCTGTTATCTTACAGTCCATAACATATGGAACATTTTTAAAATAGAGAGAGGTTAAAAGAATGAGTTTGAGAGAAGTATTAGCCAGGCCAACAGGAAAGGAGTTGCAGATTAGTGAAAGGCGGGAGGTTCAAAGAAAGATTAAAGATTAAAATGTGTGTGGGTGAGAGAGAGAGAGAGAGAAAGGTAGAAAGTGAGAAGGGTGAGACAGTGGGCACTTTTGGCACTACAAAGATCTGAGAAAGTTGTTGAACCAAAAAGAGGTGAAAAAGAGGTAAAGTCGCAAGTTAAAAGAACAAGATTGAGGGGAACAGAGAACAAAACAGAATTAAAGCCTCACCAAGCAAAGAGGCCGGGGAAAGGGAGGGTCGACACACAACTCACAAAGCCAAAGAGAGGGGGGAAGAGAGAGAGATAAAGGGTGAGAAATTAAGAGGGAAAAAGAAGAATAGAAAACTCCTGTGGTGGAAATGAACTGATGCAAATTGAAAATCTTGAAAACCCCAAGTTCATCAGACAAACATGCAATCTCTCAGAACAGACATCACCCTTGGGGGGTTCGGGGGTTGGAGGGGGGGGGGGGGGTAAGAACTGCCCACAAAGTGAATGAATTTCAAATGTTTAGGGAAGATTACTCTTTTGGACAGACCATGGAGGTGGAAAAGGGGGAGTTGTACAGTATTTGACTTTAGCTTAACTTTCCACAGGCTACAGCATGCCCAGATGTTACAGTACCAGACACACTGTAAAAGCGCTTTATTAGCTATGCTACTGCATCGGAATGTGAGGGTTAGTGTGTGTGTGTGTGTGTGTGTGTGTGTGTGTGTGTGTGTGTGTGTGTGTGTGTGTGTGTGTGTGTGTGTGTTTGGTAATAGGTTACCGTAGCTTAAGAAACATGCAGTTACAGTTTTATTGCTTGCCAACCCAGTGCTTTTACATGTTACTACCAGCTGACTGACAGATAAAATCACAATGAATTTCTATAGGAAAAGAACAACACAGTTTCACTGCTGGTTACTGTAGTTAAAATTTTTTTTTAAAGAAATGTATGAAATATGTGATTATATATATATATATATATATATATATATATATATACTGTATATTTTAAATAAAGAATAGGAATTATTTAGTAATTATCCAGATTTTTGTAGATCTGTTGTTCTAAGAATCCCAGAACAACTAATAAAATTTTATTTGTATGGTGCTTTTAACAGTAGGCATTGTTTCAAAGCAACTTTTCAGAGAAAGAAAAATCCAGATTTGCATAATAAAATGTGTAATTGTGTTGTATAAAAGTGCAATTAATTTTACGTAACATGAAGTCCACTATTTGTAACCTGTAGCATCAAATCAGACACTAGGTCATATTTTCAGATATTTGGTTCATTAAGCTTCATACCACGTTCACTACTGTATCATGTCAGATTTTTAAGATACAGTAGGAACAGAGTTTTTTTTTAAAGAAGATTGGGGAACCCATGAGGTCATTTTGACATAAGGATTACCCTGCTATACCTAAAAATACTCCCATAAACAGTGAAGATTTATAGGGAAAGAAAATGCATGTTTTACAGTTGGAGGAACCAGCTTGGATAGAGTCTATTAAAGTACTTTATAACATTGTTTAAAATGACATTTTCTCAATTCTGTTGAAGGATCAGGAAAATAATGTGCAGTACAGTATGCGTCAATACACTTTTGCCAAAATTGAAGATTTGATACGTCTATTGGCCATAGCGCAAAACTAACCTGTGTGACTTAATAAATGACTTGATACGACGGGTCGCAATTGACCTGGGTTCCACTATGCAGAATTTGCTATACTGTAAATACCACTCTTATACCTTTAACTTTTTCAAAAACCTTCTCCGACTCATGGACTTGAGAGAACAGTCTTTGAAGGACTCCAGCACATGGTTGAGGTCCCATGCTGGGCTCCAGTGGGTGGTGGTGGCACGTTTATAAAAGAAGGATTAGAAAGATCTTTTACTGACTGCATATGCAGTACATATTTAGGGTGGATTGAAACTAGTATTTTTTTTTTTTTAGCAGTCATTAAAGATGCACAATTTGATCCCAAAAAAATCACACTGTGCGATAACTGCGACATGCAGCTATGAGATGTACCAGCTGTATTCAAATGTATATCTAGG
This sequence comes from Clarias fuscus, assembly GCA_030347435.1. NCBI lineage: Eukaryota > Metazoa > Chordata > Actinopteri > Siluriformes > Clariidae > Clarias > Clarias fuscus. The sequence continues at coordinate 13,532,413 of CM059212.1, read as the reverse complement.
CTAAGGCTAAATAATGACACAAATAAATGTTTGCCGGTATTTATTTAATTAAATTATTATTGACAAACTCTAATAAATTCATCATAAATTCATCTCTATCTCTGTAATCTGTAATAAATTGCAGCTTTTGCTGTAAAATACTTGCACAGGTTGACATTACTTCCACTTGTATATGGCATACAATGTCAATGTCATAATGGCTCTTGTATTGAGAAGTGTCCTTAAAAAAACATCAGGGCAACCTGAACATTGAACAAATATGACAGTGCTGTGGTTAACTGACATCAACTAGCCCAATGTTGAGAAAAATACCCTGATTATTTTCAGTGCTTTTTTTTTTTTTTTTGTCCTAATCAGCTGTTTCTTGGGCCAGACTCAAATCAGTATTCAAACCTCCCTACACATGCTGTGTTGACACTGGCATGGTATTCAGTGGTTTCACAATCAGTAAAGTGTGAATTATGGAAACAATCCAGCCCAAGTGTAAGAGGAAAACTGAACACTGGCATAGAGGGAAAACCAGTTCTGACAAAAAGAGCTAAAAAAATCAGTGGGAATCAAGTTTTCCTTAGGAGATTTAACAACTTACAGGGTACAGCATGTTGAAGGAGTACAATGTTAATAAGTGAAGGTCTGTATACAAGGATGGTGAGTGAACAGCTGCTAAGCTAATAGCTCCATTAATCCAAATTATGCACTGGCGTGAGCAAAAAAAAAAGAAAAAAAGTTGAATGATTTAATATAATGGCAGTATTTATAGAAAACGTCCTTATGTGACCTTGCCTGGAGATCTTGCCAAGTGCACAAGAATCCAGGTGTTACATGCTGCCCCCGGTGGTTAGGAGGGGTGAAATAAAATAAGTATGAAAAATAAGTATGATCTAACAGTTGCTGTAAAAACTCCCTTGACATTAAAAAATGATAAAGATTTAGGTCAATGACAGGGTGACGCTCAATGCCCATACTTTTTCTAATGAATTACATCGTATGAATGGAATATGTTTCTGCCTTCTCTCTGGTATTGTTACATTTTAAACAGCTTTGTTTTTGCAACAACAAAAAAAAAAGCCTTGACCTTGAATTCAATCTTGAAACTTTTTTAACCCTGTGTATGACCCTCAGCCAGCTACTGTTATTTTTGGAAAACCATAAATAAAAATTATGAACTGACTCATGTCATTATAAGCGTTGATGATGCATGCAGCGTGCTCAGGCAATCTTGACTATTATTTGCATAGTTGATCTTCCATAGAAGAAAAAATATACTTTCCACTTAACCAAAGTCCACAGAGAAAAAAAAAAATGCCTGGAAGTAATTTTTGCGCTATTGCTTTCTTTTCATTTTTACTAATCACCTGACACTCTCTAACAACAACAGAGTCAATATGAAGACTAAATGTTAAAGGCGTTCTATGAACTGTTAAACAGCGATATAAATCATCGTGTCCTACATGTTTGTTTTCCACCTGAGAACATGAATAGTGTAGAGTTTATATACAGTAGTTATGTCCCATTAACTGTTGATTAAATGTGATGTGCTATGAATAAGAAAGTGATTTATATTTATACACACATACAGACACACTGCACCGCTTTATTTATTTATTTTTTTTTTAAATTATGTGTCACTCATTTGCTTGCGCAACATAGTATACTCACTGTAATTTCATATAATTCATACAATGTGTTTAATAGAAACTCTTGAGGGTATGTTAGGGTGTGGTCTTATAGGGCATTCAAATGAAACTTGTGAATGGTTGTTATAAAAAAGCGCTTGTTACTTTGCTATTGGGAAATATGAATACCTAAGCTAAACAAGTTAAGCTTAGTTGTTTATGTAAAGGCAAAGTGATGGGAAAGAGGACAGAACTACAGGATATACAAATATGACCCTGTCAAAAAAAAAAATTAAATAAAATCAATGTACTGAACCTCAGAAAAGCTGGATATTTACATGAGATAATATATTCTTAAAAAATCAAGGCAAACCATTATGAGTTAATCATAGCTATTCTGATAATTTCCTAGAGAACGCTCAGTTCCAATCCAGCGCAAAACATACATAGCCCAGTTCAAATTTTCATGAGCGCAATGTTAGGCGGACATCGAGCTGCGAAAAAGACTGTGGAGTTCCAACTGCATCCCAAAAGCATCAAAGAATGCAGCATGCAGGACGAAGTCATTTCATAGGACGCCCCTGTCAGCTCTTCAATGCGTCTATTATGTTGTCATTCATTTCCTATCACACACATGGTCAAATGCTCACCAGGTCTAATGAGATGACGCGAGTAATTGGCATGCACCAAAGGATGCACCACACTCTTAGCAGGCAGTTATCATCAATTATCACTTGTTGTTGTCATTTTGTCTGGTGGGTTCGAATAAATCAATGCGACACGAACAATGCTTTTCATCACGGTGATGATGTGAGGAATTTAACCCATGATTTATGTGAAATCCTCTGAACATGACTTAGACAGACACACTGATAATCTGCTGCATGCACTTCAAAAACACGTGATGGCCCTCCCTGACTAGTAGTAGTAGCCTTGATGGGGGAGTGCCTTAATGACAGGTGGGAATTGGATGCAATGAGAAAATCTTGAGAAAAATAATATAAAAAAAAGGCATACAGTACAGTGCAAAAGTCTTGACCCTCCCCTCATATCTTCATTCATTCATTCATTCATTCATTCTTTTATCTTCAATACCACTTTTCCTGTACAAGGTCGCAGCTTGTCCCAGAAGCCAATCCCAGTGGACTCTGGATATCTATTACAGTGCACTTTAGCCAATTAGCTTAATCGGCATGACTTTGGACTGTGGGAGGAAACCAGAGTACCCGGAGGAAACATCACTGCTTTGGTCGAACTCAATATTAGGTGTGTGGTCATAATGTTACGGCTGATCTGCATATGTTTATATTTAAAAGACTTAACTGCGGCAGCATCTTGCAAAGAGCAAATTATGCTGGGATGTAACCAGGTACAGTAGCAACATTCCACTGAATTTGAATCAATATATATCGTTATAAACAGAACTTTTATTACTAGCATTTTGTCAAACATGACTTTAGCCCCCAGATATACTTCAGATACTCACAGTGATGCTCAGCAGCAGGATTTATACTGAATGAAAATAGTAAATAAATAAATAAATTTAAGACTGTGTGTGTGTGTGTGTATATATATATATATATATATATATATATATATATATATATATATACAGTCTTATGCAAAAGTTTAGGCACCCCTTGATAAATAACTTATTTTTTTATTTTTTTTTATTCAAAAGATGTTAACACAGTCTAGGGTTAGCAAACATTGGTGCATATTTACTTATTATGTCATAACTTAGATAAAAAATAAAAACATTATTGTGGCACTGTGCAAAAGTTTGGGCACTGTACATAATCAGTACTTAGTAACACCTCCTCTGGCAGATATCACAGCTTGCAAGTGCTTTTATAGCCAGCTAAAAGTCTTTCAATTCTTGTACTTGGGACTTTCTGCCATTCTTCGTTGCAAAAGGCTTCTAGTTCTGTAATATTCTTTGGTCGTCTTGCATGCACAGCTCTTTTAAGATCTACCCACCAATTTTGAATAATGTTTAAATCAGGGGACTGTGATGGCCGTTCCAAAACCTTCAGCTTGTGTCTCTTGAGGTATTCCATAGTGGATTTCGAGGTATGTTTAGGGTCATTGTCCTGTTGTAGAAGCCGTCCTCTTTTCAGCTTCAGCTTTTTTACAGATGGTGTGATGCTTGCTTCCAGAATTTGCTGGCATTTAGTGAAATCCATTCTTCCCTCCGCCCGTGCAATGTTTCCTGTGCCACTGGCTGCAACACAACCCCAAAGCATGATAGATCCACCTCCATGCTTAACAGTTGGCAAGGTGTTCTTTTCATGAAATGCTATGAAGTTCTATTTTAATTTCATCAGTCCACAGCAACTTTTCGAAAACGCATCAGGCTTCTGTAGATGTTCTGTTGCATACTTCTGACGATGGATTTTATTATGGGGACGCAGGTAAGGGTTTCTTCTGCTGATTCTTCCATGAAGGTCTTGTGGAATGGTGCACCACCACTCCTGAGTCTGCTAAATCTTCCTGCAGGTTTTTTGCAGTCAAATGGGGGTTTTGATTAGACCAGCTCTCCAAGGGTTTTCTTGGTCTTCCAGATCTCATCTTGACCTCCACAGTTCCCCTGAACTGCCATCTTTTAATTACACTTCTCATTGTGGAAACTGCAAGCTGACAACGCTTTGCTATCTTCTTGTAGCCTTCTCCTGCATTGAGGGCATCAATAACATTCTTACACAGCTGCTTAGAGGAACCCATGGTTGTTGAGTGTCCGCAAGTGTGTGCACAAGGTTTGACCAGTCAAAGTATTTGTAAAGCTTTGAAATTGGCATTTATTAATGACAGCTGTTGCCATGCATCAGACCTAACGAGCTGATTAAGGTCTGAAACCTTGTAGAAAGAATCTGAGACTCTGGAACTTTTAGGGTGCCCAAACGTTTGCACAGTGCCATAATAATATTTCTATTTTATGTTGTTCAATTATAATAATGTTCAATTTATGGCATAAGAAGTAACCATGCATCAGTGTTTGTTGAAAATATTGTGCATTTTTTCCAATTAAAAAAATCAACAAAATCTGTTATTTATCAAGGGATGCCTAAACTTTTGCATAAGACTGTTTTTAATCCCCAAAAGTTGTATTTGATGATATTTCAGGCTTTTTTTGCATTCCTTATCCTTTGTGTGATCTGACGGTTATTGAAATTTAGAAAAAGCAAAATGAAAATAGAGATAACATCAGCATGCTCTGGCCATTTTCTTTGCTTGACAAAGAGCAGAAATAATAAAATGCTGGATTGTGCGGATTTTTAATATCTTTGATTTGTCCCTGCATTCCGTTCTGTTTTCCTTGGAGTTATATCCAATAGCTAAAGCCCTGAAAAACCTATTTCAGAACAAATAAAACGTGCTCGGCCTGTCTTACTTTAGTACTGGAGAGCGGCTCGGTTTTATGGTCTCTGATGAACTCACAACAAACTGAAATACTTCCAGATCCACAGCTAAAGCTAAATCTGCAGCTCTGGGTTGTGACTGACCTCCGAACATGGGTGGGATGCAGTTTTTGTCATGAGAATGTTCAGAGAAGCCATGTGCTTTTCTTTCAGCTGCAGACAAAACAACAGGATTTACAGCGAGTCTGTTCCAGTGCAGGCCTGTTTCTTTTTTACATAATCTATAGCGTAAATATAAACCTCCGTGACTTCTCATAACAGCACATTAGGTACGGTCGTTATGGTTACAAGGCCGGTTGACACAAAATGCTCGATGGAGATTGCAGATAATGTATGTTCAGCTATGACATTTCCTTTTATTACTCAATAATACACTTTCATTGTAACTGTACCCTGGTGCTGCCACTTTTTCTGTAACACTAATATAGGGTTTATTGTGTGTGTGTGTGTGTGTGTGTGTGTGTGTGTGTGTGTGTGTGTGTGTGTGTGTGTGTGTGTGCGTGTGTGTGTGCGTGTGTGTGTGTGCGTGCGTGTGTGTGTGTGTTTGTGTGTTTATGAGAGAGAGAGAGAGAGAGAGAGAGAGAGAGAGAGAGAGAGAGAGAGATGCAAGCATTGTATGTGACCTTTTACTTACTGGCTATATAAATCTTTCATACATTAACTACTATATACATAATACGCAAACAAAGGACGACATGTAGTCTCTTTACCAAGAGAGAGTATGTATTACATTTTCTATGCAATTGCTATTATGCTACACCTTATATATTCCTGTGCCTCAGGGCTGTCATTTAGATCCAGGAAGGTGTGGCAGCTACTGAACATGCTACACTCTGACTGCTGGATTATGGATAAATAAAGTCAAATAAGGTTGGATGTTTCTCAAACATCTAATTAAATGCTAACAATGCAAAAAAAGGGGGGTTTAAAATGCAATTTGTTATGCCTTAATGTAGGTTTTGGAAAATATTATATTTCAAGAAAATGCAGTACTGTGCAAAAGTCTTGTGCCACCACTATTTCTTCATATTACATGTAATTAAATGATGTAGATTAAATGAAAGAAATGGGAACAAATGTTTTAATGCAACTGGCTGCAAAGTTCCTAAAGAATTAAAATAATAATAAGAAGAAGAATTATGTAAGAATTTTAGCAGCAACCTCATTTCCCCTCTCGTCTGTTCCAAGCGCGCATCATTCAGCATCAGCAGTATACTAATCACCTGCCTGAACATCTGTCATCATCTGCACCAGTTTCTTACTGGTCTGTGCCTTAACTTGGATGTTTTTCATGCATAAATGAATCATAGGTCGCTGTGTGGCTTTGCAAACAAAAAATGTTGACAACCTCACAAACAGGACCCGAAAAAGAGAGACAAAAACGTGGCAACAATTAGGGGCAAAAAAGTCCTTTAGGAAGTCTGGAGAACTATTACTCAAGACTACATTAAAAATACAAAAAAGTCTGACACTTTGGAAGCAAAATATGAAGAAATGAGGGGCGGGTGAAGGCTTTTGCTCACTAAGGTATGTACAGTATGAAATGTGTGATTTTTTTGCACAAAAACATTTTTTTTAAATCAGTGAGACGTTTTGCACCATATGATGCTTAAATGTATCAAGGTATAAAGGTTTATAGACAGCATACATTCAATTCAGTTATATTTGTATAGCAGTTTTAACAGCGGACATTGTTGCAAAGCAGCTTTAAAGAAATAAACATTCTGGATATAAATTGAAATTTATGTAGCTCTGGTTGAAACAGCACTGGTTTAGCCTTGTCCATATTATAAAAGACAGATGTGGAAAAAAGCACACACAACTGCACATAGTCCCAGCATCTGCATTGTGCAAAATCTTAAATTAGGAGAAGTAAAATCTATGGTCAGTCACTTACACAGTTCAGTGTATTTATAATAAATGTACCATAGTTTAAATGTGAAAAATGATAAACAATCATACAAATTATTTTTGATCGAATTAGATATGAACTAAATAAACTAAAATAAATTATTGTAATTTGTATTTAAAATGTTAGAATATTGTATATTATTTGTATTGCATTCATATTGAAGTTTCAAAGTATATGAATTTACTCCAGTTAAAAAAAAACAATAAAAAAAAAAAACAGCCAGCAAATGCTCTGTAGTCAGTAATCAATAAACATGACAGAACTGGAAACAGTCGATACACTTGGCACCCTTGGTGATGTGGTTGGACTTTCTTCAAATGTACACAAATTCAGTGATAAGAATAGATCCAAACTCCAGACAAATCCATAACTCCAAACTCAACCAGGAAAACATTTCATACAACTTATGTATTTATTTATTTATTTGTTTGTTTGTTTAAGAAAGTTGAAACTGTATTAAGTATAATTTGGTTTTCATTTTAGGATAGAACTAATTCTCTCAAAAGAGAGTGCAGACTGTACGTATACACAGTGTTCATAAATATTGCATTTAACAAACTATGCATAAAAACCATGAAACATGGTTTGCAGAATTATATATATATATATATATATATATATATATATGTGTGTGTGTTTGTGTGTGTGTGTGTGTGTGTGTGTGTGTGTGTGTGTGTGTGTGTGTGTATGTATGTATGTATGTATAGCTCTGTAAGAAAAAGATTAAATAAACATTCTTAGGTTATTTTCTTACATGTGCATGTATTGGTGAGTTGAACAGTTTTGTTCACATTGCTGTTGGGTAACTTTATACCACTCTTTTTGCAAAAATGCATACAGCTCAGCTTTGCTTGATGGTTTGTAACCTTTCATATTCCTCTTGATGACATTCCAGAAGTACAGTTACTACTACTACTGCTACTGAAGAAGACAAGACCTGCCTCTTCTCATTCTATTGGTCTGGCAATGTGTAATCTAGAGCTGATATATACAGATTAATGACATGAGATCATGGATGATACAGTGGTCCCCAGGTTCCCGGTTTGATACCAAGTGTAGGTTTATATCTCTTCAAAGAGTTTCTTTGCGTCTATATGGATTTCTTCTGGTTTTCGTAAAACTACCAGTTTTAGTGAAATGTCCTCTACTACTACTACTCAAGATGACGATGATGACGATGATGAAGATGATGATGATGATTATTATTATAACTACTTATTACAATAATATACATAAGAAGAAGGAGAAAACAACCTGACTAAAATGTAGAAAACACAGGACTGGCGCAGATGGAGTCAATACATGGGTGGAAAAGCGATGCAGAAAAGTGTAAGGTGAGTTGTAGACTGGGGAATGGTTATACATGCATGGACATCGAGGGGAAAAAAGCCAGTTTTTGTTGGACTCATTAAAAAAAAAGGAAGAAACATTGCAACACTGCTAGCTCTATTACTATAGTAGTTGTAAACTAGTCATTCTTGTTAGAATAAATCATATGCTGTATTGTATATTCATGTTATTCAAACAGCAACAACTGGATCTATTTTGATCATCAGATTTTGATCAAATATACACAGTCCAAAAGAAATAGGGAAAATGCTGTTGCCCAAGTTGAAATCTCCAAATTTGTACAAAAAAAAAAAAAAAAAAAATATATATATATATATAATAAATAATTTGTGTGTGTGTGTGTGCGCGCGCGTGTGTGCGTGTGTGTGTAGAAATGCTTTACTCTCAATTTGGGGGAAAAAACACAGACTGGACTGTGATGGCACATCTAAGAGCTGTGAAAGGTTTTCTGAAGAGAAGGTGATGATAAGTGTTCAAAATGAAACTGCATGAGGAAGGTGAGGGAACGAGTGGCAGGTGACAGGCAGCTGGAAATCTGCCTGTCTCGGGTGAGATTTTGAAAACAAGGCTAGAAGATACAAAAAAATTTGCATTTCATATCACTTGATTGCACACACACACATACAGTTGACATTATTAAACCCTTATTAATCTCCCATTCGCCTTTTGTTTTGCATCATCTAAAAGTGAGGTGAAGTGCTAGAGAATGATCTACTGTACGTTTCATCTCCAGCTAGCTCTAAACTCTAAACGCTTCCTGTGCAGGTTTCTTTTCATGAGCGCTAATAAGCTTAGATCTGTCAGGTGCTCAGGTTTGGATCTCCGGCTCAGCCCACGGTAATCCTGGCTTTGATGATACACAGTGTGCTGAAAGGAAATGAAGGGTCTTGTGAAGGACCTATCACCGGGCCTACACAGGAACAATGAGACCAGGGCTGGGACTTTTTTTTTTTAGCATTTTTTTTTTTTAGCATCTTAGCATTAGCTGGTTAATTCCGACTAAATACGGTAGTAAATATAGGCACATGAACATACATGGATAAGGTGTTGTACCAGTTTGCCTTAGGTGCATTAACGCACGAACGCAGACATTTGGGTAGAGTGGGGCGAGAACAGACTCAATCAATACCGTCTCCACAGAGAGCAGCTGTTGGCCAGGATGTTGAGCAGCACTCTGCTGTCGCTATGGCGACAGCGCTGGCTTCGACAGCTGGACGAGGATGGTGTATGTGCGCACATATGAGTGTGTGTGTGTGTATGTGTTGATGATTAATCTGTGTTCACCACTTTCCACTGCAGTGTATGTTCTCATCCCCCATGTGCCATATTGCTTCAGCTAGAACAGAAAGAGGAGCCAGAGCCTGTATAGGCTCTAAATTAATTTAGGGTTGACATCGATCTAATCAGTTGCAACCTTGCATGCAGAAACTGCTGAAACAGCACCGTGGTGTGCTCTGTATCCACTGAAGCACCCTACAGTAACTGATCCTACATGTGGCTTTGTTACCCTCCAGAAATGTACATCTTATAGCAATACATACATTTTCTGTAATTTCTGCTAAATTTTGAGATTAGTTTTATTTATTTATCAACAGCAGTGTCATCATAATTATCACTCATCTAAGATATATAGACCGATATGTCTTACTGTAGTGCATATTCTGCAACTGTTGTGAAAGTACAGTATGCTAGTTAACAGAACTGATGCTATACAAATTCATTTTAAGAATTGCGGTTTCTTTGTAATCTTCTTACAAAATTATTAATAGATTTAGAAAAAAAAACAAATAAAAGGCTTGAGTAATTATTAATAAAGGACAAAAGAGATATTGCATGTGTAAATGTCTCATAAAATTTGTTTCTTCACTTTTATAGAAAAATCTGTGCGTCCATCAGCACCAGGAATTAAAAATTCAGATGTTGTCAATGACACATGAGTCAGCATTGGCCGACCATTGCCATTGGTTTCATAGGGTGACAAGTTATCACGTGTAACCAGTTGCTCAGAAGTGGTGGTCATCAATGAAGAATAGAATAATATAATATAATATAATATAATATAATATAATATAATATAATATAATATAATATAATATAATATAATATAATGCAATGCAATGCAATGCGGCACGGTGGTGTAGTGGTGAGAACTGTAGCCTTACACCTCCAGGGTCTGGGTTCAATTCCCGGCCAGGCTTGATTCCCGTCTCTGTATGCATGGCGTTTGCATGTTCTTCCCGTGGGACAGGTTTCCTCCCACAGTCCAAAGACATGTAGGTTAGGCTAATTGTTGTTCCCAAATTGCCCGTAGTGTGTTTGTGTGTGTGTGTGTGTGTGTGTGCCATGTGATGGATTGGCACCCTCACCGGAGTGTGCCCCACCTCATGCACTGGATCTTCTGAGATGGGCTCCAGTCCCCCGTGACCCTGCATACAGGATAAAGCTGTATAGACGATGAGAGAGAGAGAGAATGAGATAATATAGTATTGTAGATTTTTTTTTTATCTACAATTAAGAACGAATGCTAGCATCTTGAAACCTGAATGCCCTCATATGAGAACATACATTTCCTCCCAACTATATTGTCTCTATACCCTTGTACAATACTCATATTAGAACAGTTAGGTATAATTATTTTGCCAAAATTATTTTTTAAGTTCATAGTTATCAGGTGCTAATAAAGAGAAACAATGAGGACAAAATTGAACCTAAAAAACATCAATCAAAAGGGTTGAGAGATTCCGATATTAAGTACTTTTTATGGATTTTTTGTTAAAAGAAAGAACAATATGCATCTTCATACAGCGTTAAAGACTTGCAGTGATGGTGCCTCAAAACCCTCAAAATTGCACTGACGGAGATTTTTTTTTTTTTTTTTTTTTGAATGAGAAATATGACCCAACGCTGGGGGAACACTCAGATAGAAGACAATAAGAATTTGTTTTTGGCAAAAGCTACTGCATGCATGTGCTGAGTGTAATTTCAGGTCAGTTAGGTCAGTGGAGATGTTCAGTAAAAATTTATTCACGAAACCTGTAGCTTATTTAAATATTCAAAACCAATATTTCTTTACATTTCATTCAGTGCAAATGTTCCAGTGCTAGAACCGATGTCTTGACTCCAATAATAATAAAAGGATTCCTTTCTCAATTTATGCTGCACTTTTAAGGTTTGTATTCGACTTGCCTTATAGAATACGTGATCTCTTAGCCCAAGTCATAACTATGAGTCCCTTTTTTAATGACATGGCTCATGCATATGCTTAGAAATGTGCTTTTATGAAAGCTTTCATTAGCATGGAATGAAAATTCCACTGCAAACAAACTGCTAAATAAAGAGATGTTTAGAGCAAGAATGTTGGAAAGATCAAATATGATGAAAAAAATTTCATCTTATTTAGCCTTGACTAGGCATTTACTGGCACTGTTTTCAAAGCATTTGAATCATTTGATGATAAACTAAGTTCATGGAATTCCAATGAACACAAATTATTTTGTTGGCCTTAATAAAATGAAATCAACTTAAATTATTTTTAAAATTAAATGGCTTTTCCTTTTTATTTACTTTTGTTGTGATCATGACTAATTCTTACAAATTAGTCATGATGTAACTATATTGCCAAGGATGAGCACTCTAATTTATATATATTTTAAATTTTTTTTATTAAATAACGTAATTAATAGGTAAACTGGTTAATCAGTCTCAGAGTTCATGTGAATTCAGTGTGAATCAGGATGTTTAATTCCAATTTCTAATGTATTTTATGTACATCAATTCAATGTACACTCACCAGCCACGTCATTAGGTACACCTTGCTAGTTCTGGGTTGGACCCCTTTTGCCTTCCGAGCTGCCTTGATTCTTCCTGGCATAGATTCAACGTGCTGGAAATATTCCCTCGAGATTGTGGCCCATATTGATAGTATCATGCAGTTGCAGCCGATTTGTCGACTGCACATCCATAATGCCATAAAGTTCCACCACATCCCAAAGGTGCTCTATTGGATAGGGATCTGGTGTCTGTAGAGGTCATTCGAGCACAGTTTGAGATGATTTTATCTTTGTGACATGGCACAATGTCCTGTGACCATTTATGACCATAAAATGTTGGACATGGTCAGTAACAATACTCAGGCAATGCTCAACTGGTACTAAAGTGCCCGAAGTGTGTCAAGAAAATATCCTCCACACCACCATCAGCCTAAACCCTTGATACAAGCCAGTTATTTATGGGAAATTCAAACCCTACCATCTGAATGTTGGAGCAGAAATCGAGACTCATCAGACCAGGCAACTTTTTTTTCTCCTAATTTTGGTGATCCCATGTGAGCTGTAGCTTCAGGTTCTTGTTCTTAGCTGACAAGAGTGGCACCTGGTGTGGTTTAATGCTGCTGTGGCAGCTTCAAGGTTCGCCAAGTTGTGCATTCATAGATGCACTTTGTTGCTTGAGTTATTTGAATTGTCTTGAACCATGTCTACATGTCTAAATGCATTGAGTTGCTGTCATGTGGTTTGATATTTGTGTTAACATACAGTTGAATAGGCGTACCTAATGAACTGGCTAGTGAGTGTACATTAAAATTAGAGCTGAGGCTAAACGATAAACCATTCTTAAACTTTTCCCAAACTTTGTGGAAATTCTTCTTCATTTGCAATCGTGCGACGGCACAGGTCCAGGTGCTAATTATGTTATTTAGCTGGAAAGTTTAAGAAACTTGACGCATCATTAATCAATGGTAATGCTTAAAAGTAAGGTCCAGAAATCACCATATTATCATATTGAATTAATGCTTTCATAGCAATTAACTAATACATGGACTAATCCTTAGGCTGCGATGTCCACTGTACACACGTGGACAAAATTGTTGGTACCCTGCGGTCAATGAAAGAAAAACTCACAATGGTCACATAAATAACTTTAATCTGACAAAAGTAATCATTTTAAAAAAATCTATGAATGTTAACCAATGAAAGTCAGACATTGCTTTTCAACCATGCTTCAACAGAATTATTTAAAAAAAATAAACTCATGGAACAGGCCTGGACAAAAATGATGGTACCCCTAGAAAATACTGAAAATAATGTGACCAAAGGGACATGTTAATTCAAGGTGTGTCCACTAATTAGCATCACAGGTGTCTACAATCTTGTAATCAGTCAGTGGGCCTATATATAGGGCTCCAGGTAGTCACTGTGTTGTTTGGTGACATGGTATGTACCACACTCAACATGGACCAGAGGAAGTGAAGGAAAGAGTTGTCTCAGGAGACTCGAAAGAAAATTATAGACAAGCATGTTAAAGGTAAAGGCTATAAGACCATTTCCAAGCAGCTAGATGTTCCTGTGACTACAGTTGCACATATTATTCAGAAATCTAAGATCCATGGGACTGTAGCCAACCTCCCTGGGCGTGGCCGCAGGAGGAAAATTGATGGCAAATCAAAGAGACGGATAATCCGAATGGTAACAAAAGAGCCCAGAAAGACTTCTAAAGAGATCCAAGGTGAACTTCATGCTCAAGGAACATCAGTGTCAGATCGCACCATCCGTCGTTGTTTGAGCCAAAGTGGACTACATGGGAGACGACCAAAGAGGACACCATTGTTGAAAACAAATCATAAAAAAGCCAGACTGGAATATGCCAAACTACATGTTGACAATTCACAAAGCTTCTGGGAGAATGTCCTATGGACAGATGAGACAAAAATGGAACTTTTTGCCAAGGCACATCAGCTCTATGTTCACAGACAGAAAAATGAAGCATATGAAGAAAAGAACACTGTCCCTACTGTGAAACATGGAGGAGGCTCTGTTATGTTCTGGGGCTGCTTTGCTGCATCTGGCACAGGGTGCCTTGAATCTGTGCAGGGTACAATGAAATCTCAAGACTATCAAGGGATTCTAGAGAGAAATGTGCTGGCCAGTGTCAGAAAGCTGGGTCTCAGTCGCAGGTCATGGGTCTTGCAACAGTACAATGACCCAAAACACACAGCTAAAAACACCCAAGAATAGCTAAGAGGAAAACATTGGACTATTCTAAAGTGGCCTTCTATGAGCCCTGACCTCAATCCTATTGAGCATCTTTGGAAGGAGCTGAAACATGGTGTCTGGAAAAGGCACCCTTCAAACCGGAAACAACTGGAGCAGCTTGCTCATGAGGAGTGGGCCAAAATACCTGCAGAGAGGTGCAGAAGTCTCATTGACAGTTACAGGAATCGTTTGATTGGAGTGATTGCCTCAAAAGGTTGTGCAACAACCTATTAAGTTAGGGGTACCATCATTTTTGTCCAGGCCTGTTCCATGAGTTTATTATTTTTTTTATAATTTCAATGAAGCATGGTTGAAAAGCAATGTCTGACTTTCATTGGTTAACATTCATAGAATTCTTATTTATTATTACTTTTGTCAGATTAAAGTTATTTTTGTGACCATTGTGAGTTTTTCTTTGATTGACCGAAGGGTACCAACAATTTTGTCCACGTGTGTATACCCAGCCTCATGCCCTAAGTCTCCAGGGGTAACCTCCAGACCCCCCGCAACCCTGTATATGGCATAAAGGCGGTATAGACGATGAGAAGAGATGAGACTAATCCTTAGCTCATAACAGAATAATAAAGTGCAGTTTAGTTTACCAACTGAATGGGTGAGCTATGTGTGATGACAATTTGTGAAGTATCATCATGATAACCTACTTCTGCATAAAACTGTGAATTTATTCCCTAACACAATACATTTCACATACACATTACAGCTCTGGTATGAACCATAATTGTATATAGTGTTCTAAAACTAAATGGACAGTATTTACATAATGAATAATAAAACTGATAATTATACTGCAAAATTCTAAAGCGCTATTGGTGAGTTCAAGACATGTGGGACATTTTAAGCTCCTGTGATTATGTTTTACAATGTAATTCAAAGTCAGATCTAAAAACTTGGTTTTAGATAACATGATCAAAGTCTCAGGATCCATTTAAACACAATGTATGAATTATGATGTTGGCTAATATATAAATAGTTGTTATGACTCAATTATTGTGTCAGGAAAAAAAAAATACAAAAGAAAAAAAAAAACCCTTAAATTTGCTGAATTTCCACTATAATTTGTGTTAGCCTACAGTAGATTGTTCCCAAACACACCATTCATAATGTAAATGATGTGTAATGATACTGCAAGCCACATGCTTTAGTAATGAGCTACCAGCTGGATGTTAATGTATATGATAAATTTTTCATTAAGGAATGGTAGATACATTTAATTAATCATTAATTAATACATTAATAAATCACTGAACAATTGAGCTTATTGTAGTGGTTGATAATGATCTAAAGATTTCACTTTGTATCAATGCGAATTCCAGGAAAAGAAAAAAAACACACAGACACTTTTTTTCTTTCTTTCTTGAACTTCTTGAGGTTGTGTAAATCCCATTAGTCAATTCAGTTTATACTTTATTTTATGGCAACTTCAGAAAATCCCAAAAAGTCAAATACAGAAAAGGGAATGAGCAACGAGTTAAGAGGGAGAGGCTGAAGGGGAAAGGGAATACCGTGCAACGAGTGCATGAAGTAAGAAGGAGGGACAGAAAGAGAGAGAGAGAGAGAGAGAGAGAGAGAGAGAGAGAGAGAGAGAGAGAGAGAGGTGTTTCGACTCACATTCCACTATCATTTGCCCCCTTGAAAAAAGAAGAAAGAAAAAAAAAACAGGGGGGTATGCCATACACACAGGGCTACTGTCTGGTTTCTATGGAAACGGCAAGACTATTATCGTACCTTGCCATTCATTATGAAAGGACTTTCGTTGACGGAGAGGATTGGATGGAGGGGGGCAAAGGAGAGAGAGAGAGAGAGAGAAAACGAATGAGTGAGGAAACCCTTTTTGGAGCTCACAGCTGGGAAACGGTGCGAAAGAAGATGATTTAAACAGTTCAGATCAAAGTATGGAATTATTTTAGTGCGTATAGCAAAGATTAAGTCATGCAAGCACTTTTTAAATGACTTGACCATAGATTGTTTTTTTTTTTTTTTTTTTTTTTCCAATTCGCAGATGTTTCAGAAAGAACAGAGTGGAGTTACTCTACTGCCATGAAAAGAAGAAAAAAGGGTTCCTTTAATAAGGTTCTGGAGATTTAACATACTATAGACTTGTCATTCTTTGTTCCTTCTTTGTAAATGCTGAACAGGTGGGCTTTGACCAGTCCCACTCTTTTCTGGACCATGGAGGCCATGCTGCCTCCTGGGACGCTCAGTCTGACACATAAAAAGCCAGAGGGGTGAAAAAGGGAGAGAGAGAGAGAGAGAGAGAGAGAGAGAGAGAGAGAGAGAGAGAGAGAGAGAGTGTTATAAAGAAAGTGACAGAGTAAAACAGAAAGAAAGACAGACAGAGAGCGAGAGAGGCTGCAAAAGACAAGAAAAATGTTAGCAAAGAAAAACGCTATACACGTGTACCTCTGCATAGCAGACGCCATCGTTCCGCCCAATATTTGTAGAAATGTTTTGTAGGGAAGTTTCATTGTTTAAAATCATACTGTAAGAATGACATTATTGAACCCCTTTATCTGGTGCAAAATTTGAAGAAACACAGAATGCACTTTTTGCAAAAAAATAAATAATTAACCTAGACAGGGGAATAACTTTATATGGTAACTTTACTGACATTGGTTTGCAAAATAAAAACGACAACAATGAAAAAAGCAGACAAACAAGAAAATCACACACAAAAAAGTTAAAAGTGTTGAGGTGTATATGTAGTTTGCCTTTATTTCTCTCTTCTTCTTTTTTTTTTGCTGCAGTTGTAACAGTAGCAGTAATGGTACAAATAACGATCATATTAATCAAACGAGATTTAGGAAGATATATCTCAGGAGACAGAAATAGCACTAAACAAGGAAAACGCATATACTGTACAGTACATGATATAGTGCTATACCTTGAGAAGGCAGTCGGAAACCTGATACTAGTACTACGCTGGTATTAAAATCACCATTTTCAAGCATAAGCATGACGCAGGAACCCATCAGAGAATACCCTAATTGCTCCGTCTCTGCAGTGTTGTATACCACGCCTTCTCCGAGACGGCAAAGTTAATACTATGATGTATTAAAAATCCATAAAATCGAGTTAACATTCTGTGAATTCTCCTTCCCCTTCCACCCTGAAAAACCCGAAACTGTTCACAGAGATGAAATTTACATGACGACTACAGCTGACATATTGATTTCTCGAGCACCGGCTCGTGGGATGTTCACTGCTTCCACTCCTGAGACCATGCTGTTGAAAATATTCCAGGTGTCTATTAAGATAACCTGCCATATTTATTCTACCCAGTTATTCTATTGTTCGCACGCCCACGCGCACACAGCAGGGCTTGCAGGGTGTTTGTCTGGCAGTTATGCCTGTAGAGGCTGGCTCGTCTCAGCTCCGCTCTGTAAAGTAGGGCAAAAGCCATTTGAGGACAGGGAGAGAGAAAGAGAACGAGGGAACGAGCACGAGAGAGGGAGGGGAGGAGGGAGGGAGCGAGCGAGAAACGAAAAGAATGCGAACGAATGTGAGGATTAAATAGTTCAAACTGCTACCACAGTCCGGGATATTTCCAGTGATATTTTTTCGAGTAGGGTTCCACCCACTCAAACACATCTCGTCTTGTACACAGCAAGGGCAGAAATAAACACCACAACTCACGTACGTCACTCCACAACAAGCTCAGCATGGCTGTCTGTCTCTTTGTGGCCGTTTTCGCTCCTTTACAAGGTGGCTCTGAGGTATACCTCTGCTAGATCCTTGCTCCAAACCTCCACGCAATACGCTGTGTCACTCACCGTCCACTTTCCCGCCGTTTTTTTTTTTTTTTTTTGGCCTCACTGTTTTTTTTTTTTTTTTCAATGGCAAGAACAAAAACGGCAAGAACAAAAAATGAGACGCGTTTAATGTTTATATGCAGGGTTTGTTGAAGTGCACAAGGAAAAAAAAAACCCTCTTCAAATATCATTTCTGCTGGTGAATATTCGGAATAATGTTACAGGAAATAATAGAAAACGATCGCAGTAATGTGCACATTCATGGGTAGATCTGCTTAGCAATGGTTACATATTAGAAAAAGATTCGGGCGGAAAAAAAGTTTTGGTGTTTCATACTTTGTGCCAGATTTGCATTTGCATTTTTTATTTTTTTTTTTGCTGTAATTCAATTGCTCTTGAAAAACTCCAGGGAGAATATCGCTAACGCTAAGCTACTGCGCCAAAAATCTTCTATTAGTGAAACTTTAGTTAGCAAGCTAGAAACTGTCCTAATAATAACTTGCACAACAAGAATCGATATCCAGGAGTACAGAAATATATATATTTTAAAAAAATATTATTTTATCTCTAAGGTATCTATCTATCTATCACATACGCATTATATAATTGAAACAGCATTATTTCTATGTATATCCATGCACAGATAATATTCCATCATTTTGCTTAATGCCATACTGTACATCCAAATGGAGCAGACGATAGAAACTGTACTGTAAGGGTCATGGCTTATTTATGTTTTTCTCTTACTCCTCAAACTTGTGCTCATCAGGATGTCCTCTGAAACATGCAGTTAAACTAGTGTAAAACATTTTACAATAATCACATCACACACACACACACACACACACACACACACACACACACACACACACACACACACACACACACACACACACACACACACACACACACACACACACACACCAGTGTAAGCCAATTCTTTCAGGTGTGTGAGTCAGGGTGGTCTATGTGTGTGTATTGGACCATGTGCAACACCCGAAATCATACAACTTATGGAAGAGTGTGTGTAATGGGATTCTGGTGGAGTGTTAGACAGTTCGGTGCTGCGGTAAAATCTGGGCGTTTCCAGTCCAGGGTGGGACTGCAGACCAAATACTCACTCGAACAGAGAGAGAGAGAGAGGGGTATGGCTTTAAATGCTGATGCCTTGAAAACCAGAATCAGGACACAGTCTGTGGCTGTACTGTGTTCAATACTTATACCCAAAGCGAAGGACAACTCCACCCCCCCCCACACACACACACACTGATCCAGTGTATTAGAGTTTCGATTCAGGCTGAGGAAGAGGACAATCACTAGAACAATGGAGACAGCTCTCCCACACTCCAACTCTACTCTACTGTACTGCTCTCTCTCTCTCTCTCTCTCATACACACAAGCATATATGTACAAAACACACACACCGACTGCATACACTCATTAATCTCACACATATACTAGAGCATATATACTGCACTCCACTGTTATGGAGATATTTGTGCTGCAGCATTCTTCCCTAAGTCTCTATACTATATCATCTCTCACTGTCATGACCCATTGTACTATTCTATTCTCCTTGTAGTAAAGTAGGGCGATGGAAAGATCCGCATTCATGCATACACTCACTCTCTCTCTCTCACACACACACACACACACACACACACACACACACACACACACACACACACACACACACACACACACACACAGAGAGACAAATGATACATGTTATATTAGTAACGGTAACATCCAGTAATATCCAGAATATTGCATAGTGACCAATATTCGAGATCAAAACGCTGGGAGCTAAAAATAATTTCCCCATTTCTCATCTACTTAACTAACGCGTGGGATGAGAAGCATAATTACTAAGATTAGCACTGTAATTAAATATTCCAGCTACAAGTTTGAGAATGTACCTCCTCGGAAAAGGTGCATTATTATGCATATTTTTTTTATGCTATTGAATAAAAGATGCCTTGAGACAACAAGAAAAAGCTGCTTTGACAAAAGTTCTACCTTGGCAACGTGGATGGTAAGCATAAAATTGAATTAAAATAATATTAGTAGTAGAACGAGTTAGTAGTAGTAGTAGTAGGGTATTAAATATTATAGTTTCCTGTAATAAGACATGTCCTGTACTTTATGAAGACAAGACAAGGCAGCCTTAGTGGCTGTGTTTCATTTACTCCCTTTCTGACTCAAAAGAGGTTTTCCGCCGAAGGGAGCATGCGCCGTAGGGCACTAGACAGGAAGAAACGGTGTCGTTTGGAACCGAGCCGTGGCGACAGAACTCCATCTTACGCAGCAGGCCCGCGAATCACATGCACACGCAGGGCCAGGCACATGAAAGGCGCCATGCTGCCTCGACTCCGAGCACGCTGATACGTCGATACGCTCAACCGCATCAGTACATGCGCATCATGGCAGCCGGCAGCTTTTTCTCGAACATTTTTACCACGCAACATACCGTAGCTATCTGTAAATGGAAAAAATAAATAAATAATTAAGTCTTTTATGATCATTAAAGGTGTACCTAAGGTTGTTCGCATCTGTTGCATAAAAAGCGATTATATAGACATGGGAATAAATAAATAAATAGAAATCCAAAAAGATACATTTTGTTTATGAATATTTATGATAAACATTTTTTGTACACTATTTCTGTCAGTAAAAAAGTAAGCTATGAACAAGACTCTTATTGTGCATAATACTGTACGTCCAGCAGGAACGACTTTATCAGATGGACGACGGTATGGAACTGAAACCTGAACAGAGATATTTTGTCCTCCAGAGTTGGACAATGTCTCACATGGGACTGTATAAAGTTTAAAGATGGTCATAATTAAGGAAACAGTTCGCAGAGTTACATTATGAGAGAATTTTGGTTTGTATTAACACACACACACACACACACACACACACACAAACACACACACACACACACATTACATAGATATTAGGTAGGGAAAAACAAACCAAAAGTGTCATTTGTAACAGCAGCAATGTACAAAGAAACACTGATGTGAGATTTTCAATACACACACACACACACACACACACACACACACACACACACACACATGCACTCGCTGAAAGGTATTGTGAGGTCAAACACAAATGTACCGAGCCATCAGGATCACGCTCTTAACAGTACGTTGTGCTGCTCTCAGGACAGCAGAACACACACACACACGCACTTGAATAAATAATAAATCTTATCATTTTACCTCTCTAATATAAATAATATGTATGAATATCATATTTATATATATATTACATGTATATTACATGCATACACACACACACACATATATATAGATATCGCAGAGACATTTCATCAGATGCGCACGCGCAGATCTGGGTGTGGACCTAGGGTGTTACAGATGCTGTTACTTGACTCACACACACACACACACACACACACACACACACACACACACACACACACACACACACACACACACACACACACACACACACACACACACACACACACACACACACACACACACACACACACACTCGCCATTTCAGGCTCCTGACTCACATTCGAAGCTATGTTTGGGCCAAACTCAACAACCATTCCTCTCTCTCTCTCTCTCTCTCTCTATCATATGATACTAAGGCCGACATTTCCGAACCCGAAAAGCCTTTTGCATCTATTTTACCCAAACCTTTCATCCTCTGTTCGGCCCGCGTTCCGTCTCTCTCCGGTCCGGTTCGAAGCTCAGGCGCCCCTCACAGCTCCCGAGAACCCAACCCGTGGACCTCGAGACACAACGTCACAAGTTAGGGTCTCAGGGAAGAAGAGAGGCACAGTCCGGTCAGAAGAAAGAGGAAGAGAGGTGCAGAAAGAGAAAGCGAGAGGGGCCGCCATTCCTGTGTGCCGTCCATCCATGCTTCAATCTTCCTCCCTTTATCCTTTATTTCTTCCTTTATTTTTATGTGATTATTATTATTTATTTTTTAATACTCTATGCTTTGTTGTCTCTCGATTCTGCAGCGTAGACTAATAGTCGACTCTTACACACACCGAGATCAAGTAGCGCACAAAGACATGCAGCCATCACGCACACACACACACACACACACACACACACACACATGCGTGGAGGAGCGGCGCCACACACAGACACCGCGTGCCGGCCACACACACACACACACACACACACACACACACACACACACACACACACACACACACACACACACACACACACACACACACACACAGGAACACTAATGAATGAGATTCACACACTTGTATGGAGACACAATAACATAATGCATACGGAATGTACCACACAAACATACACACACACACACACACACACACACACACACACACACACCATGATGTTTAATTAGTTATGCATTTTGCCTTACTCAAAGAGAAACTGTGAGCATTTCTATATCTCTCTCTCACACACACACAGTCACATTGCAAATCACAGCCTTGTGCATCTCACGCATGGAGGATCAGTCTCGAACCAAAAGCTGCAGGTTACACTCACAACACGCCGAGCAAGAGAAGAGAAACGACTTACGACTTACTGAGCGCCTGGGTGCCGCAGTCGCTGCGTGGCTGATAGAGAGAAAGACCGAGAGGGAGACAGAAAGGTAGAGGAAGGGATGGAGATGGAAGGTAATTCCCTCAGGCTTTGGCATTATTGGATCAGAGAAAGGACAGACAGACAATCAGGAAGAAACAAAGGACAGAGAAGGGGACAGAAAGGAAAGAGCGCGATCAGACAGCTGATGTCTGACCACTGTCTGGAGCGGAGAGGAGAGAAAGAGAGAGAGAGAGAGAGAGAGAGAGACGGAGAGAGAGAGAGAGAGAGAGAGAGAGAGAGAGGAGAATGTGACTGTGAGGTAGACCTGGAGTGTAAAGTAAGATGTAGAGAGAGAGAGGGAGAGGGTGTACACTAAGCAAAGGAAAAATGGAGGGAAATTTAAATCCGATTCCAGGCAACGAGGAACGATTACAACGATAATTACAAGCACATGAAAGACAAAAGATATGCATGGAATACACTCAATGTGTGTGAGTGTGAGAGAGAGAGAGAGAGAGAGAGAGAGAGAGAGAGAGACAGAGGCAACCGGGCCTCTAGCGTGCAATAAAATACAAAAACTGGTTGATTACATCTGATGTCTTTCTTCTCGCTAGCATGAAATAAAGCACACACACACACACACACACACACACACACACACACACACACACACACACACACACACACACACAGACTCGCACACACAGACTCGCACATGCACACACACACTCACACACTGTCTCTCACCCCATGTGTCACGTGTGCTGGTGCTGCAGATTCACGCTGGAGGTTGAAGAACAGCAGGTAGAAGAAAAAAAAACACACATGTTGAAAGAAAAAGAAAAAAAATCAAAAAGAAAAAGAGGAGAGGATAAACTAAAAGAATGCGTCAGCTGTCGTCATTCCTGCATTTCTTGTCTTCTTTCCTTCCTACCCATCCCATTCATTAATTCATCCCTTTCTCTCTTTCTCTTTCCCCACATGGGATCCTCTCCCTTTCTCTCTCTCTCTCTCTCTCTCTCTCTCTCTCTGATGAACAGACAGAAACGACCGGGCAAAAATCATCTCTCCGTTTTCTTCCACAGCTGACACCAGTTATTGCAGGGAGGCCCGCTAGCACCGGAGGGAAAGACGCAGAGAGAGAGAGAGAGAGAGAGAGAGAGAGAGAGAGAGAGACGGACGGGAGAACGGGGACAGACAGAGGAAAATGAAAAAAAAAAACAGAAAGAAAGAAAGCAGGAAGATGTTTAAAAGAGAGAAAAGAGCATGAGGAAAGAAGCCGTTCTTGTCGTGTTTTTGTTCTTCCTTCCTTTCTTTCTTTCTTTCTTTCAAGTTTCCCTGGAAAAAAAAAAGTTTGGAATTTCCCCTGTCGTCTAACGTTATTCCTCTCATTCTCTCTCTCTCTCTCTCTCTCTATCACCCACTCTCACTCCTTCTTTTCCTACTGGAGATTGGAGCAGAGAACGAAGGAGGGACTTCGAGAGAATAGTGAGAGGGAGGGCACTAGCGAGAGAAAGAGAGGGAGTGAGTGAAAATGAGAGAGGGAGCGAAAGAGCGAGAGAGAGCGAGAGAGAGCGCATGAGGGAACATGGAAGGAGGGAGAGAGGGAGGGATAAAAGCAGAGACTGAGGCACAGCAAACTGTACTGTGTGATGTGTTCGGCTAACATTTAATATCAGCTCTTATTCGTTGTCTCATGACAGAGGGATAAGAAAGAGGGCAAAGCGGATGGAGAAGGGGTGATGGAAGAGGGGACGAGTTGAGGAGAGGAGAGGAGAGGAGAAGAATGGAGAGGAGGGACAAAAATGGGGATGGAGGGAGATTCCAGAGAAGGAGGCTTTCTGACAGCCAACTGAGAGCAGGCTTTAATCAACGACAGGAGGGGTGTCTACACATGCTCTCTCTCTTTCTCTCTCTCTCTCTCAAAAAAAATAAATAAATATATATATATATATATATATATATATATATATATATATATATATATAAAACTTAAAGTAGTAGCATTTCTACGTCTGCTTTACTGTACCTTCCAACCTTGCCAAAGAAATTTTTATTAATAATAAATAATCCAACAGTAAAATGAAATAAAAAAAATTAAAAAAAAATAACCAAACGGAAATGTGTCCCATCTGCTTTAAAACAACATTTAATTTTCCGCTGAAAAAAAAAAAAAAACTGCTAAAAATGGACAAACCCTACAATTATAAAAGCAATGCAATATTCAAATACAATACTATATGAGGGCGTTCAAGACAAACTGAGCCTCTTGATTGTGCAGAATAAGAGAACGGTTATTAAGAGTTAAAACTCCCTTTATTTCTCCACAGTATATAATTCCCCTGCTACACTAATGCGTTTCACTAGTGCCTGGAAAATGTACCATCGAGGTAGGACGTTTTCCCCAGTGCTTCATATCCGACGCACAAGCCTCCCAGGAACTCCTTTAATGGGCCAAAGATGCACTAAATGGCTGGGCGTGAGGTCAGGGCTGTATGGCAATACTGTAACTCCCAGTCTACAGACTTCCAGTAATGTGCAAGTGGTGCTGCTGAACGCTCGTGTGTGCAGTTTTCCACAGACAGATGCACCTCTTCCAAGTTATCTGTCGATTTTTTCGGCACTGAGACACCTTGGCCAGGAACGGATCTGGATCATTTACGGACGAATGGAATTTCTTAAAAATATTTGCACTATTCATAATGAGAGTCTCATCACTGTACTACAATATGCTTGAAGTCTTCCGTAAAAAGTCGATTGATTTTACATCATCATTCATGGGAAATTTTATCGCAAGTCTCGGTTTGACTTGAACGCCCCTCGTATATACTTGATACACAATATGGATTTTTTTTTTTCATTTTTTTTTTTTTTTATAATCTAACTCTTTATCTTACATGGAGTGTAAGATATATTCACACAGACACAGAATTAACACTCAAACACACAGAAGATCTACTGTAATGCCAGTCATTCGACACATTGCATCCTATGACATTAACTAAGAATAGTGACAAATGTACTTTTTTTTCCCCCCAAATAGTGATATCATTTGCCACTTCTCACATGCACACATACAACTTGCAGAATATGGTTCACATACTGTAGTATTGATTTGTACAGATGTTCAATTAGGCACCAGACTGCAGTGTATCCAGCACACAATGCTGTTCAAATCGAATTGATATTATGATCTACTTGCATATCGAACAGAAATGTCTGTATAACACCCGGGAGGTGAGGATACCGAGACTGCTAGCTGTTCGCATGTGTATACACAGGTATTTTGTATTTCATGTTGCTGCTGTAGCCGTCAAAGGTACATTAGTAACATTAAACGCTTTCTACGGGACATATTCACAGTTGTGTAGAGAGCACTCAGTTTTAAACCATATTTGACATACATGATACACTCCATTGAAAGTTAAGTTGGGAAACGGACTTAACTTTTAAAAACAACCTCCAGGAACAAAATAACCTATACAACCTACAGGAGGAGGCGTACATTGGATAGACATGAGAATAGCGCAGACACCCCATGCAGTCAACAGGGGGCCCTCAACTGCGGCTTAACTGCTACTGCAGGTGAGAGAGAACAAACACACACACACACGAACACACACATGTGTGCTATTCATTTAACAAGGAACTATTAAAATAAAGAATAAAACAGAAATAAATAAACACATTTTGCTTCAGGGCAAATAAATAAATAAATAAATAAATAAATAATTCTAATTAATAATCATGTCTGCTGGTGGTGAGAATACAGTATGTGATTGTTTATTTATAGTATAAAAATTTTATATATATATTCCCATTTACATTTCAATATTCAGTATTAGGCTCATACCCACTTTTAATACTACTGTATTGGGAACTTTGATAAAAGCAATGCACTTCCACTACGACTTGTGAATGTTTCGGAAATTGCGCGTGGTATAAATATAAAGCTCCGAACTCATTGACGGTGCTCAGAATAGCACAGCCAGAGATTGGGCGTTGTGTGCAATCACTAGCGCGCCAGCGTGAGGTTTTGGTTTCTGGGACTCTTTAGGATGTCGAGGTTCAAAGCCGTTTTTGGAGCTGTGTTTTGGTGCAAGGAGAGTCGCACACATTTGGCTAGAAAAAAGCATCCCCTGTGGCATTCTGGGCATTTTTTTTTTTTTTTAAACAGACAGATGGTGTTGGTGATTTTCGGTGTTGAATCAACCATGTCTTATCTGAGATAATCATCTTCTGGTCTGAGCCACATGATAAAGGTCGTGAATCAGTGAGACCGGGCGGTTTTACTAATTAAGGGGCAGCAACATACTATGTGCTAACAGCTGGAACACTTTTAATTCTTCCTACTGGGACGAAAAATACATGAAAGCGGTTTGAAGTTGTCTTCCTGTGGCACTTTCAGGAAAAGTTGCCAGACTAGCAGAAATGCATGAATGCATGCTTGCACATGTATAAATGAATAAACTTTCTGAGCTCGAGCTTAAAATTACCAGTCAAAACACACACACACACACACATACACACACACACACACACACACACACACACCATACCAATGCACCACACCCACAGTGTGTACACACACCTGGGCTATGCTTCACCACAGGACACGAAATGCCACTGCCCCATGAGATGCATGCTCACACACACACACAAACACACACAAAGTGCAGTTTATGACAGGTGTGCCAGTCAGTCCTGCATTATTTGGCTCGGCTCTTTTGTTTGACGCATTAGACTGCAGGATAGAGGTGTGGCAACACAACTGCCCAATCTCACACACTTCCACACACACTCCCCATCTGCCCATTTCTGCAATAATAATAATAATAATAATAATAATAATAATAATAATCAAACAAAAGTTAACAGCCAAGAACGGTCAGAAATGCAAATATTTCCATAATGCATGTTCAATTAACATGTTCCTCCTACTCCTTCTCAGAACGCTTTCAAATGTTGAACAGCAACTGTACTGGCACCATATATGGTAAACGCTTTTCTGTGTGGCACTCATACACTTTCACTGAATCTGTACAAAGACGCTGGATAACGTTAGGTCGTTTTCTCTGACAAGAACTGAGCAATAATGAACATTTTTCAACATCAGCTATATTTAGGAAATGCCATATGTATCTAGTTAAATAATTACACAGCATAAGGAAGTCTGTCAAGGAAGTGTATGTCTGCTCAGACAGGAAAGCATTCATACCTACTGTATATCATGTCTATACATTAATAAAATATTGGTATTAGAATCACTACAGAAATCAAATCAAAAATAAATCTCATCAGTTGAATGCTAGGAAAAGGTAACAATGATTGACAACCATAATGACCACAAATGTTAAAAATTATAATAATAATAATTCTCAAAAATTGAGTCCATTAGATGCATACATAAACATCCATCATGCAGGAACGTATCCCCAAAAACGTTCCTATTGCACCAAGTTTCCAGTCAGGCGGTGAGCGGAATGCATAGCGTCTACTCGGGGAAAGCTAGGAGGCTGTACAGTTATCTTCGACGGTATTATTCTAAACTATACAACCTACTACCTCATCCCGAGACAACAGCTTCACGTCCACGAAGAACCAAGGAGAAGCTAAGACAGGGATGAAGAGTCAAGTTAGAGTTAGTTCAGGCATTTCTAGCGTATTTCAGTGGAAAAGATCACAAATCTGTGAGCATCAAAAGAAGCACCTTAGATCAGCAACCATCTAAAGACATCTATGTACATCATTGGGTGTAGAATATGGATGGGTTCATGAATGCTCCGCTGGGCAGCTCCAACTGGAACTCATTTTAATATACCCATTTTTTACAGAACTTATACCAATGCAACATGACACAATCATATGTAAAATATGTAAAGGAGTGTTCAAGTCAAACTGGGACCTTAGATTGTGCAGAGAAACACAACACTGTTATGATAGTAAAAAATTCCAGTAATTTTTCCAGTTCAAACATGTAAAAATGCTTTGGAGCGAGGCCAGGAATGTACATGGGATGTAGTAATAACTCCTGTAACATGCAAGTGGTGCGGTGGGCAGTTTGAGATCGCATATTGTTCTGCATGGAAATGTTTTTTTTTTTTTTTCCATCCAAGGACTGGGCGAAAGGACATGAGTTCCTGAGAGGCCAGCGTGTCAGACATGAAGCAGGCAGTGAAGCGATCATGGCTCCGACATACTAAAGAGGCTTTCTACAGTACCTTGATGCTATCCAAGCACTAGTGAAACGCTGGGATACGTGCATTAGTGTAGCCGGGATTATATAGAGAATTATATAGAGAGTTTTTACTCTCATGACTATGTTATGATATTCTGCACAATCAAATGTCCTGGCTTGAATTGAACTTGTACTATTTGTGACAAGCTAGGATCAAACTAATACCAATACATCAATGCATCTGAAATATGCTCATTTGCACCATTTAGCAAGTCCTTCTAAAATTAATATCAGTACACAATTGAATGATACCTTAAATTAAATTAATGTCAATAATTGGTGCACCACTGGGCAATCTCAGAGTAAAAATGAATGCCCTTTTCCTGTCTCACATAGAGCTTATATTGATTCTCCATTGAGCGAATCCACATACAGTAGGATGATACATCAATTAAACTTAGATCAACTGGAATTACACCATTTGCTGAACAGAATTAATATCAAGGCACTACTGCGCAATCCCACTTAAATGTAATATCTATACTGTATAACCTTGGGCAATCCTATACAGATATTATATCAATGCAACATTTGGCATGTAGCTTTTAACAGAATTTAAAAGCTCACGTCAAAGTAACCGCAATGCACCAATGGGAAATATCAAGTGGAGCTTATATCATTACAACGTTGGGGAATTCCCCCTAAAATCAAGATCAATAACTACTTACAACTGGCTTATCCTATATCTTAAATTAAATTAATACCAACAATCAGTGCATTATCTTATCGACATTTTATCTCATAAAGGTAGATTTTATATTATGACTCCATTGGACAATAACAAAAGGTTAGGTATGAGCGCACCAATTGGCAGCATGGTTTCTTTCTTTGGTGCACATTTCTTTAGTGCATAGTGGCACACTATTCTGCTTTTCTATCTAATGTAGAGCTTTAATCAGTGTACTCTTTATCTCTCGTAGAAACTTCCAGAACATCGCAGCTGTCGTAGGGGGAAAATGGCGTCACAGTGACCTCGCAGACACATACCTGTAGACGCGAGCTTGTGCCCAGAGTTACCACAAGTTCGGATCTACGGGTTTGTGGCAGCTGGCAGCATTGCTCTTAATCAAGTGAATCCTTCTCCTGTCTCTGTCCCAGACCATCCACGAGTAAAGAAAACAGCTTCCGAACAAGGGACAAAGCACACTAACAAAAGATGCATTACGTTAGGGCGTGGTCAAGTTGTTTTGGGACTACAGTACACAAAAGAGAAACATGCCTACATACAGTGATGCACCAATTCTGGTTTTTCAGATACTTTCGAACATTCAAAAAATACAAAAAGAAGAACAACAGTTAGACTGGTCATGGATATGATATTCCTTTGGATAGATTTTGTGCAAAACTGGTCAAATCCATAATGCGGTGTGTCTATTACAATAAGAGCAAAATGTTCTGCATGCAACAAGTGTAGGTAAAAAAGCTGTGAGAACAGCAAAGACCCAACATGCAAATGTATTTCAAATCATTTAGAAACAGGTCAAATATACGTGATGATATAATGTTAAATAAAATAAAATGAAATAAATGAATGAATGAATGAATGAATGAATGAATGAATAAAGCAAAGCTCACCCTGGAATGTTGCACCAACTCGTTAAAATAAAGCAAAACCAAATGTCACATGAAAGCGCTTGTGTCGCCAAAATGAAAATTGATTTTGAAGGGGAGGTCGACAAACTTATTGAAAATGTCTTAAAGAATTTTTCATATTGCCATAAATTCTTGGCATGCCAAATTCCTGACTCTCCACATCAGCAACATCGTTGTGTGAAGGTCACGTTGAAAGTCATGGACACATGGTAGCTGGGTGCTAACAAAAATGCAGCTATATCACAAGGTTCCACTTACTGCATTTTAGCGAGTCTGTGATAACAGAATACACATCCAAGATTTTTCGAAAAGCCACGAACATGAAGACTGATAGCCAACTACATTAATTTAGCTCTTTGATGAATTAGCATAAGTATCAATCGCGTAATAGTTGATCAATTTTGTTTTCAGGCCTGGACTGCAAAACCAAAAACCTCTTCTTTTACTTTGGTGATATCATTTGCTGTTGTAATGGCAACATAAAATCTAACATAAAGTCTGCGCCAAAAATCACGTAGTTGGTGGTGCGCAAGCTGTATGCTGGCACTGTATTTGAGAAATCAGACAGTGTAATCAAAATTCTAGTGAGATTTGTGATTTTGTGCAGAAGCTATCTGGGTAATATTTGTTCTATTTTTCATTTTATTTTTTTAAACAAAAGGCAAACATGAATCATTTAAATTGTCAGACAACCTTGGAAAAAATGACGGGTTACTTGGCGCAGTTTTAGCCATGTGCTTTCGCAAATCTAGTTAATACGAATGCTGAATCAAATCATCAAGTACGCACACAGCTTCAATAGAACCTGTTTATTAAAGCGTTTTATATATTTGACGGGCCTGAACATACGTTATATCATACTGTAGGATCACAGAAATGTAGTTAAATTGCAAACTGCATCGTTATCGAAGATTAGAAATGATATTTCGATAACCTTTCGTATGTTGGGCAGATATTTTTAAAAAATGCATTTCATCCTGAGCTTTTCAGCATTTGCGACGTTTAGGCGGTCGGGAGGAAACGTTGGACTGAATCGTAAGTGCGAGAAGTCTAAAAAACATTTTGTGTCAGAGAGGCACGAGATGAAAACGAGCAACGAAGAATGGTGAGAAAAAGACAGAAAAAAAGGAGCATACCGGCAGAGGAAGGTGGCGTGAGGTGGCATGCGTGGTACTGACCAGTGCGGTCCGAAAAGGAGCATTCAGTCTTCTCTTGGCCACGACACAGAGATAGGCTCGGGACGCAGACTAGGCCGATTCCGTTGCCAAAATTTGTTTAAAAATCTGGAATAAGAAAACGGACATAGCACATTAGAACACACTGTTCAAGGTTTAGTTACAAAATCAAATCATTTAATACAGAGACATGTCCAGACCTGAACGGGGAGCGTACACAGAAACCTACAACTACAAACAGCAGACCAAAGTCCCGGCACTACATCAACACCCCAGTATAGCCAAATGCTCGGCGAGAAAAAAAAAAAAAAAAAACTAAAAACCCCACTGTCCCTTCAGTTGCCATCCTGGGCAGCGGCTCCTGTCCACATTTACCAGCGGAGACGAAAAAACCCTGAACGCGGGTTCTGAAAAAAAGGTTCCGTAGAAGAGGAAGAGAGGGAAAAGGCGGAAAGGTCGAATGCGGTGAGATGTGGTTGAGGAGGAGTTTCAACACTGCCCAGGCTACAGGGAAAGTGGAATTTGTGACCAAGCAAAGGAAAGGGTGGTGTTTTTTTTTTTTTTTTTGACGCTTCGCTGTGCTCGAGTTTTTTGGATCACAGCAGGCTCCTTGGCTGCAGTTCTGATTCTCCTCAACGGTGCCAAAATGTGCACGGTTCCCATTGTCTTTGACTGCCATGAATAAAACTTAACAGGGGATCGGAGATGTAAAAAAAAATCAAACGCGAACTGAGAAAGCTGAGCAAAAGTTTGTTGCGAAGGGAGAGAACGAAAGGAGAGTGGGAGATACCGGGAGAGCAAAAGAGAGAGAGAGTGAGAGAGAGAGAGAGAGAGAGAGAGAGACGAAGAGTGTTGCACAAAACAGTAGAAGCTTAACAGAGGATTTTGGTGAGGGTTAAAAAAAAAGAAAAGAAACGGAGCAGAGTACTGAAAAGAAAAAAAGTGAAAACTCAAAAGGACTGCTTTCACACCGGATTTCTTTTTCTGCAAAAACGTGCCATGTCTCTCTCTCTCTCTCTCTCTGGTGAGCTGCACTATCTCTCTCTCCCACACAAACTCCCTCCTTCGTTCCTGGCTGCAACCAATCCAAGCCACGTAGGGAGAGAGCAAGAGAAAGAGAGCGAGGGAGAGAGAGAGTACTCTCATTCAGCGTCATCAAAATGGCTGGAGATGAGTTTCTAGACAGAGCGAGTGAGTAAGAGAGAAGAGAGCCGCTCCCTGCCATGTTCTCGAAAAAAAAATGACAAACCTGGAAATATTACGCTGTCTCGTTTGTCTTTCTCTCTTTAACTGAAGCCTTTCACGTCAACACAGTGGGGGAAAAAAAAATTGTGCCCCCAAAATGGCCACAGAGAAAGCCCACCGTCGAGTGAGCGGGCATACTGCCTGCTACACTAAATGCCTGCAATTAACCATTTTGTCTCTATCCCAGTGTCCTTCTGTCCATCTGTCTGTAATGGTGCTAAAATCAATTTGCTTGTTTACATGGCTGTTTTAATCAAGGCGCTGGCATGGACTACCCTAGCCTTCTCTGATGTGTGCGTGTATGTCTGTGTGTGCGTGCGTGTCAGTTGGTCACAGTCTGTCAGACGATCTGCCTCTCGCCAGACACCGAATTGTATTCGAGTCCCGTTTTCCTTCTCTGTCTTCGCATTGTTTCCACATCATTTGTTTGTTGACTCTGACGGTTTGTTATTGATTACTGAAATTCTATTTTCATTTTAAACGCAATTAAGAAATAAAGTACCTGTGGAATTATTCATATTAGTATTACTTGTATGAAACAACGTGGTTTCATCTCAATATGGCTTCCAAGCTGCTGATGCTTAATATGGCTGGGGGACTGATTTCAGTGGTGCACATGCTGCAGTCATCATGTGTGTAACGCTGTATTCTTTCCCCCCGATAATTCCCACTGAACCGAAGGTACCTAGACAGTGAAAAACATCACGTGGTTTTGTCTGTTCCCTGCACATTTGAAAGTTACATTTCAAACATAACTAAACCTGAAAGAACTAGACCAAAGAACTTTTGTCGTCTGTACTTTTATCGTAACTGATGATTACAACTAAACTGGCCAGACTTATCCTATACACATTCTCCCTCATTATTCTGGAGAGTCGCTTTAGTAAGTGGCTAACTTATAACGCGAGTAAAGCTAGCTGCTGAGATAAACTTTTCAGTTGTATAACAACCATATAAAGAGCTACAAACCAGCTTGACAGTGAGAATCCTCTGAACTGCTGCTTGTTAAAGATGGTTTCAATGTAGTCAAATGTGTTAGGACAATTAATTATCAGTTCAAATTAAATTAGTCTTATTATTAAACCACAAATACAGGTCCAAAAATAGCTCTGAATACAGATGGTCCATGTGTACTTGGTATAGCTTTTATTCCAAGTACCTTTGCAAAGAAACGGGGGGGGGGGGGGGGGGGGGGGGGCAGATGAACAGACAGACAGACAGATAGATAGATAGATAAATAGATAGATAGATAGATAGATAGATAGATAGATAGATAGATAGAAGTCATTCCCAAAGCCCAATGGGGGACCAACAGCATGAGGAAGTCTCTTTGAGTTCTAGCCAAATCCTTCTGCTTCTATTGAATCTAAATGAGTGAATTTGGCTGTCTGATGCCCGACGTCTGGCCCGGGCCTGCCCACCCTCAGCCATCTATGCCAAGCTGTAAAGAAAGCCCCCCAACAGAACAGTGAACAAAGGGGGCACCAGGACAGAGGGCAAAGCACCAGACCTCTGTCTCCCAGCACCCAAGAAACAAAGACTGAGACAACATTAAATGCAATTACTCAAGCACTCAAGACCACAAATGCTATTAAATGTCATAATACAAAGCTGAGATTTTAAAGCCTCAATCCACCTGCCTTTTGCATGTGTTGACCAATTTTTAGGCATCTCCCTTCCACATACTGTAATCCCCTATTCAAGAGAGCGAAAAGTGTCAACTAAGAACATCCTGTCTTTACAATAACAATACGAAACAATAAAACTGACTCATAAATGTAGCTCCGTTGGGATGAGGACCAGTTCAGATCAAAAGAGACATCTGACAGAAATAACCCAAGAGCACAGAGACTCAGGCTTCCACAGGCAGGTCAGCTTGAGTTCAGGGTAAACACAGCCGGGAGTTTGAACCAGTCTGTGGATGGATTGCAATAAAAGAGCACTGATAGTATTCATTACAAAAACACAGCTAAACCAGGCAGATAAGTTCAGTCTATTATACAGCATGCCGAAATGTTAGCAGCAGTCTTATTACATTCTTAGAATGTACTGTAATTATGTCTTTTTTTTACTTAGTATATATAAAATAATAAGGATAATACAGTATATGTAATATACTCTAAAGAATTGTACACACTAAATAATATCTGCAAACTGAAATACTTGCGTGTATGTTATGTAGAATATGTTGTACAGTTTATTAGAGTTGACTTGGACAATATTCCCACTGGCAGTATTAAACCACATTGTAACTACTGTATTTTAATCAACTTTGCTGCAAAATCCACAAATACATTTAAGAAGAGCAGCACATGCATTTGCATATGCATTTTCCTCCTCACATATTTGTCTTTTGTTCTTTAAAGTTTTAACTTTATCTGTATTATTATTATTATTATTATTACACACATTTTTGCATCACTCCTGATCCTAGCCCTTTTGACAAATCTACACTGCTACAACTCTATTATGCTGTTATGTTCTCTGAGATCACATGTAGTGCTTGTGTACAAAGGTTGCCGATGCTTCCTGTTATTGTGTTTGTTATTGTTGTTTTTCCATCCATCTTTTTTCCCCCTACCGAAATGGATGGTGGAAGATTTGCCTATTATGACATCACTCAATCTGCCAAATCTAAAGTGGGTAGACCAATGGTAGCAGATGGCATTTTGTTGTTGATGTTGGTTTTGTCTAAACCACAGGTTATCAGAGATTTTTTTCAAACCTCACCTAAAAGATTAAGCAGTGCACGGAGTGAAGTGCTCTATCTTCATTCAGTTTACACATCTGCCTCTTATCAGATTGTAATACAAGCGGTACAATGGTTGGCATTGCTACCTTCTAAGCAGGTGATCCAGATCCAATTTCTCCCAAATCCAGTATAATTTTCCAAGTTACAGAGCTACCCTTGCTACAGTAATTGACAATATAATATATAGTTAGCTACTGTATAGGAAGCTTTTTAAACAATTTCTTTTTCTTTTTTAAAATATTTGATCATATTTTTTAAAAATTTCTTTAAAAAATTCTTGTATAATTGGGCATCACAAAGCTGTACAGGATTTACATAAATATGTAAAGTATAATTTGATTTAGCCTAGACTTTTATTTATCAGTTCGTCAGGTTATTAAACAAAAAATGTTTTAAAAAAATAATAATTTTCAAACTTTTAATCATTTTGGGAAATTATTATTCTGACAGTTGGAGTGACAATTGATTTGAATGTACTTGCTATTGCATAATTTTTTTGGTGATCAAAACCTTTAAATGTGTTTAATAGATTTCTGGAGAATGTTGAAGCCAAAAAGAGAACATTTACAGGATGTTTTTAATGCTATTTTAGTCACTCCAGCCGTAACAAATGACATGGAAGAATACAGTAATAAATGTCCTGAGACCCAGACTCTAACATTGTGTACCTTGTAATTTCTTCATATACATTTTTCTTTATTAGAAGCTATCAATGAACTTATTCAATGTCTTCAAACTGTTGGGGTCGTCCACTAGAGGGCACTGTTTGTTTTTGTCTGTTTGTAGCTTCAGTTTCCCAGAAGGCACCTCGGTCAGGTGATGAGAGCTCACCTGAACCGAGGTAGCTCATTAGGTTTTCTATAAATAGAAAAGTTTGTTCTGGGAAACTGGGTCGAGCATTGTTTGTTGGTATGTTTGTGTATATCTATATATCCTTATACCGTCATGTGGGCATTCCTTTTTGTTTGTTTTTGTTTCTTTGAGTTTATATTGTAGTAATATTGTTTTACCTTTGTTTTTCTAGAGGGCTCTATTAGTTTTCTTTAGATTCCTTGTGTTTGTGGATGCATGGAGCTGTCCTGTTTCATGTTTAGTTAGGCAGTGTCTCCTCCTGTGTAAGTACTGTTCTGTGTCTCCCCAGTGTCAGCCTTCTTGGGTAGTTCTTTGTCTGATTAGTTTTGTGTAGCCACATGAGGGCCTAGCCGCTAACAGGGTTAGCCGCTAGTAGGCCTTGGCTGCTAGTAGGGTTAGCCGCTAGTAGGGTTAGCCTCCAGTAGGCTAGCCTCTAGTGGGATTGACTGCTAGTGGTTCTGGTCGCTAGTAGGTTAGCCGCTAGTTTGGAATAGCCTCATGTGTGCTTTGCTTTTTGTGTTCAGTCCCCCCCCTCCCTATTAGGTCAGTACTAACCCGGTTAGCCACTAACTCCATTAGCTACTAACCCGGTTAGGTCAGCATCCAGCGTCCCCAGTATTCAATGTAGCTACTAACCTAACTAACCACTAACCCATCTAGTCTCTGTGCCCCTGATCCTGTCTCTAGTCTCTTTGCTCCTGGTCCTGTCTTCAGTCCTGTCGCTAGTCTGTATCCCTGGTCCTGTATCTAGTCTCCAGTCCTGTCTCTCCAGTCCTGTCTCATCTCTAATTCCCCTTTGTGTCTTTAGTTAGCTCCAGCTCCATGTTTCCTCATCCTCAGTTCCCTGTGTCAATTCCAGTTCCCTGTGTCAGCGCTCAGTTCCTTGTGTCAGTTCCAGTTCCCTGTGTTGGTGCTCAGTTCTGTGTTCAGCTCCTGCTTCCCTGTGTCAGTCCAGTTCCCTATGTCTGTTTGAAGGGCCCTAGTTATAGTTTGAGTTTGTGGTTTTGGTTTCTTTGTTTGTTTGTGTCTGTTTTTGAGTTTGTAAATAAAAAGCCACTTCTCTCCAAAAAAACATCAGGGACAGATTGATCTTCTGCAAAAAGTATGTCGAATGGACTGCTGAGGACTGGGGCAAAGTCATATTCTCGGATGAAGTCTCTTTCCGATTGTTTGGGGCATCTGGAAAAAGGCTTGTCCGGAGAAGAAAAGGTGAGCGCTACCATCAGTCCTGTGTCATGCTAACAGTAAAGCATCCTGAGACCATTCATGTGTGGGGTTGCTTCTCATCCAAGGGAGTGGGCTCACTCACAATTTTGCCCAAAAACACAGCCATGAATAAAGAATGGTACCAAAAACACCCTCCAACATCAACTTCTTCCAATAATCCAACGACAGTTTGGTGAAGAACAATGCATTTTCCAGCACAATGGAGCACCGTGCCATAAGGCAAAAGTGATAACTAAGTGGCTCGGGGACCAAAACGTTGAAATTTTGGGTCCATGGCCTGAAAACTCCCCAGATCTTAATCCCATTGAGAACTTGTGGTCAATCCTCAAGAGGCGGGTGGACAAACAAAAACCCACTAATTCTGACAAACTCCAAGATGTGATTATGAACGAATGGGTTGCTGTCAGTCAGGATTTGGCCCAGAAGTTGATTGAGAGCAGCCCAGTCGAATTGCAGAGGTCATGAAAAAGAGGGGCCAACACTGCAAATACTGACTCTTTGCATAAATGTCATGTAATTGTCGATAAAAGCCTTTGAAACGTATGAAGTGCTTGTAATTATATTTCAGTACATCACAGAAACAACTGAAACAAAGATCTAAAAGCAGTTTAGCAGCAAACTTTGTGAAAACTAATATTTGTGTCATTCTTAAAACTTTTGGCCACGACTGTATCTAAGGCGTGTCAAAGTCAAACTAAAACTAGTAGAGAAGTCTTATGATGCTGTAGAGCTTTTTGTATTGCTTACAATCATTCTCGTCAGATTTAACGGACCAAATAAGAATCAACACTTTTTCCTATTTTGGTTCCCTAGCAAATCATAAGTTCAATTTCAATCAATATGAAAATGAAATTTCAGTGAAGAAAAAAGCCACAGCCACAACAGCTATTTGGTCTTTTCAAAAGAATTTTAAAAAATCATGCTGTTCAAAATAACCATTTACAGTTAACATCATTTAAACTCATTATTGATTAGTATGCATGTGAACCTGATTCATGTAATGTTTATGTATAGTGCCTTGCAAAAGTATTCAGCCACAAACTTAAATATGTTTCCATGACCAAAGCATTAGTGAACCAACAGCACCAAGACGTCGAAGGAACATACTGACAAGGTCAGGGATAAAGTTGTGGAGAAGTTTAAAGAAGGGTTAGGTTATAAAAAATCTCAAACTTTGAACATCTAATAGAGCACTGTTCAATCTATCTTCTGAATATGGAAAGAGTATGACACAACTTCACATCAACCAAGACATGGCTGAACCAGCCGGGCAAGGAAAGCATTAATCAGTGACGCAGCCAAGGGGCACGGTGAGTCTGGAGGTGCTGCAGAGGTCCACAGCTCAGGTAGGAGAATCAGTCCCCAAATCTGCCCTTGATGAAAGCGTGGCAAGAAGAAATCCATTGTTAAAAGAAAGTCATAAGAAGTCCCATCCTGTTTGCAACAAGCCATGTGGGGGAGGCTGCTCAGGTGAGACCAACATTTTACTTTTTGGCCTAAATGCAAAACACTATGTGTGGGGAACAACTAACACTGTGCACGGTGGTGCCAGCATCATGTTGAGAGGAAACTTTTCTTTAACAAGTACATGGAAGCTGGTCAGAAATGATGGGAAGATGGATGGAGCCAAATACAGAACAATCTTAGAAGAGAACCTGTAAGGGGCTGCAAAAAACTTGAGACTGGGGTGGAGATTAACCTTCCCTCAGAACAATGATCCAAAACATACAGCCAGAGCTACAATGGAATAGTTTAGATCAAAGCATATGCATGTGTTAGAATGGCCCAGTCAAAGTCCAGAGCTAAATACAATTGAAAATCTGTAGCAAGAATTGAAAATTGCTGTTCACATACTGTACGCTCTCCATCAAATCTGACTGAGCTTGAGCTATTTTGCAAAGAAGAATGGGCACAAATTTTACTCTCTAGCTGTGCAAAGCTGGTAGAGACATACCCCAAAAGATGCAGCAAAAAATGGTTCTACAAAGTATTGACTTTCGAGGATGAATACAACTCCACCCCACACTTTTCAGATATTTATTTGTAAAACATTTTGAAAACCATTCCTTTTCCTTCCACTTCACAATTATGTGCCACTTTGTGTTGGTCTATCACATTTAAGTTTGTGGTAAGTTTGTCAGGGGGTATGAATACTTTTGCAAGGCACTAATATATATATATATATATATATATATATATATATATATATATATATATATATATATATATATATACTTTTTGTTTTAGCTAATTTGTCCTGAAAACATCATTGTGAGTCCATTTTTTTTTTCTCAGTTTATCCCTCAGTGTCCAACAGGTTAT
This sequence comes from Clarias fuscus, assembly GCA_030347435.1. Classification (NCBI taxonomy): domain Eukaryota; kingdom Metazoa; phylum Chordata; class Actinopteri; order Siluriformes; family Clariidae; genus Clarias; species Clarias fuscus. The sequence continues at coordinate 13,492,357 of CM059212.1, read as the reverse complement.
CAGGTTAACAGTATCAACTAAATTTATCTGACTTTTTCTTTTCTCTTTCAGGGCGTTTGATATATTGTTTGTTTAAGTTACTAAATAAATGTGCTGTATATTTTCCTGCACTTTGATGCGTGGATGTTTTGCCAGTTCTTTGCATGAAATACTAAATTTGGTTTGCAAAGTCAGTGAGTCAGTAAAACCCTTTGGGTTTTATTTTTCATATTTATTCTTGTACACCTGTATTGTAATGTAACATAACATTACCGGTTTTACCTAGAATATTAAAGGCCTCCAAGTTTTAAAAAAAAATTTTTAATAAGTGTCAATCAACACTAACTGGTGGCTCAGAGGGCTAAGGCACTGAGTTACTGATCGGAAGATCGGCGGTTCGATTCCCAGCTCAGCCAGGTTGCCATTGTTGGGCCCTTGAGCAAGGCCCTTAACCCTAACTGCTCCAGGGGCGCTTGTACCATGGCTGACCCTGCGCTCTGACCCCAGTTACACTGGGATATGCGAAGAAGGAATTTCACTGTGCTGTAATGTATATGTAACAAAATAAAGGCTTTACTTTTTTAACTGGAAAGAGTAATTTGACTCTTCCTATATGTTGCCTCATAGGGGTGCTTTAATGAAACGGCTGCTGATTGGAATCGGCCTTAATTTTTACTGATCGGCTGTCTCGGCTGTATTGTGAATGACGCTAAATATATGAGTCGACATCCACATCAACATGCCATCTCCAGTCTAGGAATATGACCAAGTCTCTTTAAAAGACTGCGAATTTGCAATGTGCAAAGTATTCTCTAAAGCAAAACCATGTAGGGAAACGTCTGTCAAAATCTTTATCACAACGAACCTTATTCGCCACTTAAGAACGGCAGACCGTGAATAATTTGAGTATGAAAAGTTATCCGCAATGGCAGCAGCTAAATCTTGTAAGTAGACCCTCACTCAACCAACTATAGCAAAATCCTTAAAAAAAAAAAAAAACTAGAGCCGAGGCAGCTCGGGTTTTCCTTTCACATAAAAATGACACTGAGAGACTATTCAGTATGGATGCACACATTCTGGATGATAAGAGGAATAGGCTGTGTCTTAAAAATGCAGAAATTCTGATGTTTATTAAGACATGCCTGCCCTCACTGCTTACTAATGAGTAGCCATGATTGGTTTTCCAAATATCAAGTGCCTGATGTCTATGTTTATTTAAAAACGTTCAGTGCAGAGTTTCAATTTGTTATTCATTGATGCAGCCTTGTTCTATGTGCTGCACGTCATAACTTGCGAGTACAGCAGGACAGTCACATTTTTTATAAGCATTTCGGCTTGATGCTGATTTTTTTTTTTTTTCACCAGTTTTACCTAGGAAATTAAAGATCTATAGCTAAAAGTGATGGCCTATAGTTTTTTTTTTTTTTTTTTCAAATAATAAGTGTTAATCAACACTAACTGGTAAGAATAATTTTATTCAAATATCAAGTCCCTGATGTCTACGTTTATTTAAAAAAAAACGTTCAGCGTAGAGTTTTGATTTGTTATTCATTTATGCTTCTTTGTAATCTACATAAAATAAGAAGAGAATGGAAAATTTTGCATATGTTGCTTTCCAATAAATAAAACTCAAAAATGTATAATATTTTCTCAGCTCTTAATGATATTTGTGCACTGCTGATCGGAATAGCTGTTTTTCACTGCTATACAGTAGGTACATTGTTACACAATGCTCAATTGGTACTAAGGGGCCCAAATTACTCAACCAGCCTGAACTGTTGTATCCAAGGCAGGATGGATCCATGCTTTCATGTAGTTTATGTCAAATTCTGAACCTACCACCTGAATGCGAGGAGAAATCGAGATTCATCAGACCAGGCAACATTTTTACCATCTTCTGTTGTCAAATTTTGGTAAGCCCATGTGAATCATTTCCTGTGCTTAGTTAACAGGAGTGGTCGGCTGCTCCTGTAGCCCATCTTGTTCAAGGGTGTGCATTCAGAGGTGCTCTTCTTTGGGTTACTCTTGCTGTTCTATCATCTCAAACCAGTCTGGTCGCTCTCCACTGGCATCTGGCATCAGCAAGGCATTTTCACCCAGAGAACGGCCACTCACTGGTTATTTTATCTTTTTCAGACAATTCTCTGTAAACCCTAGAGATGGTTATATGTGAAAATCCCAGTAGATCAGCCCAGCCAATCTAGCACCATGTTCAAAGTCACTTAAAAATCACTGTTCTTCCCTATTCTAATGCTCTGATGCCTTGATCATGTCTACATGCCTGAACGCATGTAATTGACGAATTAAATATTTGTGTTAAAAAGCAGTTGAACAGGTGTTCTTATTAAAGTGGCCCATAAATGTACTGTATATTCCCAGTCAGCCACAAACTGCTCCTCACTGATGCTTAATTTACAGGACGCAAGCGTTCGTGGCAGAAGGATCAGTTTTTGAAGTTTTGTGTTTAAGTTCTGTTCATTTTCAAAACTGAGAGGTTTGGCATCAAATCATTAAAACCAAACAGACAAAGGCCTGGGATGAGAGATAGACAGTGAAAGCACACACTGAGTAGGAAGCCTACTAAAAGGGACGGAGATGAAGCAATGAGAGGAACACGGTGGAACACAAAAATTAGGCGTTCTAACCTACCCAAGAAAAGCAATGATATCTAGCTTTGAAGTCGGTAAATCACTCTGGATTTTGTTAACCAGGTGCCTGTTCTCTAAGCAACTGACAAGCAACATCTGTTCACAGATGAGCCAAGGACCAGTCTCACAAGCACTCTGACAGTTTCTGTTTTTCTCTCATGTACGGTACTGTGCAAACATCTTTTGCCACCTCTCATTTCTTCATAGTTTGCCAGACTTTCTTGTATTTGTAATGTACTCCTGTGGAATAGTTGACCAAGTTTCCTGAAGGACTATTTGCTTCTCATTTTCAGACCAGTCCCTGTACCTGAGCAGGAATGTTTTTTGTTTGTTAAGCCTCACCGTGACCTATAAATGATGAAAATTCAAATTAAAAATCTAACTTGAGGCATGAACTAGTGAGAAACATGAGCGGATGATCAGGCCGGTGATTAATAAACTGCTAATGCTGAATGCTGATTGGTTGGAACAGATGAGAGGGGAAAATGAGGCTGCTGTTGAGTTTGTTACATTATCAACCAATTTTTCACTTGTATCTTTAGCCACTTTGTAGCCTGTGACAATGAAACATTGTTGGTTCTCATTTCTATCATTTAATTGAGCTTAATATGAAGACATGAGGGTGGCTCAAGACAAGACAATGCATATGGTCCATGTATGTCCAGATGTTCTCTTTAAGGAACAGGTGTAGGTTTAGTGAGACCTGGCTGACACCTGATACTTTAAATACTGGACAGCACTGCGAGCCATAAGCTTTGACATTCGTGACAGGGACGTGAATAATGAAAACCTTGCTAGTAGGTAGGTAGGATGTCACATTTAAATAGACGCAAGCAGATGTGATTATACACAGCGAGAGTATGACGCGGATATAGAGACAAGATTGCTAGTTGGAAATTCAAGCAAACTTTGGAATAATTCATTGACGCAGAAATTGTAAATGAATGCAAAGCTTGTTTCTTACGCTAACCTTCCACCTGAGTAATCTTGTTGTATATGTACTTTAATGAAATGTTTTTCCCCCTTCGGTTCTAAAATTGGATTTTATGAGCCAAGTTCAAAGCCACTGTAAAATCCTCAATATACGCATTAGGCTTATGAGATCATGTGCAAAAGGCCATCATTTCCGCAAATTTTTGTCAAATGATGATAGTATCACTTGTGGCTTTAAGTGGGGGATAAGAAGTGGTTGGGGCCAGACATAATTAACCTGTCTCATTGCACGCTGCCTCATTAGAGCGATGGAAATACCAGACATTTCTAACCAACTGGCTGAGTTAAGCTTTATTCTGTCAACAAGCTCAATACTAGAAAAATTGATGCCAAGGCTGTTAATAAAGGTAACGAGCTAGCAATAACTGTAACTAAGCTGCAAAAGTCTTAAGTCTCCCCTTATTTCTTCATATTAAATGCAGTTAAATTGTGTAGATCAGATTAGAGAAATGATTACAAAGGTTTTACCTTGACAGGCTTCAAAGTCCCTAAAGATAGAATTTAAAAAGTGGTTGTTTATGTAATAACCTCAGCAGCAACCTCATTTCCCTTATCGTCTGTTCCAACCACTCAGTATTCAGCATCACCAGTACACTAATCACCGGCCTGATCATCTGTCATCATCTGCACCTGTTTCTCACTGGTTCAATGCCGTGAGTTAGACGATGCTTTATGGTGGAATTATTTATATGTCACTGAGCAGCTTAACAAACAAAAAAAAATGAATCTGAAACTTCTCATGTACAGGAATCGGACTAAAAATGAGAGGAAAACAAATTGCCAAAAATGAGAGCCAAAAGAAAAAAAAAAAAGTCCTTCAGGACATCTGAAGAACTCCTCCACTAGACTACATAAAAAAATACAAATGACCGGACAGATATCATGATAGTTGGAATTTAGCTGTGATTCCCTAACAGGTCTGTAGTGGTAAAATAAAAAATAAGAGTGATCATGGTAAGGCAGGCCATGACATACTGGTACTGTCATGTGTAAAAGTTTATACCTCCTCTTTCAAATCATTTTGTGTGTGTGTGTGTGTGTGTGTGTGTGTGTGTGTGTGTGTGTGTGTGTGTGTGTGTGTGTGTGTGTGTAAAAACATAATAAAAATTATCTGGAAAATATAAAAGCATGCAGGCAATACTAAGTACCCCCATGATTCAATAGCCTGTAGATCCACCTTTAGCAGCAACAAGTTGAAGTCATCATTCCCTGTATGACTTTTTGGTCCATTGTTCTTTACAACAATGCTTCAGTTCATAGACCATTCCAAAACCTTGATTCATCATTTTTATGCCATTCTGATGTAAAATTTACTGGTTTGCTGGTGTGCATGACCCAATTTTGACCAAGCTTTAGCTGTCAGACAGATGGCCTCACTGTCTCTCTGCCCAGTTTCCACGCTTTTTAGACAGAAGAGGCTTTCTCCTGGAAACCCATCCAAGCAAACCATACCTGTTCAGTTTTCTTCTAATTGTGCTGTCATGGGCTTTAACATTTAACATGCTCAATGAGGCCCATAAGGTCAGAAATGTAGCTTTTTTTTTTCTTTTTTTTCACTCCTAGGAAGATCTCGAATATTTCACAATAACTTTTTTCAAGTAATAATCTTCCTCACTGTAGAAAGTTGAATCCCAAATTGTTTGGAAATGATTTCATAACCCTTTCCAGATTGAAGAGCGACAACAATCGCTTCTCTAAGACCACGGCTTATGTCTGTAAGACCAGTGCTTATGTGTTAACACATACCGAATGCTCAAGACCAGCAAACTTTTTTAGTAAAAAATCTGCTTTTATAATGTTCTGCCCACCTGCTGATGATCATTCAATAAAGGGCTGATATAAGCTGCACCTGGCTGCAACTTACCCTCTTAAATCCTGTGGAAGCAGTAAGAGTGAAATCAATATTGCTCACATATTTTTTCTTCACTCTAATTAAATAAATAATGGCAGGGTGAAAAAAATATATATATTTCTGATGGTACTATATATATATATATATAGTACCATCAGAAATATATATATATTGTTCAACTTACATATTTTATTTGAATGAAAATTCTGCCCTTTATTTAAATATTATAGTGAATTAATGAGCAGTGTATTAGTGCATCAGGTTTAAATCAATAAACCAGTTACACATAAACCAGTGTCTGTTAACTGACTATAATGCATGTCGAGAAGAATTTTAGTAATAATACACAGTATTAACTTGTTTCCTGAACAAAGGACTTTATCCATTATCTACATTCTTACAAAAGCACTGAGCTACTTAAGGGCTTGCATTACATACATTTTATCACTGTGCTTCAAAAAATGCCTAGTGCACATTTGTGATAAAATCACTGTAATAAATAGTTTCTTGTGGATTTTCGCTCTAATAAATTCATGCATTTGATTTTATTCTACTATGGTTACTAAACATTACTGTTTACAGCTTTACAAGTAAATAGCAAAGGAACATCATGAATAGTTTATACAGCATGACTCTATATCAACCAGGGGCTCTTGTATGAGCAAAACCGTGAAAAAAATAAACAAGGATCACTGCACTGCTCCTAATTCATAACCTTTACCAGGCTTACAGTAATCAGCCGGAACATTCACGTCATGCACATTAATATAAATGTGATTCATTTAAGCAATTTGTAATTTTTTTTCTAAGCTATTTTAGTCTGCTCAGACCCACTAAATTAGAAATGGATGAAAAAAAAAAATTATATATATATATATATATATATTTATTTATTTATTTATTTATTTAGTTGATTCTTATTAAGAAATACAAGTGTATTACAAGTTGCATGGATTAATAATGCTAGTAATAGTAATGTTTACGGGCGTATCATTTTAACAATAAAAAACAGCATTTACTTCATATTATGAAGTCACATTATTATTGGTTTGTTATTTTGTAATCTTAGGAAATGTGACATAAGGTTCAAAGCTTTCATTTGCTAAAAATAAATAAATAAATAAAAAATACTATGCAGATTTATTTATTTTTCTTCATGGGAACACATGGGACATGGGAAATCTTCTCTTTGGAAATATACTCTAGGGATTACCAAATCACTTTGTTTTATCGTTACTGTATTTTCAAGACGGAGCTGCGCAAGAGCAAGATGAGCTCAGGCAGATCGTAGCACACAGGGTTTAGAGTGAAGGGATGGGCTCATAGTTGAAGATTTCTTTTGTTATTTCATTCACATGAAATCCAATAAAATTACTAACCTGCTAAGAATTTACAAAAACCTCGAATATTAGATTTTAAAAAAATATATTATAGCCGTATAACCACATTCAATATCATAGGGATACAATCCAATGAATATACCGTATACGTCGCGCATTTATTCTTTCGTTCTTTTTCCTTTCTCCCCGTGTGTGAATGTAGGGTTTCCTTCTGAGGAGCTCATAACGCCAGGTCATCAGCAGGCCAGCGAGAGCCTGCAGGCACAATACACATATCAGACCCTACAGTCTCTCCCTGCCCACGCACGGCAACATGCTATCAAGCATTACGAGTGACACACATCCATAAAATGTATTATGTTATAGGGCAGGTAAACAGTGGGGCAGGTGATCATTAAATGGCAGGGACGCTATGACAATGTGAGCGAACAATGGACCAAAGCTGATCTGTTTCACAAGCTCCTTCTTATCAGAACGGAGCTATGCGAAGCATCCCGTTAACACTGGAAAGGGGAATGATTCAAAGAATGCTATTTATTTCGAAGCAAGAGGTCAGTAACGCCGTCTGAAGGTTGCACCCTGTCAAAGAATCTGAATGTGAAGAATGCTTTGTAGCATTATCAATATTCGCACTTACGGATGTTTGCCTTGGAAACTGAATTGTAAACACGTCTGCTTTTGCTTTCAGTCGTGGCACCAGAGAGCTATTAGCACCTCTTGACATTTCGTCTCGGCCATAAAACGTCGTATATGAGAAGCAAAGCAGGAATTTGCACAGCGGGCCCTTTCCATCTCCGTCAGAATACAACCACGGGTTGGTCAGTTTCTGAATGGACCCTCTTGCAGCTGTGTTCAGTCGGCCATATCACGCCACTCAAGCAGTCATTTAACTTAATTGTCCGCGTATGGTAAACAGATCCGTGACCAGTTGGGTAAAATATATTTCGAAATATTACTGGAGGTAGTCGAGCGCGCCGATCTTCAGAAACACGTAAACATACAGCGTGCGCGAGCTTTCTCATAAAGTGCCGTAAATGAATCGGTTCGCTGTGGACTGTAGGAGGAGCAACGTGCAGACGCAGGCAGGCAGCCAAACACACCGGAGAGTGAGAAAGATGCTGAGGAGAGGATACATCTTGGAAGGAGAAGGCGAAGAAGAAGAAGAGGGGGGGGGGATAATTATGATATTAATCACATTTTAATTTCAATTCATCCAGTAACCGTCACACACTCACACGCTAATCAGATCAGCTGAGGAACACTGCCAAAGCTAAGAGTATTAACACATCTCGTAGACAGAGCGAGAGACATAGAGAGAGAGAGAGAGAGAGAGAGAGATGAAGAAATGCATGGGGCCAGAGTGAAATCAAACTGACTGCTGCCTTTCATCCAGCCAGAGCCTCCGCAGGGCACCAGCAGACGGAGGGATGGATAAAACGAGATGACAAAGAAAGGGAAATGACACGTCTGTGGAAATGACGAGTTATTAACGGAAAACGACACAAAGCGTCTATCGCACGTGCGGAATGGGTGTGATCGTTGTCTGAAAGTGAGCGCCGTCAGAACATGGGTGGGGTACAAAAGCCCCGTGCACTTGACTAGGCCCTGTCTGGTGTCTGAGACACGTCTTGTGCAGTGTGGATGGGAAGCATGTCACGCAGATGAGAGCTAGCGCCTGGTTGCTGGCGTTATGATCAGAAAAAATAGAACAGAAAAAGACAGGTTGCACGGGACATAATCTTTTTCCAGGTCGCATTAAAAAGGTGTGGTAATGCGTTATGCTAATAAGATCAAATCTGGGTTGCCTTATTCCACTCATTTCTGGTTGGAGGGGAGAGACATGGCGAGAGAGAGAGTTAGGGAATGAATGCTGATGGCCTGAAGTGCCCTTCTCTCTCCTCCCTCCTGCTAACCCTTTTGCTTCCAATCCGACCCTTAAACTTCCTCTCCTCCTTTCTGCATCCCCTCTCTCGCCTCCGCTCCTCTTTTACTTACAAACTCTTCCCCCCCCCCCTTTCTTCCCTCTCCACTCGAATTTTCAGACTCTCTCTCTCTCTCTCTCTCTCTCTCTCTCTCTCTCATAGGAGAGCCGGGCGGGCGCCTCCATGGTTACCTGGCATCGTGCCATCTCATTACACCGCCAATTGATTCTGGAGCACTGCCACGTCCGTTACCCCACCACCACCACCACCACCACTATCCTCATTCTTTCCTCTCCTCCTCTCCTTTTGCCCACCCCTACCCCCCTCCACTACCCCCAACAGTCAACTTGCCATTATACAGCTGAGACTGTCTGCAGCGTGGTCTGCATACTGAACACCAACTCGCTCACACGCACACAAACCTCAACATTTCCTCTTTGTCATTTACCCCCTGCAAACACACACACACACACACACACACACAGAGACACACACACGTTTATTTAGATGGGCTTTATAATACTTCACTGAGCAAACTTTTTCCTAGACAATGTCAATTTCTGAGTCTGCAAATGACGCTCTTTGGTGTCGGTGAGGTGGTTTGTGGTTGCTGAGTCACTTCAGATTTTACACACACACAAACATAAAGAACGCAAGTTTATTGTGTCTCCTATCAAACAGAGCACGCTGCGATGGTTTCAAATAGCTCAAGTCCATTTTAGCTGTGTCACAGGCGATGTTGATGCAGAAGGACAGAAGACGGCCGGCTCGACGGCTCAGTCCGCCCTCTTCCATCACCCGTCGCTGTTGATGCCTCTCTTTCTCCTCCTTCGGTCCTTTCTTTAAAGACATAACCAACCATTTTTTTCACCTTGGTCTCAATATACAGCATATGTAGTGCATGAATTTTGAAATTCTGTTAATAAACAAAGCATTACATGAATTGTTCACTCCAACCTATTTGCAATAGAAGCTGTAAATCTGGCTAATAGCTTTGTTCTGAGAAGAGACTACACTTTGAGTAATGTATGTGTATTGAACAAAGTATGACTAACCATATTTCATTTTTATTCGATTGTTCTATCATATTCTCTATATAATCCCCTGCTACACTAATGCACTTATCCCTGCTCAAACGTTGGCCTCCCAGGAACTCCTTTAATGGCCCTTTTTTTTTTTTTTAAATGGAAAAACAGTTTGATCTCCAAAGGCTTTCTGTTTTTACAGGGAAATGCACAAGCTCACAGCACTTTGCGCACAGCACCACATGCATATTAGGAGTCGGGGCCCCATCTCCTGTACAGTACTTCGCTCTAAGGCATTTCAATATGTTTGAGTTGTTAAAGGAGTTCCTGGGAGGCATGCGCATCAGACTTGGTGCACTGAGAAAACTTTCTCTTGATGGTTTACCAGCACTAGGATACTGTAAGTGCAATAGTGTGGGGAATTGTATAGAGAAATAAACGTTTTTAGTTTTTTTTTAGTTTTTCTCTTAAAAGTGTTTACTGCTGGGCCTCCAAGTGGCGCAGTGGTAAAGCGCTCGCCCTATCATCCGGTGATCGCCAGTTCGAATTCCGGGTGATGCTGTAACATCTCGCAGCCGGAGGTCTAGAGAGAGCTGATTGGCCGAGCTCTCTCAGTGGGAGGGATGAGAGGTACTTAGTGCTCCCACATTAATCACGGCTCTACAGCCAATCAGGGGCGTCTGTGAGCTCGCGCAACAGAAGGAGCGGATAGCGCTGTCCTCCGAGTGTGTTATGACGCTCCCAACGGTGCGCGAGCGAGCAGTTTGAAAAAATGCGGTCGGCTGGCGCCACACATGGTTCGGAGGAAACACGTGATAGTCTTCAGCCCTCAATGTAGTAGTAGCCTCAATGTGGGAGCCCCCTAGTGACGGGGAGGAATTGGACACAACTAAATTAGGGAGAAAAAAAAAAAAAAAAGGGTTTACTGCTATTCTGCATAATCAAAAGTCCCGGTGTGACTTGAATGCCCCAAATTTGACAAACACCTTATTATTGCCAGGCAATATGTGATTGGTTGATTGGCTATGTGCCTCGCTCAACAGAGCCAATCAACCCAAAGATTAACCATGTATAGACAGTGTGGAAGAAACAGAAAGGACAGAAAGCACCAAATGGCTTATTCTAAAAATAAAAATAAATAAAAACGGAAAGTAGGAAAATTGTATGCTTATTCGTCCTGTGGGAAGTTTAAAACAAGTTTCTTTCATGCAGGCATGAAGCGTCACTATGAGCCAAATCACCAGCCATTTGAGCAAACATATCCGCAGCAGTCCAAGGTACCCGAACTGAGAGCCCAGTATGACAGAGCAACCATCGGACTGCCCGCTTCACGTCTGATACACTGGCCTCCCAGGAACTCCTTTTAAAGCCCATTTACAGTATGTGCAGCACAGCAACATGCAAATGAAGATTCACTGAATAAAGATTGTTTGTATTCCATACAAATACAAACCCATCAACCTGTCCAGATGTTTCCTGAAAATTGACAGTAAATATTATTGAAATGCTATGAACAATTTTAAGAGCTTATTTTTTTAGACTTCTTGAGTGCATACAGTATACAGTATATAGAGATCTGAATCCTAACACCTACAGTACACGATACTCGGACCACGGCTCAAAGAACATTTTATTGACCGGCCCTCTTTAAATTTTGATTCAGTATCCCTGATTTAGGCAGTTGTCATTAAAATTTAAGTGAAAAAGTTTTATTCGTCCAACTGTCCTCAAAATCCTCAGTCCAGCTTGCTATGGTCAGACAGCTGCACTTGTCGTTTCCAGCTTCCTTGTTGATTAAGCAATACATTTAATACACTGAATAAGATTTACTACCGGCCTTATTCCTCTTTTCTGGACACAAAAAAACTTCTCACATATTTGATGTTGAATTATTAGAGCACATTCATGAATGAATTTCAAACATTAGCAGAGAGTTAAAGGCTAATCTGGAGTTGACGTTTTCTTGTCCCTGTTGAATTTTTTTTTATTTTTTTGGATGGACATTTGCTAACTTTTTTTAACTTAGCGAAAATGAGTGTATCACATGAACAAACTTTCACAGCTAGCTAGCGTGGGTGTGCAAAAACCAGGCAGAGCAAAGAGCCGCTTACCACGTGAAAACCTTTTGTTAATGTCAAAATAGGGTCTCATGTGTGCTACTAAGTACATATTGTACTCTCAAAAAATTCGCAAACACTCTGTACAGCAGGTGCATGTATCAAACATTTATTGAATTCACGGAATTTATGGAATTTAACAAGTGCCCTTAGACCTCCATTATGAATGGTTTACCAGTAATCTCATTTTCTTTTCTCAGCACGTTGGAATTCTTGCACGCCGCAATCACACACAGGATTATTGCTTAAGTTCTCTCATTCTTCACACTTCCTGACAGGTTATACTTTCCCTCTTTCTTTGCCCCCCTTCCCTGTTTTTTTTTTTCATCCTTCAATGTGAGCCGTTTGCACATTCCCTCCCGCACTCCATCTTTCCCTCACACACACGTACATGTACCCGCATACCACACACAGTCTGTTTTGTGCAGCCTGTCTGCTTGGCATTGTGCACGGTGATCTATGCGTAATTGTGTCAGAGTGCATGCGAGTTGCGTTCATCGCGGCAGCCGGAGGATTATAATCATATGTTCTGATCCATAAGAAGCCATATGGAAGCTGAGCATATTTGCCCACAGAACAAAGAGCTGCAGGCTGTGCACAAACAGGCTTCAAGTGTGTATGAACGGTTGTGTGCGCGTGGATGTCTGGTTAACTTTTTCTTCCATATACAGTACGGTTGGGTTGAAAGTCAGACTCTACAAACAAAAACCAAAAGAAAATGGCTACTTATGAGTGGTATTCATTTCAAACCGACACTCCTGTTTGTGCAGAATATCAGAACAAGCTTCTGAAAGTAAAAACTTCCTTTCTTTCTCTATATAGTGGACTTATCTCAGCATTTCACTAATGCTTTATACCATCAAGGTAGAACGTTTTCTCAGCATGCCAGATATCAATCTGAAACGTAGGAACTGGATCCCAGGAACTCCTTTAATACACCAATGTAGAAAATGCATGGAGCAAGATCAGGGCCCGTATTCACAAAGCTTCTTAAGCCTAAAAGTTGCTCCTAGTGACGGAATTCTAAGAAAATTCCTAGAATTATGACATTTTCTTAGAATCTCCCCTTAAATTTAGGATTACATCTTAGTTAAGATAAAAATTATTCACAAAACATCGTAGCCCTAAAAACTCCTACGGTAAAAATTGTTAAGAGTAGAGAGGAGGACTTTTAAGGGGCTTAAGAGTTTCTATAGCAGAGGACAAAATGGCGGAAAGAAGAAATATTATCCAAATACTACACACAAAGCTAAAAGTAAACACTGCTCTTCTGTCCAATTTGGTTTTCTTGTTGTTTTACTTCCTTATATCTCCCTTATAAGGTAATTGTTGGCTACATATCATCCAAAAGTGCAACTAAAACAGACTGTCCTGCAATCATGTAAATTGGTAAAAGGTCAGCCATTTTGCTCCTATCAATCAGAAATGGATTACAATTAATAAAATCGGTATAATTAATAAATGTAAGAACTTTAATATAGTAACTACTGTGTGAAAATTGGTTGATTCAAAAGTAGACACATTTTCAACATTTGGCTGTTTAATTAGCTTTAAGATATTCAGCCTATAACAGACACTTTGCATAAAGTAGCCTGTAGTCATAAGTATACAATTTCATTATATACAAACATTATGATTTCACTGTTAATTCTATTATGATGTATTCTATTTTCACAAAGAGTGCATTTCAAGACCTTTGCAGAGGTCAGAGTTGTCACGCACACTCGTAACACGACCGGCACTAGGACCTGGAAGTAATACGGTCGGGTTTCCAGGAAGCATAAAAGGAGACAAAATGGCGCTTCACATTGCTCAGTCATTGAGTTCGCCCATTCCTTGTCTGACGCTTCGCCGACTATTCTGTGAGTACTCCCCGATTTGGGTTGCTTCTTTGATTGAGTGTGTGTTGCTAGAACGCGGATTTATTTGTGTAGATCCTAGCTCTTTGTGTAAGAGCGTTCTTAGATCAATTGCGTGGTTATCCTGCCTACTCGCGTTGCTTCCGCGTTTGGGTTTACCATCCACGCTACACGGGCTAACTGCTAAGGCTTCTGTGCTTACCCTCCGATAGCTCGTGACAAGAGTTCTTTTTTTTTTATCAACCAATCACAGTCGTTGAATTGCTGCATCATCCCTAGCAACCACACCTCCTCACTAAGATAAAAGTTTTTGTACTTTCCTTTCTCAGAGTTGCTCTAAGAGGTTTTCTAAATCACTTTTAGTCTAAGACTCCCAGCTAAGAACTTTTAGGCTAAGATAGGAGCTCTCTGAGAGAATTCTAAGAAGCTTTGTGAATACGGGCCCAGGACTGTACGAGGGATGTGGCAAGAACTCCCAGCTGATTTCCAGTAATGTGTTAAGTGTGTTTGTGATTGATTTGATTAAAGGCCTCTCGTACAGTACATGAGTGCGAGTGCAAACCGAAACAAAGAGGAGTTATGGGAGTTTTCTTTTCCCAACACATAAATCACCAGTGAGACCGTGACTTTTTACAGTCTAAACACATTCATCAACTAATGACTACAAATAATGTTAATAGAATATTTTACCCGTCATATGAAGTCAGGAGTTCAGTTGCAGGTGAAGTGTATAGTACAGTATGTGAAATGTATCAACAAATCTTACATTTCGTGCAAAATCGTTATTTGTTAAAGGTTAGTTTTTAGGTGTACGTACAGTAGCATGGAAATCCTGGTGTCAAAATGAGGCTGCGGATTCCCTCTTTCTCGTACTACAACATGAAATCCTAAGGATTTCAATGTTCTTTTTATTTTTTATTCATCTATACTGCCATATCTCAGCAACCGGACATGATACAGTAATACATTTGGTATTTTAAAAAAGAGCTTATTGAACAAGGAATCTGAAATTATGCATGAATCAAATCATCCAAAATGTAACTTTTTTTTTTCCCTCCCAAATGAAGAATGAATGTATGGTCACATTTGTTGTACAGTATGTGAGTCATTGAATGTCCTCCACGTCCACCTATTGTTAATTTGTTGCCATGACATGTGAGTAACCAAGGTCTTGACAGTTTCAAAGCAAGTACTATGACATTCATTAGAAACTATATGACCACCATTTGGAAACCATAAATAAGAAACAAGAATCACTACAGCCACTTGCAGATACTTGCAAACAAACAATAACCCCAAAATTTCAGGACAGTAAAGTAACATTAATAGCTGAATAAAACAACGACAAAAACACTACTTACGCGCACAGCCTACATTCAACGCACACGTCTGATATTTGCCCGGCCAGAGTAGTATATCTATCAAGGCACCTCTGCAGAGCTACTCGCACACAATGATCATCCTGTCAGCAAAATTACTGACAGAAATACGTCTTAGTGAAGGGTTTTTAAAAAATTCGTTCAACAATATGAAACCAAGACAAAATATGCACAGTGTAATGAAACCAAAGGAGCTAAAATATGACCAAAACACAAACACAGCACATCATTAAGACAATATTTATGCACTGAAAACTCTCCATAATTTTGCACCCCATGTGGCCCGGAAAACAAAGATATTCCTGTTTCGCTTATGCTGTGATGGTTCCATAAACACCATTCGTGTATGTACACTGTTTGTACGTTGAGTCTTTTTCATGATGTACGCCCCCCCCCTCCCCAAAATCTCCACCCCACCCTACCCCCAGCACGGCAGCAGTTTCCAGACCGCTCCGAACCAGTCCGCTCGGTTTGTGCAGGTTAGGAAATAAAACAGAGGAAATATTTTGCTTGACAGAAACGTAGCACAGAAAGCAGAAGCAGGCTGTGTGAAACAATCTGGACTTGATTGTAAGGCCGAGTGACATTACAGGTCAGACGTTTTTCAAAAAACAAAAAACAAAAAAAGACAAAAAAATTATTGTGGACAAATGTAGGACAGCTGAAAAGAAGAACGATACTGAAGACCATGAGAGCATCAAAGAAAAATTGACCTTCATACCTAGTACCTGATTGATGATACACAAGAGCTGCAGATCAATGATGTCATGTGTATCAAAACATAGACTTTAATCAAAGTGAAACTCCTAGCAGGTTGTTTTAAGCATTATGTCTTCTATGATTCTCTGATGTAAAAAGAGTAAGACTGGTGATTTGGTTTGATGAACTCATACACAGATCGTAACTAATGTTTCTTAATCATTCTAATAAAATAAAGATTTTCCTAGTAAAAATGTGTCCTTACAGTATACAGTATATCTGACGTCCGTGATTTGTAATGATCCATCTATGCATTAATTCTGCTGCACATCTTGATTTCTAATAGAAGAAAACAGGATTTTGTAAAATGTTATATCAATTCCAATATAGCTAAATTGACTGATTGATTGATTGATTGATTGATTCTATACTCCACCATATTGGTGTCGTGCAGTGATGAGAAGGAGATAGAGGAAGAGGTGAAGGAAAAGACATAGAAAGAAGGAAAGGAGATTTAGACTGCACCAGAGAGATGGAGGTGGGCCTCCCCCACTTCAGGGCCCCTTTCCTGTGTTCGGGTTGTTTGAGGACACAGTGAACTGGGCCACCCGATCCTGAACAGGGCCCACTGAGGGGGAGAACGACAAGCATTTCAAATAATCAAGCAAGGCTGCGGATCTTGAGAGGCTCCTCGGCATGAAGCGAGAGAGAGAGAGAGAAAAAGAGAGAAAGAGCGGAGGGAGGAGAAAAGCCGGGGTCTGGAGGTGTAGGATTGGACAAATCGATGAAAGTGGGCGGGGACTGGCATCTGCAGGGAAGCATAGGGATATCGAAAAAAAAGCACGAGGCTGGGGTCTAAGAGATCCATACCTTATTACATGTGAGCAATTTATTACATGTTTATTACCCATTTGAGTAGGCGATTCTGTGTCTTATAACACAGTAATTACACACAGATGGTCTAAACATGTGCAAGAATGTACGTACAGTCTGTCTATTCTCTCTCTCGCTCTCTCTCTGCATCTTTGTGTGTGAATAGCGGTGGATTCAGGCTACATGAATAGGCTCACTGTGAAACTCTGGCTCTCTCTTCACACTCTCCTCGTTCACACACCGCTTCACTCGTCAGCGGCATTCCTGAGCGCTGAGGTAAGAGGGCACTACACCTCAGTGAGCCAGAACACACACACACTTCCACACACACACAAAACATTTTTTATTTACTTACTTTTTTTAAAAGTTTGCTCAACAACACAGCGCAGCAAACAGATGCATCATTACGTATTGCGTGCACAGAGATCCGTGTGCACACCAACGCTGACACAAATTACAAATTAGCTTTTAATTACTGCAACCATTCAGGATTCAAAGACGTTAGAACAAAACTCATGAGCCAAATGTGCCAACTCTCCCCCCCTCCCCCCACTACCACCACCATCACACACACTTTAACATTGTTTTGTTTATTTATTTATTTATTCATTCATTTATTTAATTATTTATTAACTTCTAATTCACTTGATATGTCCAAATTATTCAGACTTGTTTATATACAATAACATTTTATATAGCATTCATCGTATATTGAAGGAATTAAAAACAAGGTGTGACATGCAGCTGTTAATCCAAAATGGATTATTTTCCCACAACAGTAAATCCCAAAGAGTTGCATTTCTTTTATCTCAAAATATTTATTTAACTAATAAAATAGGCTTTTAAACATTAATAGTTCCTTCTAATGTTGCATGAAATGCATGAAGAAACAAAACAAGCTATTTCCTGGTTTCACTCACGTACATTACAGCGGCTTTACCCAACAGTTAGTTCTGACCGAGTAATCTGATTGGACGACAAGCATTCCAGATACAGAGTGTCCTAACGATCCTTAATTACACTAACTGTCGGTCGGCAGCATGGGTGAAAAGAGGTCGGTGCGTTCCGCATTACCGGAAAGGGGAGAGAGCGGCTGCCTGCCAAAACCCACATTCAAAACCAGACACGGAAGCGCTTTCAGTAAGAAAACACGTCTGATAACTTTACGTCATCTTAAACAACACTCACTGTCTCCTTAAAAACTGCTTAAGTTGTTCCAAATTGTCTGTGTTGTGTTGTTCATTGGTTAACATGAGCTACTGTACAAAGACCTTCTATCGCAAGGCTGAAGCCCAAATCCCTCTCTAACCCTTGATGAAGGGCACTACTTGTTGTATGGAACAAGGGATTGTACACCCTACAGTACATAGCAAACTAGCTTTCAATTAAATGCTATTTGGTATTCACCAAACCCTAACCCTAACCCTAGAACCTTCATCTAACCCTATCCCTATATATATATATATATATATATATATATATATATATATATATATATATATATATACAGGGTGGGCCATTTATATGGATACACCTTAATAAAATGGGAATGGTGGGTGATATTAACGTCCTGTTTGTGGCACATTAGTATATGTGAGGGGGCAAACTTTTCAAGATGGGTGGTGACCATGGTGGCCATTTGGAAGTCGGCCATCTTGGATCCAACTTTTGTTTTTTCAATAGGAAGAGGGTCATGTGACACATCAAACTTATTGGGAATTTCACAGACAATTGCCTTCAGATGACCCCAAAGATAAAAGTCTAAGGGGGTCAGATCGGGAGACCTTGGAGGCCATTCAACTGGCCCACGACGACCAATCCACTTTTCAGGAAACTCTTCATCTAGGAATGCTCGGACCTGACACCCATAATGTGGTGGTGCACCATCTTGCTGGAAAAACTCAGGAAACGTGCCAGCTTCAGTGCATAAAGAGGGAAACACATCATCATGTAGAAATTTCAAATATCCAGTGGCCTTGAGGTTTCCATTGATGAAGAATGGCCCCACTATCTTTGTACCCCATAATACCACCATACCATCACTTTTTTTGTTCCAACAGTCTTGGAGGGATCTATCCAATGTGGGTTAGTGTCAGACCAGTTGAATGGCCCCCAAGGTCTCCCGATCTGACCCCCTTAGACTTTTATCTTTGGGGTCATCTGAAGGCAATTGTCTATGGTGTGATGATACGAGATGTGCAGCACCTGAAACTATGGATACTGGAAGCCTGTGCTGGCATTTCTCCTGCGGTGTTGCTATCAGTGTGTGAAGAGTGGGAGAAGAGGGTTGCATTGACAATCCATCACAATGGGCAGCACATTGAACACATTTTATAAGTGGTCAGAAACTTGTAAATAACTCATGAAAGAATAAAGTTACCTTAAAACCAAGCACACCATTGTTTTTCTTGTGAAATTCCCAATAAGTTTGATGTGTCACATGACCCTCTTCCTATTGAAAAAACAAAAGTTGGATCCAAGATGGCCGACTTCCAAATGGCCACCATGGTCACCACCCATCTTGAAAAGTTTGCCCCCTCACATATACTAATGTGCCACAAACAGGACGTTAATATCACCAACCATTCCCATTTTATTAAGGTGTATCCATATAAATGGCCCACCCTGTACTGTACACTGAGCTACACGAAATATTAAACTGAGTAGAGTTGTCAAGTTTTGTAATTAATGATATGAAATTCCAACTGAAATCTTTTAAAATAAATGCTTTGTTTGTTTATTTATCTGTTGAATTTTGGAATGAACATCAATTTTTACGTGTTACAGTGAAGTGCGCAGAATTAAGGTGTGAAATCACGTTCATTAAGTAGATTTTAATTGCACACTCATTAGCGCATGTACAGCAAAAAATGTAAGATTTTTCCAACGTCTATTTTTTTATGATATAAGGACATTTTTCATTTCAATTTCTTTTTTATCTTGGGAGAATTTTTCCCAGATTTTCTCCCTAATTTAGTCGTGTCCAATTCCTCCCCATCACTAGGGGGCTCCCTCATTAAGTAGCTACTACTACCGCTCAGTCGGGAGGGTCGAATACTATCACATGTTTGCTCCGAACCACGTGACGCCAACCGACTGCATCTTTTCGAACTGCACTGAACTGCACCGTTGTGGAGGACACACTCGGAGGACAGCGCTATCCGCTCCTTCCGCTTGCATGAGCTCACGAACGACCCTGATTGGCTGTAGATCCGTAATGAATGTGGGAGCACTAAGTACCTCTCATCCCTTCCCTCTGAGAGAGCTCGGCCAATCAGCTCTCTCTAGACCTCCGGCTGCAAGAGGTTACAACATCACCCGGGAATCGAACTTGCGATCTCCGGATGCTAAGGCGAGCACTTTACCACTGCGCCACTCTGAGGCCCCGTTTAAATTTTAAAGTAGCATATCTTCTCCTCCCGTGGGCCGATTGCGATGAAACAAAGCCTATATGCTACCTCAAGCTCAGCTAAATAAAGAGTGAAAACCCCATTAAAATTAATTCAGTAGTTTTTACGTGGTGCGTGAACAAACAAACAGACAGACAAAAATTCCAAAAACCATATTGATATGTTATATTTCTCCTCCCAAATGATTTTTCCTTATTATATAGATCAATTTTAACATCCAGACAGAAGAATTTCAAGTGATGAAATTTCTTGTGAATTTATCTGTGAACTTTAAGCTCAATATGGTGATGAGACTCTTCGGCGCCGTAAAATCATTGAACATTAAATAAACTTCATAAACATTTGACTGGTGCAAACATTTTAAAGAAGGCCGTATATCCGTGAACGACGATCCCAGGGCCCACTGCAGTCATTCAAGTGAATGGAACGCCTGATCCTTGAAAATCGACAGATAACTTGTTGCCAGCCGGCGGAAGAGACACATCTGTCTGTGGGAACTGTACACACAATCATTCTCCAACCCCACATGCACATTAGAGGAACACGGCTAGAAAGTTATTGCCACAACCTGCGTACAGTCCAGACCTCATTCCAAGCCATTTCCTCATATTTGGGCCATTGAAGGAGTTCCTGGGAGGCCAGCTGTGTTTCAGCTGTAAAGCAGGCAGTCTGATCATGGCTAATAATAGATTTTTACTCTCATATATGTGTTCTATTATGCGCAATCAATCAATAATGCATGTTTTACCCATAATGATGCTGCCGGCTAACTCGTACTACCACGATGAGATAATTGTAATTACAATGTAGATTCAGCCCGATAGTAATACTGTATCTTATGGAAATGTTAAATGTAAGTTTGCATTATGGTTAAATAAATAATTAAATAAATAAATAAATAATAGCTATAAATAAGTAAATAATTAGCCAGCAAAGAGCCTGCAGTCTTATTTCCTAGTTGTTTATCTGCAATGCTTTCACAATTTTAATCACAGAATTGCGATTATATTGTACAGTATGTTTGCATTCCTATGTTGGAAGCATGATTTCATAACTTTTGCTTGAACTCTCCATCTGGTCTCCATTTTAGTTCTATTCACTTGTCCCACTGAGCTGCAATGTAATTGGATGCATAATTAAAAAACAAAACAAAAAAATATGCCAACGATACCGTTTAACACTTTTCAGAACATTAAAAGATTTTGCTCAATGTTGCTGAAAAAACAAAACTAAAACATGACTATATGTCGAATATACACTGGTAATGTCTGTCTGATGCCTTGTATGAGCACAGCTTAAGGCTTTGACCTCATTCAAAATCACATACATACTGGATCATTTTGAAAAAAGTGTGAAACTACAGTAGTTTTCCGTTTTTACTTAATTCTTATATTGATGAATGTAGCATAGTTGAAGGTTAATGTGTTCTGTAGGTTCTTATTATGTTAAGAGCACCACATACATATAGAGAAGCTCGAGGCATGTAGCCTAAGTTATTACATTAATCTCTACCTGTTGCTCTTCGTGTCACCTGTTGGTTCACTAACACAGCTGAGATCACTAACGCAGAGAAAGGGCAACTCTTTCCCGTGGCTTTGTAACAGTGTGAGGTGGGAGGTTTCGCTCCAAACAGGCTTTTTATTGAAAAGGAAATCTGCCAGCACCAGATAAAGCAGAATGGGCTCCTGGACATGAGGGGGGTCAGTGAGTTCAGAGTGAAAGGATCGGCTTTTCATCACCGCATGAGCACATGAGACGTCCAGTATGTGCATATGTGTGTGTGTGTGTGTGTGTGTGTGTGTGTGTGTGTGTGTGTGTGTGTGTGTGTGTGTGTGTGTGTGTGTGTGTGTGTGTGTGTGTGAGAGAGAGAGTATGAGTGAGTGAGAGTTTGGAGGGAGAAAGAGAGAGGTTAAACATGTGGACCTTGAGAGAAAGTGGTGCTTTTTGCACTCTGAATGTCTGTGTATAATGTTAACAATAGATATTATCTTATATTAAACTGCAAATAGATGTTTAAGATTTAACATGTTTTTCTATTTTTGATGGGCATTCAAGTCAAACTGGGACTTTTTATTTCAGCAAAAAAAACAAAATGTATTTCTCTATATAATCCCCTGCTACACTAAATCACTTATCCCAGTGGTTCACTAGTGCTTGGATACCATCAAGGGACAATGTTCTGTCCAGTACAATGGAGTCATGATCGGCTTTTACGTCTGAAACACTGGCCTCCTTGGAACTCCTTCAATGGTCCAAACATGTGGAAATGGTTGGAGCGAGGTCAGGACTGTACGGGGATGTGGCAATAACTCTCAGCCAAGTTCTTGTAATGTTCAAGTGGTGTTTGAGAATGACTGTGTGTACAGTTCCAACAGACAGATTCAAGAGACAAGTTATCCATTGATTTTCAATTATCAAGCACCTTGGTTGGTGTCAGAAAAGTCCCAGTTTGACTTGAACACCCATTGCATCACGTTTTATTTAAGTTTTCTAATGTAAAAATGATATACGTAAGTAATCACTATTACCAAGGTTGCACTATATATAAGATGTCGTGCACTAGATAGGTTCAACAAATTATTATGTCAGACATTGTACTGGAGTTTCTATCCAAGTCTGGAAAGTTTAGGAACATATGGAATTTAAATTCATTCATTGCTAGACCTGGAAATACGAAGAAACTTAAAATCCCTAAAAACGTATGGGGAAGGTTTTACATCCATTGTACTGAGGCATTACTTTTGGTCACAGCCTGTTAAAAGCATATACTTTTACACAATTCATTTTCTTTACCATTTTTCTTTAACAAGAAATCTGAAAACAAGTCTGTTTTCCATCCCAGTCTACTTAAAAATATATACTGTATAAGTTTTTTTTTTTAAGTAAGAATCTTTTTAAGCACATAGTCATAGAAAGTTGTTTTAGGTTTGGCTTAACTGTATTAGTTTCAGCTTTATTAAAAATTGAAGACCAGGGATTAAGTGGAGCTGGCTGAATTTCCATGTGTCCATTTCACAGGGGGAAAAAAAGTCAAATAGAGTAAAATAAAATTCAATAATAATAAAAAGAAAGTTTGTAGCAGCTCCTGTTTGAGTTTCATGATCTGTCCCTGATTTTCCCTGGGTTTCTTAGCTTCAAATTTCTTATCGTAAGAATATCTGTAGCGCTGTCAATAATCAAGCAATAGAATATAGGGTGATTCATTCGAAAAAGGCCCTGAATATTCTGAAATAATGATAAAGCGCTATGATGAAGCAATCTAAACCAAAAAAAAAAAAAAAAAATTACTCTACATACTTTGAGGTATGTGTAATTGATTGCATTACATGCGATGCTGAAAAGTGATCTCCGTTTTCTGCCAGACACATCTCGACACGGCGCTCCTTGTTCCTGAAAGTATCTGCAAGGATATTGGCGGGAGTAGCATTTCACATTGAATGTTTTCCTTCAAATCTTCCACATGGCGAGGCTTATTCGAATGGACTTTCACATTGAAAGGAAACGCAGACGATTGTGTCCTGTGACATTTTCGGACGGCCTCAGAAGGGATCAATGATCCCATCGTTTCCAGTTTCTGTATCACACTTACACATACAATAACATGCACAATAACTCTTTGAGGGTACGTCAGGAGCAATATGTTTCTTGTTAAATGAACTTTTAAATGAATTGGTGACCCATTATGTCCACACTATGAAGACGCACTGATCAGTACTCTACTGCACACCACCATCTTGATGAAAAGTCGAGTGACTGAGTAACGTGTTATGCGTTAAATGGCGTGATGGCTGTCTGACGGCTATCTTCTCCGTCCGTCCCAGCGGCATCCTGGCATGTTCAAAGCTCCACATACCGACGAGCACATTGCACATTGTTTCGTTTAGATTGCTGTGTCCTATCAAGAGTTATTGCAAAATATTCAGGGCCTCTTTCGAGTGAATCATCCTGCAGTATCGGTTAATATTCATTAGACTTCCTCAAGGTTGGGTTAGATTAGATTTATTGTCATTCAACATGTCAGACATGAAAGAACGAACATTGTTACCCAGAACCAGCATCCAACATTAACATGCTTTTAAAAAGTTGTTTAAAAACAAAAAAAGTTACATTTTAAACACGTAGTTCATATTTGTCCATTATAAGTATACAGTACTGTACTTTTTCTGCACACGCTTGTGGGTATGGTGGTATCACTTCTCACAAATGTCACAGCAAATCTGAAAAACAATATTTAATATGGCCTTAATATTTATTTTCCTAGACTTCAGAGTTCCCTCTGATGGGAAGATTATAGATCGGAAGTTTATTTCAGCCTGATTTGCCAGACTATTTTTAGGCACTGCTAATCATCTTCACATCCTCACACATAATTATGTTTGAAACAAAAAAATAAAAGTGAAGACACCAATTTATATTCATATGTACCGTAAACTCTTCTGAGCCCTGGACTCTACTGTCATGTACACTGTAACTTCTACTCACTGTTTCTGTTTATTAGCTCCTGATGACATTGAACGTAATCAATTAATTAACTGTAAGTAATTAGCATTAGCTCTAGACTTCTTTCTCACGGGGAAGACAATGCAGTTTACTCTTGTTTATTTGACATCAGTGCTGATTTCTTGAGCAGGTGTTGGAATAACAGTAGCCCTGATAGTAAGGGCAGCTGTAATGTAAAGCTTTGTAAAGTGTTTGCTTTATATATCAGGGTGGGCCATTTATATGGATACACCTTAATAAAATGGGAATGGTTGGTGATATTAACGTCCTGTTTGTGGGAGACCTTGGGGGCCATTCAACTGGTCTGACACTAACCCACATTGGATAGATCCCTCCAAGACTGTTGGAACAAAAAAAGTGATGGTACGGTGTGGTATATGGGGTACAAAGATAGTGGGGCCATTCTTCATCAATGGAAACCTCAAGGCCACTGGATATTTGAAATTGCTACATGATGATGTGTTTCCCTCTTTATGCACTGAAGCTGGCACGTTCCCTGAGTTTTTCCAGCAAGATGGTGCACCACCACATTATGGGTGTCAGGTCCGAGCATTCCTAGATGAACAGTTTCCTGAAAAGTGGATTGGTCATCGTGGGCGAGTTGAATGGCCCCCAAGGTCTCCCGATCTGACCCCCTTAGACTTTTATCTTTGGGGTCATCTGAAGGCAATTGTCTATGGTGTGAAGATACGAGATGTGCAGCACCTGAAACTACGGATACTGGAAGCCTGTGCTGGCATTTCTCCTGCGGTGTTGCTATCAGTGTGTGAAGAGTGGGAGAAGAGGGTTGCATTGACAATCCATCACAATGGGCAGCACATTGAACACATTTTATAAGTGGTCAGAAACTTGTAAATAACTCATGAAAGAATAAAGTTACGTTAAGACCAAGCACACCATTGTTTTTCTTGTGAAATTCCCGATAAGTTTGATTTGTCACATGACTCTCTTCCTATTGAAAAAACAAAAGTTGGATCCAAGATGGCCGACTTCCAAATAGCCACCATGGTCACCACCCATCTTGAAAAGTTTGCCCCCTCACATATACTAATGTGCCACAAACAGGACGTTAATATCACCAACCATTCCCATTTTATTAAGGTGTATCCATATAAATGGCCCACCCTGTAGTGTTTCTGTAGCTCACGTTTAGGGTACTGTGATGTTGTGTTTATTTTGTTTGTACTTAAGTTACTGTAATAAATCACCAACACTTGCATCCGCCTCCATTAGAATCCATTACACCTTTTTGTAAGTTATATAAAGCTTCTTTCAAGTAGTTATTTGGGCGACTACTTTTCTTGTAGGTCTTTTAAATTAGTCTTCATTTTATTTGAGTACGATTTTTTTGCTACTGTACAGTACATTTCCATCTACGCAAGTAACATTCTCATATGACTTTCACCATTTTAAAAAAGCCTTATTGCACCATCCAACAACATATACACAAAACAAGCTGTGTAATCAGTTAGCATGTGACCATTTTTATAACTTAAGCGCAACTACAAGGAAAGTGTCATCAGGTTCAAAACAGTGAGAGTCTGAGAGCATGCAGCGCCAGAGTGCTTTGCCGTTAGTGTGTGTTTACACAGGCTAAAGATCTGTAATGCTTCAACCAGAGAGGGTAGAAGTGGCCAGCACTCCCTTTGCGGGCCCCGCTAGAACAGGGCGCCAAGAAACCTTACTGTGACAAGAGCACAAGCAATACAGACAGAAAGAGAGAGGAAAATTTTTGCAAAGAAAGATACGCAGTACTGTGCAAAAGTCCTGAGCAACCCTTCATTTCTTCATCTTAAATTTAATTATGTACATTAGATTAACAAATAAGTGGCAGTGTGGCTTAGCACCCTCACCTTGCACATCCAAGGTCTGGGTTCAATTCCCGCTTTGTGTGCATAGAGTTTGCACAGCTCTCGCCGCGGTTGGTTTCCTCCGGGTGCTCCGGTTCCCTCCCACAGTCTAAGGACATGCAGATTGGCGTTCCCAAATTGCGTAGAGTGTGAATGAGAATGTGAGTGTGTTTATGAGTGTGTGCCCTGCAATGGATTGGCACCCTGTCCGGGGTGTACCCCATATCTCCTGGGATAGGCTCCAAGGCCCCCACGACCCCTTTCCTTCTTTAAGCTTGAAAGATTCATAGGTTGGGCGATGTAGTGGTTAGCACTGTCACCTTGCACCTCCAGGGTCTAGGTTCGATTCCCGGCCAGGTTCGATTCCCATCTCTCTGTGTGCATGGTGTTTGCATGTTCTCTCTGTGCTTGGTGTGTTCCTGAATACAGGATAAAGTGTTATACATGATGAGTGAGTGATTCATAGGTTGATTTGTGGTTTAACAAACAAACAACATTCCTCTGAAACTGGTCAGGTACTGGGACTGGACTGAAAATGAGAGGCAAAAAAATCCTTCAGGAGAGCTATTCCTCAAAACTACATTACATATAGAAAAATGCCCAGCTCTTGGGCAAAATATGAAGAGATTTCCACCATTGTCCAATGGCTTTTAATGTTACAAGCTTATACTGTATAATAGACAGACATAATGGGACTTGAACATAAAAGTCTATAAGGTCACTGGGGTATCAATACAGAATTTCTAACCATTGTACATACGGTCACAACATCGAGGGCCATTTCAAAAACAATCAAAAACTAATCAGAATCCTAAACCAAAAGGGAGTCTTTGTCCATGCTTCCTTTGCTGACCTTGGGTTTGTTTTTTTGTGTTTTGGAACCTCAGCTTAGCGACCATCTCTGTAAAATGTCTCTGTGTTCCATGGTCACATTTTATAACATGGGCAGAACAACATAAATGTCCCAAAATCCGACGGAGATAATAATAAACTGCATTCTCAACATTCCGTAAAACATAAAATTGCGCTCGATATGGTAAACATAGTTCCGATGATTCTGCTGGCATAACAGAAAGGTATACTGTTATAACAATATCTGTAGTTTTCAGAGGCAGGTGGATATAAGAAAAGAATTTCCACTGAGAATCTAACTCGTGTAAATAGATCGGGCAGGGGTCATGTGACAAATTTTCGAAGAAGAAAGGAAAGAAGAAGGCAAAGTCAAAGCAGGAATACCAAACAGAGAAATGAACTCTGAGAAATGCACATGGGAACTGGTAAAGCCAGGTGATGTCAGTATCAGGTAAGTAGGAGGGAAATAATACCCAGATTGGACTCTCCTGAGGAGTAGCAGCAGGTTATGAATAGATGTTTGAACTCGGATGTGGAAAGATGAGTTTCCCACAACTTTTGCCGAACAAATAGAGAAGAGATGAGAGCCTTTGTTGTCACGTATACAATACAAATCTTTTCCCTGGACATCCCAGTTTACTGGTAAGCTTAGATCAGAATGGCAGGAAGCACAGAGCATCCCTGGAAGGTTAAGAGCCATGTTTTGTCAGTGCCAGGCTTTAAACTCATGACCTTTTTTTAACCAGTGCCCCAGAGACCTGACCACTCATCCACCCACTCTAGTCTCTAGTTAATGGGAAAGCCAGCATCACTTTGAATACTCTCTAACATACTGTAAGGATGATCTCAACTTTATAGGTTGCCCTTAACCTTCCTGTCAACAGAATTGGGTGAACACAGTCAGAACTTGTCAAGAACGCAATAGAAACCGATAAGGATATACAGTATTATCTCCTTTGACATGGAGATGTCATGCCATTTTTTTGGACATGTTTAAAAAGAAGGTCTGGTGAAGACGTGGTCGAAGCAAGAAACAGGAAGGACGTAGAATATTAATGACATCATTGACCAGATGAACACGTAACTAGCATCTCTTTGGGACTTCACTGACGTACTACATGCATGACACAGATGGGGAAGATATTGAAGCAATTATCCATTGGGACGTCTCTCCATTGTTCTCACAACCACTTCTTCAGGCTTGACCATAGTACAGTAGGTCCATGCCACATTGCAGAATACCACATTAAACACATATTACATTCTTCTGGTGCTTACCATATTTATGGCGTCAATACAGCAGGTGTCAATGTCACGTCCAGATCCAATTCCTCATACCATCACTTGATTAAAAAAGTCATGGCATTTTCACCAACATCCTGAACACAATGAAAATGTAAAAAGCATGTGATATGATCGATAGCTCACATGGTAGATGCATTAAGAACCTGCCAGGGACTTAGCTAGGAAGTAGTACGAACTTGACAAATGTACATTGTTTTCCATTTTTTGATGGAAACCCGAAAGTAGGGCGTAAAGTAGGGATTATAATCAGGCAAAGTGCACCTGTGTTTGTTTGCATGCACATTTTTTGTAGATCAGCTGCTTAACTAGCCATTCACACCACACAGATGGCTGCTAAAATGGCTCTAATTGGTGCTTCTCCTAGTAAACATGGCTCTAAGTGCTCTAAGTGTTCAAAAAGTATTTTTGTACGTTTTTACATTTATAACTACCGAATACCTGTATAATTAGTTATATAAAAGTATCACCTTTTACTTCAGTAATATAACAGGCCAATTGGTTGATTGTGTGATTGCAATGATATAATTTTATGCAGTTCACAATACTAGATTATTATTTTTAAGAGATATGCCGGCAGGGTGGTGGTTAGCACTGCCGCCTTGCATCTTTAGGGTCTGGGTTCAATTCCCGCCTCTAGTTAGTTTCCTCTCACAGTCCATAAACATGAAGATTAGGGTAATTGGTGTTTCCAAATTGCCTGTAATGTGTGTGTGTGTTAATGTTGACCAGAGGTCCTACCACGGTCTTGAAAATGGAACGCTGTAGGCCTCCATGGTCCCTAGTTGGCCTACATACTGTAGATTCCTAGATGGATGGATGGATTATATATACAGTGGAAGCTCGGTTCATGAACATAATTCGTTCCTAAATTCAGTTTGTGACCCGATTTGGTCGTGGACTAATTAAGGTTTTTCCATACATGTAAATAGAATTACTATGAACTATATTAAACTATATTTTAAAACAAAGTATGAAAAAGCAGTACAATTATGCAGTACAAAAATAATACAGCACTAAATATGAAAAAAATGGAGAGAGCGCGAAAACTTTGCGTTCATGAACTGAGGTTCCTCTATACTGTACCTATATACAGTAAGTCACAAAAGTGAGTACACCCCTCACATCTCTGCAAATATTTAGTTAAATCTTTTTATAGGACAACACTGCATAAATGACTCTTTGACACAATGAAAAGTAGTCAGTGTAAAGTTTGTATCGCAGTGTAAATTTATTGTCACCTCAAAAAAATACAGCCAAGTTGAACCCCTGGCAACAAAAGTGAGTACACCCCTAAGTGAAAATGTACAAATTGAGCACAATTAGTCATGTTCCTTCCCCTTTGTCATGTGACTCATTAGTGTTACACTGTCTCAGGTGTCACCAGATAGCAGGTGAGTTAAATTTGGTATAAAAGCTCTTCCACTCTCTCAACCTGGCCACTGAAAGTTCAACATGGTACCTCATGGCAAACAACTCTCAGAAGACCTGAAAAAACGAATTGTTGCTTTACATAAATATGGCCTAGGCTATAAGAAGATAGTCAACACTCTGCAACTGTTCTGCAACACAGTGGCCAAGACCATCCAGCGCCTTAAGAGGACAGGTTCTTCTCAGAACAGGCCTCGCCATGGTCGGCCAAAGAAGCTGAGTGCACGTTCTCAGCGTCAGATCCAAAGATTGGCTTTGGAAAACAGACGGATGAGTGCGGCGTCCAGCATTGCTGCAGAGATTGAAGGGATGGGAGGTCAGCCTGTCAGTGCTCAGACCGTACGCTGCACACACTGCATCAAATTGCTCTGCATGGTTGTCGTCCTGGAAGGAAGCCTCTACTAAAGATGATGCAGAAGAAAGCTCGCAAACAATTTGCTGCAGACATGCAAACTAAGGACCAGGATTACTGGAACCATGTCCTGTGGTCTGATGAGACCAGGATAAACCTATTTGGTTCAGATGGTGTCAGGCGTATGTGGCGGCAACCAGGTGAGGAGTACAAAGACAAGTGTGTCTTGCCTACCGTCAAACATGGTGGTGGGAGTGTCATGATCTGGGGCTGCATGAGTGCTGCTGGCATTGGGGAGCTACAGTTCATTGAGGGAAACATGAATTTTAACATGTACTGTGACATATTGGAGCAGAGTATGATCCCCTCTCTTCGGAAACTGGGCCGCAGAGCAGTGTTCCAGCATGATAATGACCCCAAGAACACCTCCAAGATGGCCACTGGCTTGCAAAAGAGGTCGAGGGTAAAGGTGATGGACTGGCCAAGCATATCTCCAGACCTAAACCCCATAGAACACCTCTGAGGGCATCCTGAAAAGGAAGGTGGAGGAGCACAAGGTGTGAAATGTCCACCACCTCCGTGATGTTGTGATGGAGGAGTGGAAGAGGATTCCAGTGGCAACCTGTGAAGCTCTGGTGAACTCCATGGCCAAGAGAATTCAAGCCGAGCTGGAAAATGATGGTGGCCACACAAAATATTGACATTTCACATATTCACTTAGGGGTGTACTCACTTTCGTTGCCAGGGGTTCAGCTATTATATGCTGTATTTTCAGTTATTTTGAGGGGACAATAAATTTACACTGCTATACAAACTTTACACTGACTACTTTTCATTGTGTCAAAGAGTCATTTATGCAGCATTGTCCTATGAAAAGATATAACTAAATATTTGCAGCGATGTGTGGGGTGTACTCACTTTTGTGACATGCTGTCTTTTCTATACTATTCTATACTACTGTAGAATAATGAATCTGCTCTGCAATCGACTGGAACCCTGTCCAGTATATAACCCGCCTCGTGCCCTAAGTCTCTTGGCATAGGGTCCAGGCCCTCCACGACCCTGTGTTTAGAATAAAATGGTATAGATGATGAGTGAGTGATGAATAATTCCTCTCTATATATTTTTTTATAAATAATAAAAATGATAAGAATGCATTATTATTATTATTATAATTTAAATTATCCATTCATTAAATGTTTCTAAAACAATCGAGAGAGAAAGAGAAAATTGTGAATGTGACACCGAACAAGAGACAAAAATCATCACTTCCGATCTTGGTCCACTCACATAAAGACAAAGCATGACTCACATAAGGGCTCAGTTATATGACAAAAAGCACTTTCCTCTTGTCCAAACACACACAAATACAATCTGTTCTGCGATGTCACCCCATCACCTCAGTTTCCTCACCACAGAACTGGTGGAGTGACCCCAAGCTGTGTGAGTAATCAGCAATGTGGAACTCACTATCGATCTATACAATGGGTGTGAACAAGCATGAGTCACATTGAGGCTTACTCACGGGAAGCAGAGTGAATGAGTGTCTGGTGCCACTGAAAGGTGCGGTGTCTGTGTGTCTACCAGAAAAATGCCTATTTGGTGTCTCCGAACTTTGGTGATTTTAAAAGGTCAGAACTGAGTAATTGAGAGAAAAAAGAAAAAAAAAGATCTCAATTCATAAATTACATAGTAAGATTACCTGTAAAGTCCCTATAAAATGGAATTGTATGTTTTTCATTCAATCCTCAGCTGTCCAGTTTTCATGAATCTGAACCCACAGTACTCTTCAGTGACACTGCTATTATAATCCGCCCACCATGAGGTTCAACATGTTGTGGTTCTACAGTGTTTTTTTGATTACCAAGGTTGAAAAAAGTGCTAATTTGAATTAGAGTAACATCTTAAAACAGTCTGGCTAATCACTCATCAGTAAGGCATTTCCACCCATACAAATGCTGCTTACTGGATTGCCACTGGATTGCCACTTGGACTGGATTTTTATTTATTTATTTATTTATTTATTTTTGTGCCTAATTCTGTCTAAATCTCAGAAAATCTAAATTTTCTAAATGTTCTATCAGGCACCAACAACCATGCCACAGGCAAAGTCAGTGAGATCAAGATTTTCTCCAACTGTAACAAACCGACATCATAGTTTTATGCATAGCACTCCCGAGACACTGATTGGCTGATTATAGATAACTGCATGAATGTCTACAGCACTAAATATGAAATACAGCACTAAATATGAAAAAAATGGAGAGAGCGCGAAAACTTTGCGTTCATGGCCTTGTTTGTTGCCAGGTGTTTCTAATAAAGTGGACACTGAATGTGTACGAAAATGAAAAGGACCATGCATATGAATTTTGAACGTACCGTAGCCCATGGGAAAACCATGCACCTGGCAACTCCGCATATAAAGCAATATGCATGGCACTAATTGTCACCTGGTTTTGGAAGGCAAACAAACATTTAGTGCCTTTAGAGGGTTGACATGTCAAGTGGAATATGTAATCAGCCCCTCTCAACCCTTTTCACATTGACTTACTACTTTTGAGTTAAGTGTTTAGGCAAGTGTGCAGAACACAGCTGTAAACAGGCACAGTGTGCTTAATACATCTGGACCTGTGTGCATTACAGTATGTGTCATATAAATGCTAATTCATGCACAAACAGTGCTTTTTATTTCTTTAACTATGCGATTTCATTCATCATGTCGCCAAGGAGAGAATGCACGGATAGGATACAAAGATTTTATACATAGGATACAAGAGTACCTATGTATAAAACAACTGATCTGCATTAACTTATTAAGCAAAAAAACGTAATTACCACCAGTCCAAGCCTATACTGTATGTGTATAGCATTGTACAGTATATGATATTCATGCAACTCATTCAGCTTTTGCATATCTTATATGTGCATGTTCTAGTCGGCGTCTTCATTCTATTTTGTTTCTAGCAGATGTCTGTACAGTAAATACCACATATGATTAGTATACCTACTGTACTCCTAGATGTTATTACTATTCATTCCATTTGACAGAATTTGTTTCAAAGTACTTATTTTTAGAAAGATGGAAATTCTTTGCTAAATGATTAATAATGTCATAAAAATGTGTCCTATGTTTGACAATTTTAAACTATGAAATATTAAGATTTTTGCCATATTTGAGATATTTTCATTTGGCTATGTTTCAGGGATTTTCATTTGGCCATATTTGAGATGTTTTCACTTGCTAGAATGACAGCAATATGAGATTTTTTTTATGAGATTTTTTAATATATATATAAATCACAACAAATACATGTCTGAGTTTTTTTTTTTTTCACTTTTTTTTTTTTCATTTTTGTATTGGCCAGGACTTAAACAAGCCAATTAGACTTCTTCCCCTATTGTGATCTCATGTAAGACGATCCCCTGCCCCAGCTTCTTGCTCAGCTCTGCTGTTCTCTTGGACGTGCCTCATTTACATAGACACTAAAATGACACATGTCGAACAAGAGTGAAATAAAGGGAGTTTGAAGTATGAAAATGCATTCTCTGTATCAACACACACACACACACGCTGTGAGATCTGTGTTCGTTGATCTTCTATAACGCTTACCCTGTACGTGGCCGGTCACAGGGGTCTGGAGTCCATCCCAGGAGACTTTAGGACACAAGGCAGAGCACACAGACACACACAAATTGGGAACTCCAATTAGCTTCATTTGCATGTCTTTGGACTGTGAGAGGAAACTGGTTTACTCAGAGGAAACCCACCAAGAGCGGGGAGAACATACAAACTCCATGCACACAGACCTGAGTCTTTGGAGGGTCAAATACGGGCCCTTTAATCCATTTTGTTTATAAGCACAATAATCTTTTGATAACGAAATAAATTGACGTATTCCTATTAGCTATTACTACAGAATATTTTTTTCTGTAGAAGTGTGTGTGTGTGTGTGTGTGTGTGTGTGTGTGTGTGTGTGTGTGTGTGTGTGTGTGTGTGTGTGTGTGTGTGTGGTCAGAGGTAGCTTCTTACTCTTCCTACTACTACTGCTTTAAAATTACAGTGCACTTTCTCCAGCTGGTCAAGCCATCAATTAACTCAGATATGCTGATCTGCACCTTCAACCACACTTCCAATGGCCTCTGAGTCATATCCTTTGCACACACACACACACACACACACACACACACACACACACACACACACACACACACACCCCTGTTCCCTTGAGTCATATCTTACACATATTCATGGCAGACATGTACAGTGTGGAATATCCAAGCCACACACCCATTCTATCTCAATAAAGGGCACACACACACACACACACACACACTCACGTACACACACACACGCATACACGATTTAAAGCATGATCCTAATCACCACACATCTCTTAATCACACACACACACACACACACACACACACACACACACACACACACACACACACACACACACACACACACACACACACACAATTCAAAGCATGATTTTAATCACCACACATCTCTTAATCTCACAACACCCATTAAGAAAAATTTCAGGGGGTTATTAAACTTTTCCTGAGGAACACACAGATACCGCTGATGACTCACTTTATAACCCTGACACATCAAAAGTATGCCCTGGCCTGGAGTGTGTGTGTGCGTGTGCGTGTGTGTGTGTGTGTGTGTGTGTGTGCCCTTTATTGAGATAGAATGGGTGTGTGGCTTGGATATTCCACACACACACACACACACACACACACACACACGCACACACACATTATCTCATTTCTCAGGTTCTCATCTGAATGCACCTGCCCTGACGTGTGTGAATCTGCACAACACACGGTGTGATGTTCAAAATCTGGACAGTGTGACATTCAAAAACCAAAAAGCCGAGCTCCAAATTAGTGCAAATTGACTACTCATCAACTGAATACATTTTTAGCACAGACATGCTGTTTGTCACACTATTCACACTTCTTTAACATCACGCCACCTTATTATAATATGCTACTTCAACCAAAATACAAGAAACACTTCTTTTCTTTTTTTTTTTTTTTAAGAACAAACTTAGGGATAAAAGGTAAATATTTATTCTTTTTTTTTTTCCTATCCTGGTCATGGTCATAATCAATCCCAGTGAGAACGCTGGGAACAAGGTAGCTCAGTGGTTTAGGCATTGGACTAAGGTCCCAGGTTCAAACCCCACAACCACCAAGTTGCCACTGTTGGGCCCTTGAGCAAGGCCCTTAACCCTCAACTGCTCAAATGTATAATGAGATTCAAAAAATGTAAGTCGTTCTGGATAAGGACGTCCGCCAAATGCTGACATGTAATGTAAATGTAAGATTGAATGCAAGTCCATCACCATGACCAGACACGCACACTAGGGGCAATTAACATGAAACTCACCAACCCACTCACCAGGGGGAAGGAAGCTGGACAAAAACCCACAAGGACACAGGAAGAACATGCAAAACGCCACTGCTGGGTGGCAACAATGTCTTTACACATGGACTTGTAGACTTTTTACACATGGACGTGTCCGTGTGCTTCCATTCAAGTTTAATGGCCTTGCACAGATCAGAAACAAGGTGTCAAAAGCCATGTTAGATCTATTAACACAAAGTGAGTGCTAACTTTGAATCACTTTTCTGGGGAGAAACTTATCATGCTATCTTTTTTTTTTTTTTGTCCCAGAGTTATGAACAACCAGAAAACTTCACATAAGCTCATATAACGGAACATTCTGCTAACCTCAAATTGTCAGTTGGGGAGTTGATTTATTGTAAATGTTATGCATGAAATCTGCATAACAAGCAGAATATATATTTTGCTATAACATGTGTCAGACACTGAAATGTCAGCTTATAATAAAATCAAATCCTATGCCATTACAGAAACGTGACTCTGAAAAGAGAGGGTTGGGCTGCATTAGGAAGTTTAGAACCCTAAACTATTCAAAGAACCCCTAAGGAATGCTTTTTTCCTGAGTGTGTTGAGGCCACAGACTCAGATGCAGCTGCTGAAATGCAGCATGTGTTCTGTTCGACTCACTGGACAGGCATCTTTTACTCAAGGACTGGTAATATGCATCCAAATCCAATTCTACTCTCTCTCTCTCTCCTTTCTATTTGTGTGTGTGTGTGTGTGTGTGTGTGTGTGTGTGTGTGTGTGTGTGTGTGTGTGTGTGTGTGTGTGTGTGTGTGTGTGTGTGTGTGTGTGTGTGATAAGAGGATGAGTGTAGTCGAGCAGTTCTGCAGTGGGCAAAGGGATAATGTGTTGGTATGTTCAGCATGTGGCATTGTGCCTGCCCTCACTCCTGGAGAAAAAATAATAAAGCTCTATACTATAAAACCCCAAACCCAGATGGAAAGAAAAACAAAAGACACACACACATGAGGTATACTTTACATGTAAAGATATATAGCACAAGGCAGCTAACCATTGTGTATATATGTATATATAGAATATATATATATATATATATATATATATATATATATATATATATATATATATATATATATATATTGTATATAGAGGCACCGTGGCTTAGTGGTTAGCCGCCTTGCATGTCACATAGTTCCCAAATTGCCCGTAGTGTGTAACTGTTGACTAGAGGCCCGAACACGGTCATAAAAATGGGAATAGATATAACCTCCTGCAAGGTCCCAAATTGGACTACAGAGGTTCCTAGATGGATCAATGAATGGATGGAGTACCTTACATATCATCACTGTGTTAGGTTGTGTGTGTGGGGAGGGGGGGGGGGGTGTTGATGTGTGTGTTTGTGTGTGTTTGTGTGTGTGTGTGTGTGTGTGTGTGTGTGTGTGTGTGTGTGTGTGTGTGTGTGTGTGTGTGCAGCAAAGACAGGTCCCCACAAACTATTTTCTTGACTGGTAAGCCCCAGTAAGTATAAAAAACGTGTGTGTGTGTGTTATCAAAACCGATCATTGTGGGGACATTCCAATGACATATTTATTAAGGATTTATTAAGTCTACACCTAAATCTTATGCAAACGCTAAACCTCAATAATCATTTAGGTTTTAAAATCAAAGCTGCTGTTTAAAAAGACGCATATTTACTCAAGAGGACCGGCCCCCACATTGTCCACAAAAGTTTTTTTTTTTTTAAATAAATAAATAAATAAATAAATAATAATAATAATAATAATAATAGCATACCCCAAACTTCATGGGGACATTTAGCATCAACCAAGATATAAAAGCAGTAAGAATTTCAGAACATTCCTGTGAGGATGGATGGGGTCATGATTTGACGGACATGAGTCACATACCTCAAGGGACTAATGTGGACTGACAAACATTTTCGGTTTGGTTAAAATAGAACCGTTATAAATGTGAGTGGAATGTGAGGACTGATTTCAGTGTGAATCAGGTTCTACAAAGCTCTTTAAAAGCTTGTTGCGCCACAACATTAAAGACCTTGAACATTATCCTAAAACCTACAGTAACGACTTCACTCAGACTCAAAATGTGGTTATAAGGAAAACTGCCTAAAGTGGCAAAATGGAAAAGTAGTAGGTGCTACTATGATTAATTATCGGTTCATAGTGTCCTCTTCATAGGGTTTATTGAAATGTAATATTGAAGCAAATATATGTAGGAAATATTACTTAAAACTTTAAATATTTTGTAACAGTTCCAAATGCGTGTGTGGTTAAGTACATCTTTAACTGCTCCAAATTCCATATGAATTTTTCCTAGTTTGTTTAATCACATTTTATTGGCTATCACATTCTGGATTATTATTATTCCCAAGCTTTCCACTCCCATAAGCACTTTAAAAATGGCACTAGATTTTTTTTCTCTGAAATACTGTAAATGGGCGTATTAAAGCTTTAAAATTCCATTGACCACTCAACCAGGCTAATATACTGTAAGAATACATATTAAAATACATGTATTCTTTTTTATTTGTAATAATTATATTAATATATTAATAATAATTTAAAAAGAATTAATAATAATTATACATTAAATGTATGTTCGGCGTTAGCATCATGCAAACTGGTACCTAAATCATCACATCTACACATAATATTTTAACAATCATCTGCAGGATGACTTCTAACATATGACTGTTTAACCTTTGGTCTTTGCCTGAGTCTGGGTGACGCTTTTTGCTGAGGGGGAAAGTGTTTCAGGTTCAAGATGGCGGCTAATCCAGTTTAGAGTTCTGCTGTGTAATAGACACTGTTAATAGATAACAGTTTGGCATTCAGTCAGAGTTAATCAAACCAAACCAAGTCAAACCTTTGACATACTGACTACTACAGTAGCATAAGTTTTACATGACTCGCATGTGGTTTAAATGATGCCTAACTGATAACTGACATGAGTGTTACATGATGCATAACTGATACAGTATACAGTAAGTGAGTAAGAAGCCCCTATTGTCAGTTAGTGTGTTGTTACGGTTAGAAGATATTTCACCCCGAAAGAGTTTTCAGGACCGGAACCTTTGTAATTTCTGGCTTCTCATTAAACAAGCTTATTAACAAGTTTAAAGTGCGTGAATATAAGGAAGTAAGTGCGTAGCGTTTATTAAGGAAAATCCATTACTCATAATCATAGTCTGTTGCATTGGTCAAAACACAGGATAACCTATTAGTGATGGGTTACATTTTCTTTTATTTATGATCAAAAGAACGAAATGAACTAAATGACTCAAAATTTCGATGTACGAGATTCAAAGAACCGAGTCACCAAAATGATTCGAACTTCCCATCACTAGAAAAGGGGTGATTTTATTTAGAAAAAACGGGGAAGGAGAAGAGTTAAAAGAGAGAGGAAAGGGGAAAAAGCTGAGGGGAGAAAGCCCGAGATCCATTAACATTAATTTTCAAACTGGCCAGCCTGACCTGGTGGCCTCGCACCTTCTCGCCCCTTGCCGAAGGGGGGGGACGCCTACGTAGGGAGCCTATGGAGTGAGCGAGGAGCAACAACAGGTTGAGGCGCAAGCAGTGACAGGTGTTATTTAAAGTAACTTGAAAGTAACGTAATTAGTAATCTAATTATTTTTTTTACATGTAGTAATCAGTAGTGTAATCAAATTACAATTTGAAAG
Organism: Clarias fuscus; assembly: GCA_030347435.1. NCBI lineage: Eukaryota > Metazoa > Chordata > Actinopteri > Siluriformes > Clariidae > Clarias > Clarias fuscus. The sequence goes on along the minus strand of CM059212.1, from coordinate 13,452,891 downwards.
CAGTAATTAGTCATTTGTAGTAGATTACTTTTTTGAGTAACTTCCCCAACGCTGGTAATCAATGACTATAAAACACCTGTGATGCGGAGTAAAACATATAGTTAAATGTCCCAGTTTTGTTTACCGCCCATCATCATCATCATCATCATCATCATCATCATATCTATACAGTATCATCTCGTCCATTCAGATTGCTCGGTCGGAACTAACTATAGTGTAATTACCTGATAATACCTTTCCACAGTGTATCCCAGTGTTGTAATTTGGGATGAAATTTCGTGTGAGTGTAAAACCGAGTGACATTTTCAGCAGACTTCAAGCAGAGTACACGATGAGGCTCTTAGCCGCAGTAGAATATTCGAATGGTTCAAACGTTTTGAAGACGTCTATAGATCCGTGAATGACGATTGCCAATCTACGATCTTTAGCGTTGAAGTGTAACAGCTGTCATTTTAATGCGGGGTCTTTGTGAGTTCGAAGTAAACATGCTTTCTGTCCTCGGTATGGAGAAACGTGTCTAAAATATGGTACATGTGAGACATTCTATGCCACAGATGCGGCTGACGGGGATTACGCTGAAGAACGTCGTAGTAGCTACTGTAAATAAGGTTTTGATGATGCTCGGGGGACGTAAATAGCATGCAGTCACGCGTCTGTCTCTCCAGACATCTTCATTACCATATTTTTCACAGACATCACCAGGACGACTCGATCCCTGCTGTTAGGATGCGTGTATGTGGGATGAGGAGAGAGAGAGCGAGCGAGAGAGAGAGAGAGAGAGAGAGAGATGCTGCTGTCTCCTTGTGATGACTCCTTTAAGAGTGAAAAGAAGGGGGGGGGGTGCGCGTGTGTCTGAGTATGTGTGTGTGTGCTGAGAGGGAGTGAATGAGATGCTGCTCTCTCCTTGTGATGACTCCTTTAAGAGTAAAGAGATAGGAAATGTGTGTGTGTGTGTAAGAGAAAGAGAGATAGAGAATGAAGGAGAGTGTACAGTATGTGCCTGCACTCTTGAGGGGGGTCTACACCGTAGCAGATCAGATAGAGGTCAGGAAGAGAAGGCAGCAGCTGCCGAAAGAGACGGAAAGCTGAAAAGCCAGCGTCTGTGTTCCAAACACTCCAAGCTCCTCGAGAGAAGCACACTCCATCAGTCATCTCTCCCAGCCAGTGAACTGAATCATATTGGATTCAGGAGAGCATGCGGAAGATCTGACAACACCTGGACTGGGGAAAGCTGAAAGTAGATAGCAGCACCGCAGTGTACGCACTTATTGGAGATTTATAGCTGCCTCGTTAAGCTTAAAGCAGCTGTTCTGGAATCAAAGAACAAAGGGATTTGTGGGAAATGCGGTGTGATGGGTGTGGACGAGCTTGATGAAGTAGTTTCCTGCCTCAGCAAAAATCCCTGCAATATGAGAACGTGCCTTGTGTGAAATGCAATAAATTTCGTGCGAGCGCGTGTGTGTGTGTGTGTGTGTGTGTGTGTGTGTGTGTTCTCGGCGGGAAAGGGTGTATGAACGAAACAAGTTTTCCAGCAATCAATAATCTGTCCCTATAACCCCAATTCAGTCTCACTTCCTTTTCCCTTTCCTCCACTTCTTCCTCTCCCACCATTTCAAACAAGTTTTCACTTCTACCTCTAACGTTCTCGTATTTCTCTCCCTCTTTTTCTCCTTAATCTCTTCATATCTTCCTGTGTTTTTAAACTCGTTCGCAATTACTTTTGCTTCTTATGTACATCAAACAACGTAATATTTGTCTGTCTTCTCTCTCTCTGGTGCCCTTTTCCATTCTTTAATTTTTCCCTTGGTTCCCCTTTTAATTTTTTAATTGTAGGATGTTTTCACATCTTCACATCTACCCCCTTCCTTCCTTCTTTCATCTTCATTTTTCTCCCCCAATTTCATTTTCTTTCTTACTCCATCCATTCCTCCTATCCTTCTTTGCAATTCTATCACTTATTTATTCACTTCTTTTTCTTCTTCTTTCACAGTTTCTTCTTAGAATTTTTGACCTCCCTCTACTTTCCTCTCTTCTTTCCTTATCTCAGTTTGTTTCGTTCTTTTTCGTTTAACCCAGTTTCCTCATTCTATCCTCCCTTCTTCCTCCATTTCCTCCATGTTTTCACTTTTATCTGTTTTCTCATTTCTATCTATTTTTCACTGTAACTTGTTTCAATGCTTTGTAAACCCAGGCCTTCTGCCTCTGTCATGTCTCTTCATCATCTTCTTCTTCATCGTCATCTTCTACTGTTACCACGTCTGCATTCTTTTTCCTTGTCCTTTTTGTCTTTTAATTTTAAATGTCAGTTCCTCCATCTCCCTCCACTTTTTTTCTCTTTTTATTCCTCCTCCGTTCTCCCAATAGCCACTTCTCTTTATCCCATATGAAGCCTTTCGTTCTACATCCCATTTTTCCATATATATCTCTATTCCTCTTAATCTTTTCTAACTATTTCCCCAGTTTCCTTTAAGATCCTGTTTCAAAGTCCTTCCCTTTCCTCCATCTCTCTCTCTCTCTCTCTCTCGTTGTTATCTGCCTCTCATTGCCCTCGCCTTGCTGCAGTGTTCTCTGATTGGTTGAAAATACACCTCGAACCACTTTAACTCCAGCCCATTGGCTCTCGTTCAGACTCAGCGTGAGCGCAGAGGTGTGATGTGGACGTACCCTGTCTCCATCCCTTCACAGGGGCGTGAAGAAGACACAGTGGGCATGTCTTCCCAGGCAAGTCCCAGGATGACCGGGAGCTTATCCTGGTGCCTTAAAGATTAAGGCACATTCGATCGGGCATTTGATCGCAGGCAGCTGGATCACAGTGAGATCTGAGACTAAGAGACTGCTGAGCAAGACTGCTGAGTCATGGACTCTCCCCACTCTCTCTCTCTCTCTCTCTCTCTCTCTCTTTCTTTCTTTTACCACTTATAAAAAAAAAAAAGAACTGGTGTCCCACAAAGTCCCACAGTTTCTAATGAATAGATGCATTTTGGTTTTTTTGATCAGTGCTATTCATTCGCCAGCGTGATCGTAGTAGCTCTAAAAAATCTGGTAGTCGTCTGAGGCCAGGAAACACCCTCTCAAAAGTGTCTGGCTCATATCTCATTTCATAATATGCTACGAGAGTTAAACATTCAGCGATTGTTTTAATGAAAGTGGGCCATGGGGACACCCTTCTGTTTCAGATTAATGTTGTTCTTTTAAATAGATTCGTCATATTATTCATCCCCTTATACAGTAGTGGTCGGTTAACAGATCGGTCCATCTGGCTTTTTGTGTAAATGATAATAAAAACCTATTTCTTTTCCAAAACTCAAATAGGGCAAGGTCTATTAGCTCATCTTCTGAATGTTAAAACAGCTGAAATGCCATTGTTAAAACAAACACTTAACATTTTCAGAGATCTGTGACATTAAATTGTTGTTCTTTTTTTTTTTTCCTTCACGTTTGATTTTTTTAATGATGGTGAATGGTGGCTTAGTGGTTAGCCCCATCGCCATGTGTGTCACATGTGTGCCGCCATGTGTGCCACTGTGCCACACGTGGCCTCGTGTGACCCTGCATAAATACATGTAAAAACATTGTTAAGGAAGATATTTTGGTTTATTAAGATCTTTACATGGATGGTTCTGCTTTGATCTTAATCTTGCTACTACATACATATAATAAAATCTATCTTAATTACATCATTTCAAGTGAGTATATATATATATATATATATAAACGTTGGCCAGATTTTCTGTTACATCTTAGCTAGATTGTCTTCACTCTTCATACTGTAGCTTTCAGGCAAAGACTTAAATGTCAGACACCAGACTTGCCCGGGTTGCTCACGACTCCAGTACAAAGTGAAAGAAATGGTCCTGTTTACGTAGAACGTATAAAAGTTATATGCAAATGGTTTCCTCTGACACACATTGTTTACCATGTCAGTGAAAAGTAGCCCTGGTGTTGCTAATCAAGACATGATATACAGGACATTAACAGCAGCTTTACACAAATACAAAGCATACTGTACGTCAGAGATAAACCTTCAACAGGATCCAAGGCTGAATTTGTTCAAATGGCATCACAGCTATTCTGTTGATTTTTTTACACAACAATAAATATATATGTGCATACAGAATTCAAACCAGGGCTTTTATAAAAACCAGTGCAGAATAACAGAACAAAATTACAACACAGTTATGAGAATAAAAACTACTTTCATGTCTCCATGTAATTAATCGCCAGCTACACTAATGCACATACTGTATTCCCAGTGTTTTACTAGTGCTTGAATAGCATCAAGGTAGAAAGTTTTCTCAGAATTCACGTCTGAAACGCCGGCCTCCCGGGAACTCCTTTAATGGCCCAGACTTGTGGAAAGGGCTTGGAGTGAGATCAGGATTGTACTGGGTATGTGGCTGACGAGTTCATGTAATGTGCAAGTGGTGTTCTTGAATGAGTGTGTGTACAGTTCCTACAGACAGATTCGACAGTTCCTCTCGCTAAATGTTCATGGGAACAACTGGATTGGTATTCACAGATGGACGGCCTTCTTTGAAACGTTTGCACCATTCTAATGTTTTACTGCGGCTAAGAGTCTCGTTATGGTTCTGTCCTTGAGGTCTTCTGTGAATGTCAATCATGCTCTTCGTCACGATAGATTTAATCGCAAATTCCACTTTGATTTGAACGCCCTTTGTGTATAGATAGATAGATAGATAGATAGATACACCTTCTTGACAAATTTGTATTGTAGAAGCATTTTTAACTTTTCATTGCCTTGTGTGAATGTTTAACCACGTTAATCCGTGACAATGATTCATTATACATTCTCTGCAACAAAGTGCCCCAGAGCTCCTAAAATCCAGAGCAGGGTGTGGTCTTTGGGATTTAAAAAAAAAAAAAAAAACCTACACACAATAAGATGACAAAGCAAATTCTCTCTCTCTCTCTCTCTCTCTCTCTTTCTCTGCTACACACACACAGACACACACGCATACACACACACCACAGAGAGAGAGAGAGAGAGAGATTTGGCCGATTATATCCGGCTGAGTCATGAGTTTGAATTGCATTGAGTTGGTGATATGAAAACCACTCCTTATTTTCACCCCTTCCTGTCCTCCTAACACACTTTCTGCTGGGTCATGTTTGAACACATACACACATACACACACACACACTCACACACACACACACACACACACACACACACACACACACACACACACACACACACACAAAGCGATGCTGGTGTGCCAGTCTGCCACCTGCAGATTTACATGAGTACTGCATTCCTCCATAAACTTGTACTCACCATGAAGTCGTCTGTGTCCCGCGCTTTAGGCATCCATGCACTAGTACCTGTACACACAAAAACACACACAAATAATATTTTGGTTATTCCTTTGATCCTCAAAACTTTTTTTTTACAGACAGATAAAAATCTGTTGAATATAAAATATACAACGTATAAAACATTAAAATCTACAGCACTGTGCAAAAGTTTTCAGACACCTGTTATTTCCTCATAGTTTGCTTCCAAAGAGGCAGACATTTCAGCCAGTATTTTCATAATATTCTTTTCCTGAAAGACAGTTTTGGCTCTCATTTTCAGACCAGTTCAGATCAGAGGAATGTCTTGTGTGTGTTAAGCCTCTCAGTGACCTATGAATCATTTGAGCATCAAAAAACATCAAGCTTAAGGAATGAATCAGGCCGGTGATTAGTATACTGGTGATGCTGAATGCTGAGTGGTTGGAACGGACGAGAGGGGAAATGAGGTTGCTGATGACGTTGTTAAATAAGCAACATTGCATTAAAACATGTGTGACAATTTCTTTAATCTAATCTACATCATTCCATTTTAATCAATATACAGAAACAAGGGGTGGTTTAAGATTTTGTACAGTATTCTATATAAGATTATATATATATATATATATATATATATATATATATATATATATATATATATATATATATATATATATATATATATATGTGTGTATTTTCATTCAAATTAAATAGTTAAATGGTAAATAAACGTAAATTAAATGTACAGTTAATTATTTTAATGTGATTGTTTCCACACTGGCAATAATTATACTATCTCAGCAATACCTTACAAATATTATTTAAGGACCTTTCCATTTTATGAGATCTTATGGATCACGGTCATTAGGATTCAACATAGTGTGGCGGCAAAATGTCTCTGAAAATCTGTAAAATCTGAAACGAGGGAGTTTACTAAGGCTCTAGCATGCTAAGTGCACTCTGTGTGATGTGCAAACTGTGGCTAAAAATCAGATGTTAAATGGGGGGAAATCCAACCACGGTGCTAAACGAGTTTTTTTTTTTTCTTCCTATGGCCAAACGAGGGAATGCAAGCTCAGTAACAGCGACGTGTTAATAAGCGCAGTTTGTGTTAAATAAGGAATCTCATGAAACAGCAATAAAATATTTAGTGCAATGATGTGGCTAAAATGATACCTGTGTACATCATGTTTGACTTCAGCTTGTATAATATTTTGTATAAAAGTAAAAAAAGAAAAAGAAAAAATGTATGAGAATGGCGGTTCAGGATTTGTACAATCCTATATAAACACTTTGCAACTGGGCAACACTGTCTAGGAAGCTCAGAGCAACACATATGGCAGTAATTTACACCTCCTTGTAGGGGCGGACAAATCACACACAAAACTGTCGACCGCTAATTGCCCAGTACAGCAACCAAAATATGTAATCAGCAACATCCCATTTCTTCATCGTTTTTCAAGCGGACTTGTTTTTTTTCTTTCTTTCTTTCTTTTTTCTTTTTTTTTTAAAGAGGGAAAAGCATGTTTTGCGTATTGGCATGTAAATAGTACTTAAATTGCATGTTTCAGGTTGTACAGCAGTTTCGTCCACAGCACAGAGTGGTACATGCAGAATGCAGTTTAATTACTGTGCAAAAACACAGGTGCTAACAGCTTGTACATCTGGTCCAGTTCTATTTCGCTTAACAGAGGGAGTGGGATCATGAGCATAATCATCTTTTTACTGCAACTGCAACATATTTTACTCGTTAACATTAAAGCATTAATAAACTAGTTAACTTTTTTACCAACAACCAATCACTGGTCCTCATTGTTCCCAACAACCAATCACTGGTCCTCATTGTTCCCAACAACCAATCACTGGTCCTCATTGTTCCCAACAACCAATCACTGGTCCTCATTGTTCCCAACAACCAATCCCGGATTCTTATTGTTTCCAACAACCATTTACTGATCCTCATTGTTCTAAACAACCAATCGCTGATCCTCATTGTTCCAAATAATCAATCGCTGATCACCACTTTTTTCAACAACCAATCATCAATGACCATTGTTCCCAGCAACAAATCACTGATTTATATCGACCCCCAAAAACAAATCACTTTCCACAACTATTCCCAAAAAACAATCACTAAACCTCATTGTTCCCAAAAACTAATCACTGATCCTCACTGTTTCCAACAACCAACTATTGATCCTCATTATTTTCCAATGACCCATTGCTAATCAACATTTCCACTGGCTTATTACTTATGCCTTTTGTTTCAAATGGCATTACTAATCAATGTTCCTACAACCAATGACTGGTTACCATTGTTACCAACAACTAATCACTGACTGTCACTGTTGCCAACAACTAGTCACTAACCACAATTTATTCCTTATGACCAATTACTAAACACCATTGTTTCCATGACCAATCACTGACCACCATTTTTCCTAATAACCAATCACTAACCACCATTGTTCCCAATGACCAAACACTGATCATCACATGTGTTCCTATGGCACAACAGATTTGTTTGCATTCTCAATAGGGGTCCACTATGTCCGCTATGTGAATCGTATTGGATTCAAATCCAATTCCATGTATAAACTACAACTATACAAAAACCCTCCCAGTATGATTAATTATAATTGTATTATAATCAACGTGCACAATGCACAGAGGCAATAGAGCTGAAGAAGCCAGCGAGTGTGCATGTGGGGATGTTGTGGCAGAGGAGACGGGCGTGGAGACAGACACTGCAGTGACATCTGATATTAGGAATAAGACAGTGGCACGTTAATCTGTAGTTCACAGCATTTCTTGCTCTCTCATTGCTATCGTATATAACCCTCATTCTCCTACGCTTTTTTTTTTTTGATTATTTTTCTTATTTATGTGAGGGAATATATGTGAGCGCCTCTCACGCTTTATCGTCAGTTTAATTATTTCTCTGTCTCTATCTCACTCTCACTGATGGAGGGAGGGTAGGCATATCTGCAGTGGTTGCCATGGCACCAGACAGTTCTGTTTCTGCCAGTGTACATGAGTAAACGTGTGTGTATGTGTGTGTGTGTCTACTACTCCATGAATTTGTGAGACAGCGTGATTACATGTGCTAGCCTGCCATTCAGCTGCCGTCTCGTTAACGGGCTGGCTTCGGAGAGCTAATTAACACGCTGTCCATTCATTCAGACAGCCACAAACAGCCGATAGGTAATTAAAGGCCGTCTGAAAATGACATGTTTACGCTGGCTGGCAAGGTGTGTGTGTGTGTACACAACACAGAGCCCTGTGTGGCTCACTTGTTAAATTATCTGATAGAGATGGATCACAGTGATCAATTTGAGTGTGTGTGTGTGTGTGTGTGTGTGTGTGTGTGTGTGTGTGTGTGTGTGTGTGTGTGTGTGTGTGTGTGTGTGTGTGTGTGTGTGTGTGTGGCATGTTTTCATTCTTTACTCTACCATATGTATTAAGGGTTTGCTGCAAAGAGAGCAGTTCAGGGTTCAGCAAAACAGAGCATTCTTCAGCATCAGCTTTAGGGCTGAAGCCATACATAACGGTATGCTTGTAATCCGTGATGACGGTTAACCGTGTGACATAGCAGCATAAATTAATAGCGCCTGTTCAATTAAATTTGTGATCATCTCACTATCTAGTTAAACATTCTCTTAATAAAGGCCAAAAAAATGTGAAGCCCCTAAACAGACCCATGAAAGGAAAAAAAATAGCCTTTTTTGGGGACAAAAATGTACGAGGATCGTTCAAGTCAAATCAGGACTTTTGGTTGTGCAAAATAACAGAACAGTTATGAGCGTAAAAAGTACCTTTATTCCTCAAAATAATCCCACGCTACACTAATGCACTCAGCGTTTCACAATGTTTTCTCAGTACGCCAGAGCCCTGATCAGACTGCGTGCTTCACGTCTAAAATACTGCCTTCCTAGGAACTCCTTTAATTAATCAAACATGTGTAAATGGCTTGGGGCGAGGTCAGAGCTGTACGGGGGATGTGGCAAAAAACTCCTAGCCGAGTTCCTGTAATAGTTCCTGTAGTAGTGTTTGCGAATAATCATGTGTGTGCAGTTCCCACAGACAAATGTGTCTCTTCCATGTTTCCAAGTTTCATGGATCAGGAGTTCCCCACGCCGACTGTTTACGAGAACAATCTCGACCGGGATCCAAATTCACGGCTGTAGAAGATTCTTTAAAACGCTGGCACCGTTGAAAAGTTTTACTGAGGCTAAGAGTCTTACACTGTCCCGTACTGTGCTTGAAGAATTGGTTTTACGACTTCATTCATGAGAAGTTTCATCATAAAAATTCATTTAATCTAAAAATTATTTTACAGCTTAATAGTTTTTTCTTTATCAGTGTCACGAGCTATCGGAGACACTGATAAAGAAACAACTTACAGTACAGTTGGTGGGCGAGTAATCTCTTAAGGACCTCTCTGACGTGCTGGGTGTGTTCCTCGGCGGTGCGTGAATAAATAAGGATATCGTCCAGGTAAACGAACACCCACCGCCCTAGCATGTCCCTAAGGACATCATTGATGAACTGTTGGAAGGCGGCGGGTGCATTGCAGAGTCCAAATGGGATGACCAAGCTCTCGTAGTGTCCAGTAGGGGTGATGTAAGCCGTCTTCCACTCATCGCCCTCTCTGATGCCCACCAAGTTGTAGGCGCTCCGGAGGTCCAACTTTGTGAAGATGGTGGCGCCAGAGAGGGCGTCCAGGGCTGAGTTGGTAAGAGGCAAAGGGTGTCTGTTCTTAATGGTGATGTTATTAAGCCCCCGATAATTGACACAGGGCGTAAGTCGCCCCCTTTCTTCTTCACAAAGAAGAACCCCGCGGCGGCAGGCGAGGAGGAGGGCCGAATGGTGCCGTGGCGAAGGGCGTCAGAAACATATCTCTCCATTGCCTGCGTCTCAGCGGTGGAGAGGGAGTAAAGATGGCTGCGGGGGGGGACCGAGCCCGGCTGAAGTTCAATCGTCAGGTCATAGGGACGATGAGGAGGAAGGTGTGTGGCTCGTCTCTTGCAGAATACTTCAGCCAGGTCTCGGTAGGTGATGGGGATGGCGTTGGTGTCGACATTGGGTGCCTCAGACTCCCTAGAGCACGTCCCAGCCGGAGCCCGCAGGCAGAGTTCGGTGCAGGTCGGCCCCCACTGCAGGATCTGGTTTTGCGTCCAGGAGATGAGGGGGTCATGCTGGAGCAGCCAGGGGTGTCCGAGGATGATGGGTGGCGATGAAATTGAGGTGAGGTGGAACTGGATCCGTTCGTGATGTTGGCCGATGACAAGGGTGAGCGGCTGAGTCTGAGTGGTGATGGGGCTGGAAGAAAGGGGCCGACCGTCGACAGATGTGATACGAACGGGCTAGGATAATGCCTCAAGTTCCACTCCCAGTTCTTTGGCAAACAAAGAGTCAATAAAGTTACCTGCGGCACCGGAATCGATGAACGCAGTACTTCCGACCCGTTTGTGGCCAAACCAGAGGTGTACTTGGACCGTGAGACGGGAAGTACGGGAAGTGTCGTGACTGAGAGGTGGAGGGGGCCCGATGGACTGCCCCGTTTGCTCACCGGGCCTGAGCGTTTCCCGGGCGAAGTGGACAGAGGGCCCTGTGGTGCGCCGCTGACCCACAGTAGGCGCAGAGCCCTGCAGCGGTCAAGGAGGCGCGTCCTAGTTGCATGGGTTCCCCAGCTCCGGTGTTAACCATGGCAGGAGGTGGTGAAGGAGGGACGAATCTCAGGAACCGGGGCGTGAGGGTATGAAGGTGACGTAGTGGGTGGCAGGGTCCGGGGGGCTGGCCTTGGACGAGAGAGCAGGTGCTGGTCAATGCGGAGGGCGAGCTGAATCAGTCCTTCCAGCGTGGCAGGAATCTCTCGTCCGGCGAGTTCATCTTTGATCGGTGAGACCAGTCCCTCGTAGTAGGCCGTGCGGAGGGCGGCGTCTCCCCAGGTGGTCTGCACGGCTAGAGGACGAAAGTCCGCTGTGTAGCGACTCACGGACAACCCTCCCTGCCGCAGATGATATAATTTGGTGTCGGTCTCCACCTCAGCAGCAGGATGTTCAAATGTTAGTTTCAGTTGATGGGTGAACTCTCCGTATGAGTAGGCCGTGTCCGAATCTGATCTGAGGACCGCCGTGGCCCACTCAGCTGCCTGAGTGATAGCAATGAGACGTGAAGCGCAACGCACAGTCGGTCTGTGGAGTATTTGGTGGAATTAAACTCAAACACAAGATCCAATGCGGTTAGAAAGACACTGCACCTCCCATCTGTGCCATCCCACTTATCTGGTAGAGCTATGAAAACATCAGAAGGGGGGTGGGGTGGCGGTGCCGCAGCCACTGCGATGGGTGTGGCAACAACTGAGTGAGCAGCCGCCCCGCGGAGGGTCGTGTTCTCCTGCCGTAGCTCCGCCACCTCGCGGCGCAAAGCTGCGACGTCTTGGAGGTCCTTTTGGAGAGACGCGACTTCTCCACGGAGCTTATTGATCAGCTCGGCATGCTGGTCAACCACATCACAGAGGCGAGCAAACTCCGCTGGGTTTACTGCTTTTGGCTCAGTCATTCTGTCACGAGCTATCGGAGGGTAAGCACAGAAGCCTTAGCAGTTAGCTCGTGTAGCGTGGATGGTAAACCCAAACTTGGAAGCAACGCGAGTAGGCAGGATAACCACACAATTTGTCTAAGAACTCTCTTACACGAAGAGCTAGGATCTACACAAATAAATCTGCGTTCTAGCAACACACACTCAATCAAAGAAGCAACCCAAATCGGTGAGTACTCACAGAATAGTCGGCGAAGCGTCAGACAAGGCATGGGCGAACTCAATGACTGAGCAATGTGAAGCACCATCTTGTTTCCTTTTATGCTTCCTGAAATGCGACCATATTACTTCCAGGTCCTAGTGCCGGTCGTGTTACGAGTGTGCATGACAATCAGATGGTAATCCATCTAATTTTCTAATACTGTAAAAGAAAGATGTGCCATGGAGACTAATATATTATATAATATATAATATATTTAAATCATTCTGATTTTATATTATGCATCTATATGTATGTATGTATGTATGTATGTATGTATGTATGTATGTATGTATGTATGTATGTATCTATCTATCTATCTATCTATCTATCTATCTATCAATCAATGCATCAGTCATAGTAGATAAATAGTGATAGAAAAATACATAGTGTATGTTGAAGAGTACTTCTTTATTATGCTTTTAAAACCAAGTGGTAGGGGCATTATGTTTCTAAGTTGTCTCTTCAACTGTCCTTTCATGATTCTCCAAAATAAGTGCTTAAATACCTTTAGGATACTCAAATCAAGGTTAAGGGCACTGCAAGTTTAAATTTCTAAAAGAGATTTTCTTCAATAGCTCCCTTTCTGTTTAATATATCTTTAAAGGTTATTTCTGGCATAGAAATAATTAGCAAGAGGGACTAGATACCTTCGTCAATATCACTGGTGGTCCAGATCAACTAGTGTTTTCAACTGAAGGGAAATGTAATATTGATAGGAAAATAATAAGCATTTTTTTTTTTCAAATAACATTTCACCCCAGTATGTTTTGTTCTTTTTATACCACAGCATTTTGTGGTTATTCACAAATTTTTGGTATTTGGTAACATTCTATAGCATGATATTTGTTACAAGTGACAGTATCAGGACCTCAAGAAAAACAAATATTTATATAGTATTTATGTAGATGTTTTTTTTGCACACACACACACACACACACACACACACACACACACACACACACACACACACACACACACACACACACACACAGTATGCCTTATAAAGGGTTGAAAACCTATTATGTTTAATGTTCTGGGCCTCTCACAAAACAGATTTCTATTATTACTATTATTATATTAGTAATGTTTTACTCCCTTTTTTTAATTGTGTGTCAATGATGTGCATTTTGTTGCTCCACATGCAAATTGTTAAAAGCTCACATTTGTTTCATTTATTTACCATATGATCGAAATCACTAGAAATCATAGACACTTTACAATCTGTGTTCAATCATCCATTGTCCAATCATTCACTGTAGTATCATTCATTCATTTTTCACTACGATATGAAAAAGAAAAAATGGTTAAATGTTTTTTTATCATTATTCATTACCAAAACCAAAATGAAAAAAAAGGGGAAAAATGGATAACGGCGGATAGATTTTAATTGGATAAAAGTCTAAACTACAGTTTTGACCTGTGCAATATCTAATCACAAAAAGCTGCCATTTATTCCAGGTTTTATACATATATATTTATAATATAGGATTCATGAAGAGCTTGTCAATAATTGAAACATTCCTTTTGTATTATGATTTCAATAATTTTGAGGTGTTAAAAATAAACAAGACTCAATAAGATCATTTGTTCCATTATGTCTTGTCAGCGTATATAAAAACATTTTAATACTAAAGGGCACATTTAATAATGAAAGATCCACAGTTTAAATCACAGTCGAAATACGTAAAATAATAACAATAAAAAACTTTTATTAAATTGTGTAGCACTAGCTCAATTCAAAAATGGAGAAAAAAAAAACAAATAAGTGTTTGCGTTTCATTTTTTATGTTCATTTTTTCTCATCGCACACAAAGTGGCATAACATACATGTTTTCACTTGTTTCCCGTGTTGTGTTGTGCTGTGTTACAGTAGATTCTGTTTTTAAATAATTTTTACTAATATTATTATTTTTTACCTAAGGTGCATGGTAATTTTCGTGCTATTTAAGGAAAGCCAAACATGTAATTCTGTGAACTGAATTTTAACAAGCATGAAAGTAGGATTAATCAGCTGCACTGGGCTCTTATGGGCATATGGCTTTTACACATTTGGTGTCAACATCACTGAGGCGTTAACTGCAGACAAGCGTTTAAGAGCTTTTCATGTGGTTGCTTGTTTAAGTAAGTCTCAACACGGCCTTAGACCAAATATCCTCATGTAAAAATAACACAAGTGTAACTCGTCATGATAATATATTACTGTTATAAAAAAGTAATAAGTAATAGGAAAACATGACTTTCACTGGAAAGTACCTGGTAATAGTAACGTATTACTTTTATTATTAACCAGCACAATATTGCTTATATCATACAGTAGCAGGTATAAATCGCTCCCTACCTAGGCTCCATTTTTCCCTCTTGAAATTAATAGCATAAAAAAATAAATAACAAAAAATTGCTGTTTGTGACCTATAGCTTATAGCTTCATTTTGACTTTTGCCAAGCTGAAACATACCGTCTAAAAAGTGCTAAATAAATAAACCATAATGTATCAAAAAATATATTAAAAGCCCACACTGTATTACTATAAGCCTTGCAGCTAAATTAGAAAATAAATCCACACTTGTTGTCCTGTCATTCCCTTTTGAAAATCCATTGTGTTTTATTATCCTTCGAATTTGTCTACCGTACTGTATATTTCTAATGGCATGACACGACTGTCCTGCTTTCTTAAAATGACATGATGTATGTGTAGATCAGTATTTGAATGTAAAATATATATTATTAATATTAGACAACAATATATGGGTATGGGTTTAATGCGATGAATTTTTTTTAGAAATAAAAAGATCAAAATTATATTCCTTGCAGTGACAATTTGTTTTTTTCTTCTTTTTCATCCACCTCCCCATGCAGACACACACACACGCACGCACACACACACACACACACACACACATACATACACACACATATACATACACACACATACACATACACACACATGCACACACACACACATGCACACACACACACACACACACACACACACACACACACACACACACACACACACACACACACACACACACACCAGAAGGGAGCAGCATTGAGCTGGAGGGGAACATTCTAGTCATGATTGGGGATCAGAACACACACCTTCGTCAGTTCACATCCCCGAGGTTGGAGGGATCAGGGCATACAATACTCCTGACATATTGCATGCAAGTGTGTGTGTGTGTGTGTGTGTGTGTGTGTGTGTGTGTGTGTGTGTGTGTGTGTGTGGGTGTGTGTGTGTGTGTGTGTGTGTGTGTTAAAGGAGAACCACTTCGCTTAGTTAAACAAAAGGGCCTCAGCACAGGCCTGCAAGACAAACACACTTCCCTGAGAAAACATGTATGAAGTTACACTGTAACTCATCCTGGGTAAGTCCTCCTTTTCTGGGCAGACACACACACACACACACATACAGTACACACATGCACAAACCTGCAGGGGAGTAAGGCAATATACTTTGATTATCCGATTGTTTTGTTAAAGCATGTACAATTCATTTAATCTATCAATCTATCTAAAAAATATATATATATTTTTTTAAAGCTGCACACTCTATTCGACTACCTTCAGCTTTGATTTCGGCGCACAATCTGGTGAACAGCTCATGTGTGAAAATGATTCCTCATGCTCCCAGAACAAGTCTTTCACAATTAGAGTCCTGGAACATGCCTGAACCATCATGGAAGAAAAACTCAATAGATCATTGTTCAGTGCATTTAGGTCATCAGCTCACTTTATTTTATTGCCACATTTAACGAGTCTAGATCTGATCGCCTGAAGCAACCCCAGGTCATAACACCGCCTCCAGAGGCTTGTACTGTACAGCAGCCACTACGCATGATGGGTGCACAGATTCATGCTCTTCCCTTCTTCCCCTGACCCATCATTCTTTTTTTTTCCATTACCCCAAAGTCCGATCTTTATGCCCCGTAACTAATTCTACATTTTTTGTTTTTGATTAGCCTCACTAACAAATGATTGTCTTACGGCTGTTTAGTCCCAATTCTACGAGTTCTCATAAAATTGTGTGCTTTCACTATTAAACATGGCTGTGATTTTGCCCTTTTTTTTATGATGCAACGTTCCCAAGTGATCACTTTTTACGGACAACATTTTTCTGTGAAGTTGATGTTTCAGCACTATCCTTTCAGGTTTTAATAATGGTTGAACGGTTTTTAACCCAATTCGAGTAACTATGAGTCTCCGAGGCCTTCAATCCCTTTTTTTTTTTTTTTTTTTTTTTGCCCGGACATTCTCAGCATGATTATCAGCATGTGCTTGTACTGTGTTGTTACTCATTGTAGAATCAATCATCATAGGAAAATACTGTTTAATTAACTGGTTAATAAACTTGCCATTAACGGGATGGCAATCAGAAGTGAGTTGAACAGTTTAGCAAAAGTCACAGTTTTGCACATGAGCCGCTACTTCATATTAGCTTAAACACATCTCCTGTTATACTAAATTTCCAGCCTCCTAACACACAGTATGATTGCAGATCAATCCCTGCTATCCATTATCACCCAAATAAGGATGGGTTCCTTATTGAGTCCGGTTCCTCGCAAGGTTTCTTCCCATTGCCATCTCAGGGAGTTTTTCCTTGCCACGGTCGCTGATCATTTTGATTCATACATGTTTCGACACATATTTCATACTTATCTCCATAATTTTCTTTTGATTCTGTAAAGCTGCTTTGTGGCAATGACCATTGTTAAAAGCCCTATACAAATCAGACTGAATTGAATCGAATCACAGGAGAATGGCTTCAGACCCACAGCTTTTAATGCTCTTGCATTTAATAATGTTAATCTCCATTTGTCCACTATTAGACAAACATGAACGTGAACAATGTGCATAACAGGATAGCAAGCCTTCAAAAGTCACATCTCTAAATAAAAATAAAAAAATAATAAAATAAAATAAAAACACTGCCCACCAGTCTGAAGTTTGTTTGACGGACTTGCTTAACTGGGTACCTTTTGTGAAGATCTGAAGACATTTCAGGTCAAAATGGTTCACAAACTTCCTAGCAGCACTGTAACAGCAAAGTTTTTCACACAGCTTAATTACATGTGAAAACAGCCTACGGAAATGAGTTTGGCTCTGGGAACTGGTTTGATAAAAATAGCACTTGTGAACCAAAAGAGAATTATAATTTTTATTTCATTAGATTTTTTATTTTATTTTTTTTTTACATTTGAGGCCATTCTGGTACTTTACATAGTGACTTCACATAAGTTTCATTGTAAATATTCAACGTAAATAGGAAATAGTAAAACTGACATATTAAAAGTAAAAATGTACAGGTTTGCAAGACGTTGTGCCAGTTTTGGGGAGAAAAAAAGCAAGTCAATGTATTAGCACTTAGTGCCTACTACAAAAACTAACAAAAACATTTCTGTTTTGTTTGACATTGTTAGCACTGTCCCCTTGCACCACCAGGATCTAGGCTCAATTCCCACCTCAGGGTCTGTTAGCATGGAGTTTGCATGTTCTCCTCATTCTTTATGGATTTCCCCCCATGAAGTCCAAGTTAAAATTTTCAGTTTCCAAATTGCTCATAGTGTGTGAATGTTGACCTCCATGGTCCCTAGATGGACTACAGAGGTTCCTACATGGATGGGTAGGTGGACTGTATAAGGACTGGAAAAAAAAAAAAAGAAAAAAAACGTTCCATGACGTCACTCACAGTTTCACTGAAGACTGGTTTTGCAGCCCAACTGTGGGAGATCTGGTCTGCACCATCTTGGCAGGAGTTGACGCCACCTAAATCCTGGTTAATTCATGAATGGGCAAATGGGCATCGCCTGGCTTTTTGTTGGAACATGCCTACTTACCTCGGTTAGCAAAACCTAGCATGGGTGAACAAGTGGAGTTTCATTTTCACATATGTCCTCTTGTGCATTAAGAAACTATATTAGCCTATCTAGCTATCTATCCATTAAACTGTATATTGCCAAGTGAGTGGCCATCACTTGAGAAAGTCATTTGTAAATCATATAACTATAAATCCAATAACTATACCGTCGTGGATACTTTCCTGAACAGATAAGATTGAACAGTTTGGAACTTTGTGAACTTAAAAAATTCATAAAAGTGTACACTGTCTGCACTGAAAATTGACCTTTGCCACAGCAAATGTCTGCGCTAACTGTTTTGATTCCATTCTAATTATTTGCTATTAAACTAATATGTAACATAAACTGCTAAATCTAAATACATCCCACTGCCTTTAATTCTTTCAAACAAGTATTCGGTTTTGTACATACTGTCCCCCATAAGGGTATGCATGTGAACGCATGACATGATACCCCTGTGTGTTTCCGAACATGCTTGTGTGTGTGTGTGTGTGTGTGTGTGTGTGTGTGTGTGTACGTGTGCGTGTGCGTGAGTGTTTTCTAATGGCGTAGGCCCCGAACTGTAAACAGCCGGAGGAATTCTGCACCCTGTGACCCTCTGCTCTCAGAAACAGCACGAGGGCAACGAGTTCATCGACACACACACACATGAGCCCAGCCCAGAGAGGCCTCTAAGGGAGGAAACGCACATGCCTCCTCCATCTAACGCCACCAGCACATATGTGAGCACGCACACACACACACACACACACACACACACGCATTATAACTCATGACAGGCGTATAGGTTCTGTACCGTAGCATACAAAAAAAAAAAAAAAAAGTATGGGAAGGTTCATTAAACTCAGGTTAAGACAAGCTTAGTTATGAGAGTAACACGATCGGATCAGGTCTGACACACAGTACGCGCTACAATACGCTGAGAAAGTCTCAGCTTCATTTCTAGGTGTTGGATATTTAAGACACTACTTTTCCGTCTTTTGCCCTGATTCTGTCAATGAACGGAACGCTCTGCCGTATGCTACGAGTAACACTCTCACACTCATTAAAACTTGGAAGCATTGATCACGTACCGTAGAAGCTTTTAAAAACTATTGTTGTTAACATTATGTAACGCTAAATAAAATAACGTTAATAAAATAACTTTGGCTGGTTCAAAGGATTTATATAAAAGTTATCAATAATTAGAGTCAGGATTTGGGGCGGGTTTAGTGTTGCTTGATTTTTTTATCACAACTTTGGGAAGCTGTTGTGCTGTTGCTTGTTAAAATTCCTACGATTTCTTTGTACGAGTCGAAATCAATGCCGTTCTAACCTTGCCCCACTAATACCCAATGCTCCATGCCCTAAGAAAACTCTTCATCAAAGTTCATCAAAGTCATGGTTCTAATCACATATTTGCTTGGAAAATGTCCAATTTAACACACACACAGTACCGATAATAATGTACTTGTATTGATCGGGCCAAAGTGTTAAGAATTCTATGAATTTCACTTATCGTGTAGTTTTATGACATCTGCAGCGTGAAAGAACCAATGATGACTGGCAAGTCTAGGCAGGCCTTGTTTGCAGCAGTTTGTGTCATTGGTACAGGGTTTAAGGTGCTCTTCAATGATTATTTTGAACTTCTTTGCCCTTCTTCTGAGAACAAGTAAGCTAGCTAGCTAGGGCGCAATAAGATAAAGACATATCAGGCAAGATAACTGCTGTACTAAACCTACTGTAATGTTAGGTCAACCTATGCAATTTCCGCATACTTTATCCAGTATAGAGATTGCGGTTATCCAATAGATCCTAGTGCACAAAGCTGGTACACCCTGGATAAAGTGCAGACACCATCACATGGCACACATGACACACAAACACATACTCACTCATACACCGTGAAAAAAGGGTTTTGAAACCTGAAATCAACCTCTAGCTCATGTCTTCTGACTGTGGGAGGAAACCAGAGAAAACCCACTAAGCACGGTGACCCCAATCCTGGAGGTGTGGCACATGTGCTAACCGCTAACCCACTGTGCTGACTTCCTTTTATATCATTTATGTAAAAAAAAAAAAAAAAAAAAATCATATTAACTTATAAGAAGCTGGTGATTTCCCAGAACACACATCCAAACATGGCCGCAATGGACTCCAACTCTCCAATCACACACTCGACTTCACCTAACTACTCATTCACACAATTGGAGTCTATCACACATTCACACACACACCATAGTATACAAGGGCCTTGCAAATACTCACTCAGTGTGAAGTAAATGCACCGAGTTGTTCTAACCAGTCATTGTATACTCTGATCTCCGTCACACATATTGACCCTGACTCTGTTCTACCCTGTTTAAACCTGACTGTAGATCGCCCAAGCTTTGCCAGTTTACTAACCCTTATCCAAGCTACTGTATCTGTGTTTTGTTTTGATTGCCGAGATAGTCACGGTTTTCCTACCTGCGCTTGCATCCACCAGCATGTCTCATGCCATGATAGCATTATGACAAAAGGAAAATACCACAATATAATATAACTATGAATAGGAGTATCACATGTCTTAGCAATAACAAAGTGCTGTTGTATATGAGAAAGAAGGAAAAAAAACAACATTCAGGATATGTTATTATTGGAAAATAATAAACTTTTTGATGATAACATAATGGGAAGGGCAAAGTCCTCAAAATCAGCACTACCAACACTGCTCCTGTTGCACTGGAAACCTGAAGCGTTAAAAGACTCCACATACCTAGGTGGCATACTGGATGAGCAGAGGGGTGCACATGCCAACATAGGGGTCAAAACTGGAAAGAACAGAGCAGCTTTTCTTCCAAGGAAGGAGGGTCTGGAGATTGATAAACCTGTCCATCCAAGCCAAGATCAAACAGCAATGTGAAGTCTACTCTATGGAGCTGAGACTCTGTGGTGCTTGAGCGCCAGAGTTACCCTGTGAAGGAGATGCAGACATTCATCAATTCATTCATCAACTGTCTGAGGTACATTTATCAGATTCACTGTCCAGACAATATTAGCAACAAAGAACTATTGCAGCGAACAAGACGAACGCTTATGGAAGAAGAGCGTCTCCAGTGACGTTGGATGGATGGAAAGGCGATACACTTTTGCAAGCAAGCCTCGAGCAACACAAGACAAGTCCTTACATGGAACCCCAAGGAAAGGATGAAACAAGGACAGCCAAAAAAACACCTGGTGCTGTAACCTGGAGACTAGATACCAAGAAGTGAGGCTACACTTGGGGACAGCTAGAGATTGCTGAAGAACTATTTCCTTTCTTTATTTAATATTTGTTAAATATATAGGTTACTGCCCAATAAATGATTATGACATCAAATTTCTCTTTCTCCTATTCTCCTTATGGAAACACACTGACTCACTAATCATGGTGTTTGTATGCGTGCGTGATGAGAAGAGCATTTAGCTATAATGGTTAAAGAGTGTGCTTCTCCAGAGCTTTCCTTACATAAATAATGGTGGAAAATGCTGGTCCCGTCTGTTTAGCCAAGAAACCCTATAAGAGACACATGGTTTGAGAAGCTAGCAAGTGTGGGAGTGTGTGTCGGTGGGAGTGTGTTTATGTGTGTGCGGCACAGAGGTTCAGTTTAAGCGATCATCAGATCCTTTGCTTGACGTATAGCCATGAAAGTAAAACAAACAATGGGCCTGTTTAATGAATCTCCTCGAGAATGACATGCGCTCGCACATGCTTTTGCACTTGCCCAATCCTGCTTGGTCTAGCTTGATTAAAAGTCAAATGTGCAACAGGATATCATGAGCGTGTGAACTGCGAAAGGAGCAAGACGTGTTCTGTGTCAAGCTCAACAGACTCCCCTGTGACAGTTTACATCTGGACACACTAAGGACATTACATTTAAAAGACCAGAGACGGACGATTCTTTAAACCTTTAACATTATCTAAATGTATTATATTTTGATTCAATTAACAGTCAATTATTGTTTTTTTTTTTTTGTTTTTTAAATCCGCATTTACTCCATCAAGAGAGAAGGGTTTGCTGAGTTGTGCAAAAAAAAAAAACATTAACAACACAAACCTAGATACCTACAGGCACAGGCAAGTATTTTTTGTCGTTTTTTTGTTGCTGTTTTAATAAAAAGAAAATGAAAAAGGATGTACGCACGTTCAGGAAATTAGGCGTCTGTTTAAAAGGTTGTACAAGTTTATATGTTTGCAAGTTACACTTATAATAAAGAAGCAAAATGCACCAAACCCTGATTTTTGCTAACTGGCTAATATGTTAGCCATACCCAATGTTGGAGGACGTTACTTTTTAAAGTAACTAATTACATTACAAAATTACTGTCTTTAAAATGTAATCCGTTACATTACTGCTTTACTTTCTGATAAAAGTAAAGCACTTTTAGAGCACTTTTGCATTGTAGAAAATGAAAACTCCTTTGTGATTCCTCGTGCATGTTGCTTTAGTCAAGACCTTTATAATTATTCTACCATCATCACTCAACGACGTTTGGCCCATAATCTGTTAACTACTGATACCCCTATTTCACCTACGTGGTTTCGCGCGGTGGCCGTAAGGACGGTTCATCATGATTCACCGCGAGTTTCGGCGCTGTGATTAGGTTTCCATCTTTCCACGCGCTGGTCCTCACATAGTCAAACCGCATAGGTGAGACAGGGGTATAGCTGCAGGAATAACAGAGGGGGGGGGCGGGTTATCGGGGACGGGGCTTGTAGGACGGCTTTCTCACACACTAATGGATTGGGAATGTCTGCTCTCTGGCTCACGGATTACATAAATTGTCTGAATAACGGATTATATTTTTGAAAAAGTAACTAAGTAACTGAGCACTCGAATGGCGGACCTAACGCATTAGATTACTCGTTACATCAAAAACGTAATCCGAGTACCCTAACGCGTGCCATACCTAACTTTGTATGTATGTGGAGCATATTGGATTACCACAAACACATTAAAGTGTCCTTCCAAGCCTCATCTAATAGAATTTTAATGGCAGAAAAGAATTATAAATAATTATGTACTGTAGTGTTTACATTGCTTGCCAGTTGCCAAGTGCCGAAATCTTTGGTTTATGAAGTTCAAGGGCCCCTTTAGGGTATCGACTGAAATCTATCTATCTAAGAAAAAAAGTCTAAAGATGAGCACGCATCTTGACAGAAATGTTCTAAAGAAATTTCAGCAACAACTTTGCAATACAGTCAAAAGAATTCCAGTCTTAAAGTTACTGCGATATCATTGTGCTCTTCCAATGCTACAAATTCCTCCTTTTAAAGCGTCCTTTAAGATACAGATTTCATTTAAGAATACCTTTCATTTAAGACTGGAAAAATGTCTTCCATGTCCACATCTACTGAGTTCAACGGATGCCCTTAGAATTGTATCATATTATGCAACTTTGGATTTTTATATGACAACATTTTTTCACATTCTGTGCTGAATGCAGGGTTAAAATCCTTGTCCTTGGGACTCACACATACACATTTGGTGGATAGGAGTAAGCTGAAAGCAGGTGATTGTCAGGAAGAGACAAAGGAGAAGTACGAGTTTGGAAGTAGAACAGCAGGTTTTTTTTTTTTTACTAATTTCAAATCAGTGAATATTGCTTTTGATTGAGGTATACTTGTACAGTACAGCTATTTGGGATGGAAGTCACCAGAGTCACCTCCTGATATGATATTATCACGGAACCTAGGTGCTGATTTGATTGTAAATGCTTTTTACAATAAAAAAAATTATAATGCTATAAATATCACGATTTTATAAATATCCCCATTCGATATGACATTTTCCAAAGATTTTGTTGCAATTTTTTGTACTTTAAAAAAAGTTTCATGATTTATTAAATGTAGCCTGTTCCCTATTCTCATTTTTTTTAAATAATAATACATTTAAATGAACGAGTGCAGCGTTTAAACAATACAACTTGGCTTCAAATACAAGTTTAGCGTTTAACTCTATCTCTGTCGTCTGCCGTATTTATTATTTCTAAACAAACTTAGCAAAAATTTCACTACTACAACATGGGATGAAAATGAGTGTAGGATTATAACGAAACGGCGATGCTTTGTCTCAAATCTTAACTTGACAGTGAGTGCAGGGGTTCTCAGCTAACAATAATGTGTTAGAAGCTGCAAACATGCAGAAGTGCAGCTTCTAACACATTAGTTTTAAAAAAATTGTGCGTGCAGTGTGTTGAGACTGGTGTAAACATGTGTAATGAGCGGGTTTGACAGAGTTTAGAGGAAAAGGCAGATTAAAGGCTTTTTTTCACGTGCATGATTTTTGATAAAGTGAAAATAATATAAATAATATAAAAATGCGTTTCTGATGCGCCACTCGGTAGCTTGTCTGATTACCGGTCACAGCCAATCAAACTGAAAACCAGCCAATTCTGGTCATCCCTATAATAAACATAAACATTTTTTTATTTTGATTTTGGAGTCAATCACGATTCATAACTGAATTCAGCTACATCAAAATGCAGCACTCTAATAAACAAACAGCAGACACATTTTAGTTCGTCGCTTACACTTCCCTATACTACACTTTAATACACACACACACACACACACACACACGCACAAACAGGGTAATTTAGAACCCTTCTATAAATGGTGTAAGTGTGAGAAAGGGACACTGTGTTCCTTTAGTACCCTGTGCTGTCCTAGAAATGTGTGTGTGTGTGTGTGTGTGTGTGTGTGTGTGTGTGTGTGTGTGTGTGTGTGTGTGTGTGTGTGTGTGTGTGTGTGTGTGTGTGTGTGCGTGTGCATATAGGAATCTCTCCTGAACAATCTGTTCCACTCCATCCCTCAAAGCTCAGTCTGCACACACTGGTGACCCTGCCTGACCTTTAGCGCTATGGCAACCCGCTTCCTGCCATTCTTAGGACTATTCTGGGTGGCGTTTGGAGGGTTCTGTCGTCAACTGCAAAGTCCAGCGATACCAGTACAAGCTTGGGTCGTTATACTTATCGTACTGGCCGTATCAAATTAAAAAATGTTAAAAAGGAACACACAAAGAACAGTTTTTTAAAGAGATTAGTTTAGAATGCTACTTCTAGTTTAGACGCATGCAGTAATACACAAATACAGTACGTACTCACAGCGGCGAATCTTTTGGCACCCCTGACTTGTCAGAGCAAACTGTAAGTGGGAAGTGACAAACTAGCTGGAGAAAAACCGACGCAGCCAAAGCGATCACAGTGACATTACTCATGCTCTTAGAAATTACACTTTAACACTGATCTGGTAGCAGCTTCCCATATCTTTCCTGAACTGTGAAGGAAAAAAAAAACAACATGTCAAATCTGATCTCAGATGAGAACTGAAAATTGAACATGTCTAGAACTGGGCCACACACCTCTCTCTCTCTCTCTCTCTCTCTCTATCTGCTTCAGGATGGGATGTTAAAAGTGCTGCAGTCAGTCGCATCCTGTTTGGGGCGGCACAGAAAGATAAACAAAAATTTTTAGACTGTGTATATGTGTGCACTCGCTAAAAGGGGAGCAGTGGGTATTTTTACACAGCTGGGTCAGACTGAGCCGCAGGCTGTCGCTAGTCTGCCACGCCGCTAATGGTGTCAGACGTGAGCTACACAACCACACACACACACACACACACATAGACTGACTGCCTGCCATATTCATCTCTGTCTCTCTTTCTACATTTCGTTCACCATGACCTGCATCTTCGGATCCGCTCACAGCCCACAAAAAGCCTGAAAAAGACTGTGCATGTGTATATGTACGGTATGCAGGTTTTTGATAACCTTAGCAGCATTATCATTATGGCATGTCTTATAGCAGTTCACTTGCCATCAATATGGGAAAAAGATGAGACATAATTAAATAAACATTATTTCACCTTTCCAATCTGATTTTTTTTTTTTTAATGAAGTAAAATTTAAAAATACAAAATTGTCATTCAGAATAACAGCCTGCATTAGTTTTTAATATAGTCCAGTGCAAACCCATGCATTTCCCCAGGACTGGGTGGAAAACTGACCTCAGTGGTATGAAAAAAAGGACTCCAAGCTGTTTAAAATTTTATGTAGGTGTCTTCTGCAACCATACAATAATCTGCAACAAGAGCCAAAAAAAAAAAAAAAAAGTTTTCACGCTCCCAGACTCTAGACGTGATATGAAGAAGGCAGTGTGTAACTCTGACAGAGTCAGAACAGATATGTCAGGAGGAATGCGTGGGTGGTGAGCAGCAGAGTCTACAAACAGTACAACTGAGGGGATCCAAAAGCAGTTCAGAGGATACAGTAAAGCCTGCTGGAAATCATTCTATAATATTTTAAGCCTTTGTCATATTTACAATAAGAAATGTAACATTTTAACTTTTTCACCTTCAACATACAGTATACGGTAGGGCTCCATTTTTGTTAGTTGTGATAATAAAGGATCTATCCCCTATTGGAAACTCTAATCCTCCTAGACTTTGTCATACACTTCATAACTAAGACTACAATTGAGAAATATTCTTTTTTTTTATTTGCATTCACCTATGACTTATATTGTACAGTTTACTGTATAAAAACTATTCTATCCTAATATACTTTTATTATACTGTATGTACTGTTCTAAATACCCAGCTTCTTTGATGCACCATTTGACCTGTTACTTCATACAGGACTGGTACTTCATACAGTAGTCGGCCCGTATTCACAAAGCTTCTTAGAATTCTCTCCGAGAGCTCCTACTATATCTTACCATAAAAAGTCCTCGCTGGGAGTCCTAGACTAAAAGTGATTTAGGAAACTTCTCAGAGTAACTCTGAGTAAGGAAAGTACAAAACCCTTTATCTTAGTGAGCTGGTGTGGTCGACCCCATTGCTAGGGATGATGCAGCAGTGCAAGGACTGTGATTGGTTGATAAAAAAATATATATATTTTTTAATATATATAAAAACATCAAAGGTCTTAAAATGGACTCTTTGTGAAAATAGAATATATGATAATAGAATATACAGTGAAATCGTAATGTTTGTATATAAAGAAATTGCATAATCATGATTGCAGGCTACTTTACGCAAAGTTTCTGCTATAGGTTCAATATCTTAAAGATAATTAAATAGCCAAATGTTGAAAATGTGTCTACTTTCGAAGCAACCAATTTCCACGCAGTAGTTACTATATTTAAGCTCTTACATTTATTTACCATACTTATAATCCGTTTCAGATTGATGGGAGCAAAATGGCTCACCTCTTACAATACCAAGTTACTAATTGCAGGACTGTCTATTTAAGTTGCACTTTTGGATGGTATGTAGTCAACAATCCAAGAGAGACTGAAGGGGGTGAAAGAACAAGAAAATCATATTGGACAGAAGAGCAGTGGTTACTTTTAGCTTTATGTTTGATGTTATAATGTATTTGGGGAATATTTCTTCTTTCTGCCATTTTGTCCTCTGCTATAGAAACTCTTAAGCCTCTTTAAAAGTCCTCCTCTCTACTCTAAACAATTTTTACCTTAGGAACTGTTTTTAGGGAGAAGATGTTTCGTGAATTATTTTCATAATTACTAAGATTAGTCCTAAATTTAAGGGGAAATTCTAAGAAAATGTCATAATTCTAAGAATTTTCTTAGAATTTCATCACTATGAGCAAGCTTTAGGCTTAAGAAGCTTTGTGAATAAGCGCCTGTGAAGATGCTTTTTATGCTTGAATGATTCGTTGGTCACATTCGTGGCTTAACAAACAAAAAACATTCCTCTAAAACTGGTCAGGTACAGGGACTGGGCTTAATATGAGAGACGAAAAAAGCCCGAATCTACAGTATACACTTCACACTAAGAAATGGATAGTTGCAAAATCATTCTCATCACACTTACGTAAATAATCGAATGCAAAAGTATAGTTCAAATTCAAATGTTTAACCCATGGATAAAATAAAACAAGTTAAGTCAAGTCAAAAGTAGCATAATTCCGCAGTAAAACAACAGATCTGGAAACCCAGGTGGAAACGAACTATTAGTATTCACAACATATGTGAATAAACAAAGGTTAACTACAGATAAAAGTTATTGTCTGAAAATGTTTATTAAATAAAATATAATATGGAATAATGCAGCATTTACATGGCACAGGATTAAGAGACGTGATCTGCTGACTTTTTTTGTTTTGTTTTTTAACCACATCTGTGTATTACAAATCTGACTCATGGTTAGGAAATTATTCATCACAAAAGCACCTCTTACATTTTGGCAAAGAATAAAAAGAATACATATTACTAGTGTGACATTTAATAAATGTTTAAATGGATTTTTTGGAACACGAAGATTTATGATAATCAAGTCCATGGTACTGTATGCTTGCATCAGTTTATGTTGGTTTCATGATGCTTACAGAGATTTCAAATCATGTAGTTACAGTACATATAGTTAAGAAGGCACTTTGTTAAGAAGGATCGATGCCAGTATGTAAATATGTCTTCAAAATCTGCTGGAACATTTTTAAAAGCTTGTTCAGAGCGACTCTTAGTGAGGGGTTTATCCTAAGGAGTAAAGCTTAATCATTAAGTATGGCATCATACTTAAGTGTACCACTTAACCACACTCCACAGACACTTTCTGCAAGACAATGCAACAGAAGTGCACAAGAACTAGTAGCAGGATGCTGAGCTGTTTCCCACCATAAATGCAAACATACATAAATAAAACCGTAAAGTAAATATATTGATCAAGTTTACAGAATATTGGCACCCCGTCTAGGGTTTACCGCGCATCGTACCCTAAGTCTCTGGGATAGGCTCCAGGCCCCCTGCGACCCTATATACACAAATGGAAGTAGTCTTGATTTTGATTAGTTTTTTGCTAGTTTTAATATGATTTTTAAATGATTTTTATCTAGGCATGTTTTCAACTAGCCTATTTTTGATATATACAAGGTGTCCCAAAAAAATGTACATAATTACGTAGTCAACAACATAGCCAATTCTCGCTCAAATGATCTAAAAAATGTTAAAAAGGGATGTGTAAAAACTAAATAAGTTTTATGGATCGGGCGATCCAGTGATAACGACAATGTGCTGTTAAAATGGCCACCACGTTCACCTGACTTGATACCTTGTGATTTTTTTTTTCTATTGGTCTATGTGAAAAACCTTCCTACAAGCCTAGAGAATCATTGAGGCGCTGGAGAATGTTATGCAAGATATGCTACAGGGTGTTTGGCGGGAGCTTGGACTACTGACTTGACGTGGGTCGTGTCACATGCGGTGTGCCTATTAAACATTTGTGAAGCTTTGTGAAATCGGTTATAAAAATCTATATCCATTTGAATATGTTGTTGGAATTGTTATCATTTTTAATTTTTTTACATGAAGCATATTTAATTTCATTTGCCTAGGACATGTAGTTATTCAAATATTCATATTTTTTAGACAATTATGTAAAAAAAAAAAAAATTGGGACACCCTGTGTTTGAACAGTTTGGCAGCTGTTCAAACACAGCTTCAAATACATTTGAACATCTGTTTAAATGACAGCTGTTCAAATGCGATAAATGCCATTTTTGGATTTTGGACTTTTGGACATCTTACACAATTTTGTATATATCAAAGCATTCTATTTAAAAACTTCTTCTTTTAAAACCATAGAATTTTTTACGTTTTTGGCAAACACAACACGGGGGCACTGTTTTTTTGTGCGACATAATCAGTGAAGTGAAACTACTGATTGTGCAAAATAGCGGCTTCAGTGAGTCAATTGAATGTATTCAGTTAATTTTTTGAGAATTTTGAAGCCAAGAAAAAGGATGTTTATAGTGTTATTGCCATTGTAGTTACTTCAGTTCTGTGAAATATCACTTTATGCGATTTGAATGTTACATGAACAACATATATATGTGGGATAGTGAAATCGATACTTGCTCCTGCTATCACTAGCACAGGTTTTCATGCAATAGGGAGCCATGATAATAATATTTCCAAAAGAAAATTAAGCAGAGAGATAAAGTTACAACACTCCAAAGTTGTGCAAACACCTCATACAAGAGACGATGTATGTGGGAAGCTGTTCCATGTGCTACTGCATATCTGGTAATATCTGCTACTCCTTGTTTTCCCCTGGGATTTCTGAACTATTTTATATCAGCAGGACACCACAGATGTATATGCAATCAAACGTTGTTTGTATGTTAAGGTGCCGTTATTAAGTACTGAAGTGAAACTGAAATTGGTAGAGGCTGTTGATAATGTATTTATGTTTATAATGTTTCTCATGATCTCCATCAATCTTTATGAATAAAAAACGTCTTCTGTGCAACAAAACGTAATGTCTAATTCGTAATGTCCCTGACTAACTACAAAACCGCAAACACACCATGTGCAATCTCATAGTTTATCTCATTTTGCTGAAAAATTATTAATTTGTTCCCTACTCAAATGCAAAGCAAAGTGGACTCAAACGCAAACCCTATACTGTAGCTTCGCTGGAAAAAATTGCGAGCAGTATGAAGAGGAAGAAGATGATAAAATAAAATATTCATCATTAAAAATCTGGAATCGGCTCGCACTTAAATATGGTTGGCTAACATGTGTGTCTCCTGAAGCTGGCAGCTGAGGATGTGCGTCAGCTAAGATCTATCCAACGACTACTGTAAATGTGAAGCCTGGTAAGAAGATCCTTGAAAAACAACCTCTGTGCTTTCATTTTAATTCACAAGGAAACACATGAAATATAACTTTATAGCATTGCAGGCTGGGGTAATTATTGTAACTTTATCATTAGCTGGGAAAAAAAAAACCTGTGAAGCCAAAATCTCTACATCTAAAATTGTGCTACATTTAAAGGAAGAATACAGAAACCTTTAATTAACTTGGTTATTGACAGGGAGTGACAGGGACTTGATTTACACTGTATTTGATAATCACTTCACACTTCGCACTTCATAGCAAACTGGACCCGCACATAAGGGAAATCTGTTCACTCTGAATTAGTTAGGCTTTGTGTGTGCACTCCTACTACATTAAAAAAGAGGAAAACCTCCATTGATGCATAAAAAAGCCTGCGATTCCTGCACTGGCATTTAGTAGTAGCTTTCCTAACCTGAACCTTCTACTTGATTTACTGATAAATTCTGGAATAACTCCTGAACAGGTCAACATAGGACCTTAAGTCTAGACCACCACCACCCAAGTTGGCAACTTCTAAGGCAAATGCATCAATATTAACAGTTACACTTAAGTGGCTTACAAAAAAGAGGAGAGTGTCCATGAAGTCCAAGAGCATCAGGTCTTGCGGCCTACATTGCTTTCTGCTTATTTTTCCAGTCACTAACTCACAGCCTTAACCACTGAGCTGTAACAGTCCTAAGTTGCCAAAGGAAGCTTCATTATGTGGGTGCAAGAGCATTTAAATATGTAACAGTGCAAGCAATGACATGTGTGTTTACAGGGGAATTCCTCAGCAAAATATGATTTGCTATTTAAACTGAAATTAAACCACACAAAGGGATTTTTTTTTTCTTGAAAGGTCAATGATAGGTAGTTAAACAACTTTACAAATTCACCACTAAATTGTATTACTTTTCAGACCTCTTTAGAAGCTTTGTTTAAAAAAAGAGTTTAGCAACATATCTAGTGACATTTTTAGCATGCCCTGTATTTATATGACTCTCCAGTTCACATCTGGTTGAGAGATTGGTCAGTCAACTCATTGCTACTGTGAAGAGATGTGCCCAATAACCAATCACTAATCACCATTATTCATAATAGCCAATCATTCATCATGATTGTTCCTAATGACCAATCACTGGTCACCATTGTTCGTGATAGCAAATCACTAGTTATTATCGTTCCTAATGACCAATCACTGGTCACCTTTGCTTGTAATAGCCAATCAATATCCACCATCGTTAATAAAGACCAATTACTGGTCACAACTGTTCGTAATAGCCAATCACTAGTCACCATCTTTCCTAATGACCAATCAATGGTCACCATTGTTCCTAATGGCCAATTACTGATCACAATCATTCCTAATAACCAACCACTGGTCTCCATTGTTCCTAATAGCCAACCAGTAATAACCATTGTTCCTAATAGCCAATCACTGGTCACCATTGTTCCTAATGGCCAATCACCTGTCACCATTGTTTCTAATAGCCATTCACTGGACACCATTGTTCCTAATAGCCAACCAATAATCACCATTGTTCCTAATAGCCAATCATTGGTCACTATTGTTCCTAATGGCCAATTCCTGGTCACAATCATTCCTAACAGCCAACCAGTAATCACCATTGTTCCTAATAACCAATCATTGATCACCATTGTTCCTAATGGCCAATCACCATTGTTTCTAATAGCCATTCACTGGACACCATTGTTCCTAATAGCCAATTATTGGTCATCATTGTTCCTAGTCTTTTCATTATCATGTAATGTCTACCAACATGCAAGGTTATCATATGCAATCAAATACAATTGCAGTAAATATGTCAATTATTCTGGCAATACTGTTGACAGCAACATCCTACACATTGTGCCATGTCTACCAGCATCATCTTCAGCTAGCTTCCTCATTGTAATGATTAAAGCATTAGGCAGGTACACAAGAGATGTGATCAAACAGGATGATCCTTGCCAAACATGACATTTCGAATCATTGCAGCAGCAAGACACAGGTTATAAAGGAGAAGGCTCATCATTATTCCTGTTGATACTTTTTTGCATCATTCAAACAACACAACAGCTACAATGATTTTCATATCTTAGATTGGCTCCAATGCATTAAATAATGTTAGGAAAATGGGAATTTAGGAGACACATTTGCATTCGTTTCATTCATAGAAAAAAATTTAAATGAAAAAAAAAAAACGTCAAGAATGTAATGTGAATCAACATGTCACAGCAGTGACTGGGTGTGACATCTGTAATAATCCTTTAAGTACAGGAAATACTGGACAGAGGTAATTGTGTGTTATTGTTCACATTCTATTGTAGGCTGTTAGGTTTTTAAGTGCTTTTCAGTCATGTCCTAATAACATAATTAACCTGTCATACATGGATTCATAAATACACTCACCAACCACTATTATAAACACCTGGGCACCTACTTTACTACTTTTTGCACCTAATTACCTAATTAGCCAATCAAGTGGCAGCAGCACAATGCATAAAATCATGCAGATGCAAGTCAACAGCTTTGGGTAATGCTCCCTTGAAAGTAATGCTCTCACTTTGACTTTGACTGTGCCATGGTTTGCGAATTTTTATTAATGCTAATATCCTGGGAAGTTTAATCAAAGCATCAACTAAGTGCGAGTTCAGGTGGAAAAGCCTTCTTGATAATAGAGATCAACGGACCAACAGACCTGTATAATTGTGCTAAGCAGAAAAGCATGCCAGAAGTCACATGTTAAACCTTGACAAGGACAGGCAGCGGTTGGCTGTCGTCATGTGGCTAAGAGGAAACACGCGATAGTCTTCAGCCCTCCCTGAATGGTAGTTGTAACCTTGATGGGGGAGTGCCTTGTCTGATCGATCGTGATTTCATTTGATGTACACAGATAGTGGGGTTACTGTACAGTCAAGCACCAAGACCATAAATCTGTCAATAACTCAAGTCTGGTGGAGGTGGTGTAATGGTGTGGTGTAAGGTTTTCTTGGCACACTTTCAGCCTGTTAATACAGTACCAATTAACAGTGTGAATCTGACAGCCTATTTAAATATTGCTGCTCACCATGTGCATCCCTTCATGTACACGATTTTGCTCAGCATGATAACGAACCATGTCACAAATAACACCTTCAGCCTTTATCCATGGCCTTCCCAGTAACTAAATTTGAATCCCATAGAACATACTATAGTCTGGATGTGGTTTAACAGGAAATTCGTAGATCTGAATGTCAACATGGGCAAAAATATATATATATTTTCTGTTTAGCGAGAATAATTGACACAAAAAGAAGAAAAAAAAAAAATATATATATATATATATATATATAGTGGAGGATATAAAGGGAAAATATAGCAGAAGGGTGGAACAGTAATGAACAGTGCGCTTGCACTTGCAAATGCTTCAGGTGGGAAAAGTCATTTGACTGTAACATGTCTTTTACAAACAAACAAAGAAAACAGCCTCTGGCCAAACCATTGGTTAGGTGAAATAGGATCACAAACGGTTAGGTTAATAGAAAAATGTATCATGAGAGCAAAAACTTTGACGCTTGAAGATGTCTTGAGGAAACTTTGATTATGAAGCTAAAACAGGAATTATACTACTAGTCACACTGCTGCTATTTGCAACATTTAATCACCTACATGGTTTAAGTCATGGTGTTTCCATGCCTACTACATTGGGAGTCCATTAGAAGAAGGAAAAATCAAATCAAATAAATAAAACCAGTGTACTTACTCTATGATACAGCACACAGTTTAAAACCTTGATTCTACAAGGATATTTGCGATGAACGTTGCGAACATTAGTTTCTGGGAGCTCTTCCAGATCCCGACTGGAGAATAGTGCAATTACTGTGTAGGTTTACAGGGGGACTGAACTTTATCATGGGAACGAAGGGCACCCTGGATGAGGCGCCAACTCATTAAGCAGCACAAGCACACATACTCTCTCACACTCATTCATACAGTACACTACGGGCAATTTGAGGAAACCCACCAAGCACGAGAAGAACAGGCAAACTCCATTCAAACAGACCAGAGGTGAAATTTGACTCCCCAACCCAGGAGATATGAGCTGATGAGAATGAAAAATTATTCAATACAATACATATATAGTATACTCATGCTGTATGCGAGGGACGTTCAGGTCAAACTGGGGCTTTTCTCATGAATAAAGACACAAAATCGAATCAGACTCATAGTCACAGTAAGATATTTGAACGGTGCAAACATTTTAAAAGAATCCGTACAGTACATCCGTGAATGGTGAGCTGAGGTGAACATTCAGCAAGTGTAACACCTGATCCTTGGAAATTTATGGATATCTTGTCAACAAATTTCCAAAGACAATTTCCATCTGTCTGTGGGAAGTGCACAAAGAATCATTCACGAACACCACTTGCACGTTACAGGAACTCAGCTGGGAGATGTTGCCACATCCCCCATACAGTCCCGACCTCGCGGGCAAAGCCATTTCGCATGTTTGAGCTATTAAAGGAGTTCCTGGGAGAACAGCGTTTCAGACATGAAGCAGGCTGTCAGATCATGGCTCCTTGATGCTATTCAAGCACCAGTGAAACACTGGGATAAGTGTATTAGTGTAGCAGGGGATTATATATATAGAGAGCTAAAGGTAGTTTTTACCTTTATAACTGTGTCCTGTCCAATTCTTTGACTTGTTTGTTTACTTGCTGCAATACCACTTCTCAAATGGTAAGTTAGAACTTTAGCACGATGGTATCCTTACTGTAGATCCTGACCTATTGAACTAGCACAAGCATACAGAACTAGCATGAGGATTTTGATTTAGCACTACAGAACAGTTTAATAAAAAGACAAGCCTTCTACAATCAGTTGTGCTCATACTTTGGACTACTACTAATAAATTTCCATTAAAGAACAAAAACAAGTGTCGTCTCTGTTTAATCCTAATTTTAGTGACGCAGAGAGAAGCAGTTAAGGGTTGTCAGGTAAGGCGCAAGACGCAAAATCCAGTTAACCATGAACCAGTACATCATTTCTGAATAACTCAAGTTTGACTAATCATCTACTAGCTTTTGCTGAAGCTACATGGTGTTCGGCGAGCAGAACAAACCTAAAAGCCCCGAGTTTCCCATTGAAGCAAAGAACAAGGCATTTACAGTACGATGCTCATTTCCTGTACTGGTTTCAGAGTCTAGCCACAGGGTAATCCCCATGGTTTGAAAGAATAATTATACTAAAAATGCAAATGTAGTTCACAATGAAGGAAACCCGAGTGGATCTGTTACCACAATGCAACCTGATCCGGTTTCATCCATTTTACGCCATGTTAGCAATTATTGCTTCACTTCGTGGCGAAGATTACTCTGCAGGTCATGCTATCGGATTTCGTTCGTTTTTAGCATTGTTGTCATGGGAAAATCTTTTTTTTTTTTTCTTTTTTTTTACACCTCTGTCTGAAACAATACCACCACTACGTCATTACACACCAATCCACCCACTCGGACCTAAACAAGAGGAGGGCTCAACCCCTAACTGAACTTTGACCTGCAAGGGACCACAGTCTCTCTCTCTCTCTCACACACACACATATACATAGAGAGGTTATGACCTTGCACAAGGACCCTGTTCTCCCCTCCCCAAAGTATCTGAGTCAGCACCAAGAAGAAGTGAACAATCATCAGATTACGAAAGCAGGAATGGTCGGAGGATGGGGGAGGGGGGGGGGTCGACTGGTTAACTCTGAAAACTAGCAAAGATAACAGACCGTTTCATACATCTCAACCAGTGAATGCAATTGCTACAACTGTACTGTATGTGCTACTCTTAATAATGAACACGCAATAAGAGACAGTAATTAAGGTTAAGAGTACTCATGGCTGAAATATAAAGCACAGATTTATATTGATGTGATCGCTCTACGTAATTTCTCAAGTAGCAGCCAATTCATAGCAACTTACATGGACGCCGTTCCTCGTGAACAAAGACAAATAAAATGTATAACAGTTAATATGGTGAAGTTTCATCAGTTACCGGTTCAGTATGTTTCCATGGGAAAATCTCTAGAACAGCGGTCTCTAATTGTTTGCAGTTGCTATAATCTAAGGTATAACAAGACCTTGTTTCTCATACATCTAGGAACAAAATCTCATGTTTTATTCTACACATAATGCATATTGGCAAAGAAAACAAATCTGTATACATTGTATACATTTAGGCTAATTTACTTGTTAGCACTGTCACCTTCCACCTCCAGGGTCTGGATTCGATTCCCGGTCAGGTTCAAATCCCGCCTGGAGTTTGCATGTTCTCCCCGTGCTTGATGGGTTTCCTCCTGGGTACACAAGTTTCCTCCCACAGTCCAAAGACATGCAGATTAGGCTAATTGCACGTAGTGTGTGTGTGTGAATCTGTGCGTGCCCTTTGATGGATTGGCATCCTGTCCAGGGTGTACACCGCCTCGTGCCCTAAGTCTCCTGGAATAGGCTCCAGGCCCCTGCAACTGTGTATACAGGATTAAGTGGTATAGATGATAGATGATGAGTGAGAGAGAGCGAGTGTGCACATTTACAGTATGTAGACTCATGCTACTGTATTTGCATCCTTTTTTAAACAACAAACAAGTCAAACTCAAAGATTATTTTACTACAGGCAAATTAAATGGAAATACCATACCCCACATTTCCTCTAGTGTCTTCATCAGGTCCTTTGCTGTTGCCCTGGAATTGATTTTTCATTTTTGTACCAACGTATACATCTCCTTCCTGAGCGGTATGATGGCTGCATAGTCCCATAGTGTTTATACAAGCGTAGGATTGGTTGTATAGAGAAATGTGGTACCTTCAGGCATTTGGAATTTGTTCACAAGGATGAACCAAACTTGTGGAGGTCCATAGTTTGCCTTTCTGAAGATTTGTCTGAATTTCCCAAGATTCCCCACTGCTGCACTGAGTTTGAATGTAGGCCTTAAAATGCATCCACAGGTACACCTCCAACTGACTCAAACAATGCCAATCAGCCTAGACTGCAAGGGTGTCAAGGTTCGAACCCTGTACATAGCTGCTGCTCATGCACAGGCAGACAAGGTGTCACCTCAGTGGTCAAAACTGAGCCCTTGAAATCTCAACATGCTCACAATTCTTCATCAGAGCCTGGCCTGAAAACAATTCAAGAAAGGCATGCTGCTATAAAAATCTGATTTTAGGGAAATATTAGAAACAAAAAGGTTCTGCACATTTGTTTCTCTCTGATTGATGTTGTTTATTTACAGTATCTCTAAAAATATTACTGTTTCTAAAGACCTGTTCTTTTTTTTCCATCTATTTTTTTTTAAATAGATGTACAGCTTTCCTTCAATTCCATTTCATTAAAAAAATGTTTTAATCTTTTATACTGTTGCAACCTTAGCCATCATCACATCTAGAAGGACAAGACGTACTGTATATATAATATCACTGTATATATAATATCACATAATTCGTTCACCTATTTCCCATAACCTTGTCATTTCTTGTCATTTCTTTCTCTTGTCTCACCATTGTTAGTCCTGTACTTTTTTGGAGGATATTGAAGCCACCAAATTCATATGGGAAAGCAACAAATAATATAATTGTAATGTTTTCAATATAATACAAAGTGAAAAGACTTTTTTTTTTTGAATTGCCAATTTCCATACTGTCCCAACTTTATTAGAAGTGTGGTTGTACTTATCAGTTATTGCTGTGGAGTTCAGACGATGAGATCGGAGTGTGCTGAAAGCGTACACAGATATCAGACGAGTTGATGAAGTCCCATTCTAAACAGCCGCCTGACTGGATTTAATATTTGATTGGAACCATGCTCGAATACCTTTCAAACTGGACTTGAGCCCTGCCCAGGCACGGTACAGAGTGCTCACATTATGCAAACACACCAGACTTTGGGGACAAGTGCACTCAGATCCGTGCCTATATTCCCTAATATGAAAGAATTCTACATTCTTAGCTGAAGATTTTACCTTAATATTATAGTCATCAAATCTATTAATATACAAGCACTGCTTTCCAACAAGGTAAAGCAGTCACTTTGCATTAAAGGTATCAGCTGTATGTGGTACGTATACAGTGTTTGATGTGACATCGCTAAGAACATCATGAACACGTTGACTTCACTTCGATTGATGGGATTACGTATTCTATGACAACTGGTCATAATTTGTAAAGATATCCTTTGGACACATTCGCCTTCTTTCACAGCTTTCACAGACAAAAAGTCATCGCATCACAGCGCCCACATTCACTACAGGCAATTTG
Source organism: Clarias fuscus (assembly GCA_030347435.1). Lineage (NCBI taxonomy): Eukaryota > Metazoa > Chordata > Actinopteri > Siluriformes > Clariidae > Clarias > Clarias fuscus. The sequence goes on along the minus strand of CM059212.1, from coordinate 13,414,032 downwards.
GGAACGCAAATTAGACTGATCTGCAGGTCTTTGGACTGTTGGAGGAAACCCAGCACGCACGGAGAGAACATGCAAACTCCATGCAAATAGTGACGGGAATCGAACCCGGATCCTGGTGGTGCAGGCCGACAGTGCTAACCACTACATGCTAACCACCATGCCGCACGAGTGTTGAATTGTTAGATCCATTTTAACTTAAAGACATGAACTGTTACACTGTATTGAACTGCCAGCTGCCTAACACACAGTATGCCCCATCATAGTACAGAAACTGCACTAGTTAAAATTGCAAATGACTTGTTTTTAGCTTCGGACCAAGGCTGCATCTCAATACTAGTCTTACTTGATCTTAGTGCTGCATTCGACACTATAGATCATAACATTCTCATAGATCAGTTCATGATCTGTTCAGTTTAGAATTAATTACAAAATACTATTACTTACTTACAAGGCTTTAAATGGTTTAGCTCCCACATACCTAACCAGTCTTCTGATACACTACAATCCACCACGCTGCTTAAGATCACAAAACTCTGGACTTCTGGTAGTTCCCAGAATTTCAAAATCTACAAAAGGAGGTAGGGCATTTTCATATCTAGCTCCAAACTTTGGAATAGCCTTCCTGACAGTGTTCGGGGCTCAGACACAGTTTCCCAGTTTAAAAGTAGACTCAAGACACATCTCTTTAATCTGGCATACACGTAACTCATCCCATAACCTCATACTCCAGTACATCTATCCTGAATGGCAACTACGCTAATTCTCACCATCTGCTCTGTATTCTACCTATCCCGAGGCATCTGGAGATTGTGCCAGCTTCAGTAGACCGAGGCCAACCCTGCGAGGTTCCTGAGGCATACAGAGAAGGACCAGCTCCAGCAGCTGGATTCTGCTTTATGATGGTTGGAGCGACACATGCTGCTCCTGAGCTCCCAATGATCCCGACCCCCATCTGCCCTCTGCATCTGCTGACTCATCCCTGTGCTGAACTGGACTTCATGTTCATTTAAAGAACTTCTGTTATATTGAACTTTCAGCTGCATAACACACACGATGTTATATAATTTCTATCCGTTATCACCCAGATGAGGGTGGGTTCCCTGTTGAGTCTGGTTCCTCTCAAGGTTTCTTCCTGCTACCATCTCAGGGAGTTTTTCCTTACCACTGTCGCCGTCACCCTTGGCTTGCTCATCAGAGACATTTCATGCATCATTCACTCATTCATCTCATTATTATCTCGACACATTTTTCTCACACATACACATTTTCCATAAATGTTCTTTAAAAATTTCTCTTAAAATTTTTTTTTTTCACTCTTGTTAAGCTGCTTTGAGACCATGAACATTGTTAAAAGCGCTATATAAATAAAATTGAATTGAATTGAATTGAATTGACTGCAGATCAATCCCTATTATCCATTATCACCCAAATGAATATGGGTTCCCTGTTGAGTCCGGTTCCTCTCAAGGATTCTTCCAACTGCCATCTCAGGGAGTTCTTCCTCGCCACCGACGCCATTGCCCTCGGCTTGCTCATCAGAGACAATCGAATCATTCTGATTCATACACATTCACATTTCATACAAACTTCCATTATTTATTTTGATTGTGTAAAGTTGCTTTGTGACAATGAAAATTGTTAAAATCGTCATACGAATAAAATTGAATTGAATTGAATTAGACGGTTATACTGTCTATGTGAGTTCGGCTTAAACAGGTTTTTTTCCTCAGTAGAATAAAGCCTTGTGAAATTCCTGACTGTAAATTTTTGCACATACATTACAGATGTGGAGGATAAAGAGAGCAGGTTAAAAATGTTGAAAGATTCTTTACGGATCGTTTTAGTTTAGAAAGTGTCATCGTGGAATTTCTGTACTGTGGCTGGTACAGGTTTAAGAAATTCCACCATGACACTTTGAGGGCATGTGAAGACTGACTCAAAGCAAGTGCATTCCATGCTTTGTGTAAAGGTCTGTATGCAAACTAACCTTAGTTTTCGAAATGTATCAGACCTGTCACACTCGGCAATAACATTTATATTTTATCTGGCATTTCAGTCCAAACTGGTTGTGTCAGAAGCATGTTATGGGTGCGTAAAAACTCTAGCCTCCATGTCACCTCTCCTTGTTTTATACACAAGTCAACCTCCATAGACGTCCTCTGAAATCTATTACACCAAATGACACTTTCTGTCATTAAAAGTAATTACACCTCCCTCTGTATTTGCATTACCTCTGTATAAAAACTCATTCTCTTCGATGCTCCCTTGCTGGTTATAATATTGCCCTGGAGGCACTACCACAAGAGGATGCTGGATTGTGGAAGCATAAATACAGTATATACATTAAATAAAATGAGTTCAATAGCCAGTAAATCTGAACCTCTCTATCATTTATGTCACAAAGAGATTCAAATAATGTTATTTGAGCTTGTTCATTACATTTAATTCAACCTGAAAAGCATGCATATGTGGAATACATTACAACCTAGCTCGCCAGGTTTTATACACAGGCAATATGGTTTGATGTGAGAGTGAAACGGGAAATAAAATGAATTCGTACAGTGTTTTAGTTAATTAAGTATTTATATTAGTGTTAGCAAAATATCCCATGAGAACATTTACTATGGTGAACCATAGTACATACCATAATATGCCATTTGTAAATACCACGGTAGGTACTGTGGCACTCTAGTGGGTACTGTGGTAGTAATATGGGCTGTACCACAACACTTTGGTAAATAACACGAAACTTAATGGGTACCGCAATGGTTACCAAAGTTCATTGGCATGGCATACAGTAGAACAGGCAGTACCATATTAAATACCATAGTATTCACCAAAGGATTGTGTATTAAGCTTTGGAAGCTGTTATAACACGTAAAATGAATTTGCAGAGATTACTATATAAATAATATCATTATGGTGCATAACGAATGCTGGTATGTGTTCCATAGTGTGAAACGTACAACTGTACATGTTAAAACCATGCACCATACTATACTACAAGTACCACAGTACCAAACTATGTACCATGGTAGAAGCATGTACCACACAATTATATATATACAATATATATATATATATATATATATATATATATATATATATATATATATTGTATATATTGTATATACTGTTATATACTGTTTATCTTGTATAGGGTCGCAGGGAGCCTAGGTCCTATGAGAACTTACAGCACAAGCTAGTGAACATCCATGGATGGGTTGCCAGCACATCACAGTGCACAAACACACACCCAATCATACACTATGTGCAATCTGGATACAGCACATGTCATTGGACTCTGTACCTGAAGTACTAAGAAATGCACTCCCCATACACCATGCACACATAGACCAGAGGCGAGATTCCATCCTATGACCTCTGGAGGTGTGAGGTGACATGGATAACCAGTGAACCACTGTGCTGCGTAGTCTTTTGAACACACTGACCAGTTTCACTGTGCATAAACAGAAGCATTTTAATATATGCACATACAATTTGGACCAATACTCAAAGAAAGGTAAAATAATTATTACTGGTGATGAATGGATTGATCACTACGAGTCTGAGAGTAAAAAAAGGAAACATCCTCAATCGCCAACCAAGAAAAAGTTAAAAAGTCAAGCATCAGCTGGAAAATTTATGCTTGCAGTTTTCTGGGATTCTCAAGTGCCAGTATTGGAACATTATCAGAAAAAGTTTGTTCAATCAACAGTGCTTGTTACAGTAAGATGTCCATTGAAGAGCTGAAGCCTAAACTTCAGATTTTGAAGCACGTCCACACTTAAACTTCAACGCTTCCATGCACGTCCATACACTTCTGCCTACACTGTCGACTGTGTTTTGAGGTGTTAAATCATCCTCCCTATACTCCTGCTCTCGCGGCATCAGACTTTCACCAGTTTGGTCCCCTGAAAGCAGCCCTACGAGGATGAAGAGTCACTTTTGATGAAAGAGTAAAGACAGCTGTATATTTGTGGCTCGCAGCTCGGCCTAAGACATTTTTAACGAGAGAATACAGAAGCTTGCTGACAGAGGGACAAAGTGTATTGAAAAGCCAGGAAATTATGTTAATTAAAAGAATTTCTACAGCCAGAGTGCGGATAATTTTTGACTCACCACCATATTTATATATCAAATCAAAAAGTTTCTGTTTGCTTACTGAGATTAAAGATTAAAGGATAGTGTGTGTGTGTGTGTGTGTGTGTGTGTGTGTGTGTGTGTGTGTGTGTGTGTGTGTGTGTGTGTGTGTGTGTGTGTGTGTGTGCGTGTGTGTTTGCGCGTGCGTGTGTGTGTGTGTGTATGTGTGTGTATGTGTCATCAAGTGTTCGGCCAGTGTAAAGACGATGTTCTCTGCCTGACCTTCCTGAGTACCTCCTGTTATTTTCCACAGAGGTCAGCAGCTTAGAATTCACAACATACAGTACCCTTTCACTTTTCCTCCTTTTGCTTTTTCCCGCCTGTGTGGGTGGCCAGCACGGCTCCCATGAACTTTTTTCTCTCTGTTTCTATTCCTTGCTTTTGCTTTCAGTCTCACTCTCCGCATTTACTTGCGTTTCTCTCTAAGGACATGTACCTCTACTATACCATGTTAATGAGAGTTCGACAAAGCCGTTCACCCACAGGATATCCTTTTACACATCGTGCATGTTTTTGGGCTCTCCTGTACACATACATCTTTAATAGAATATACTGTATACTGTACATTGGTATAAAAAGTGGCATTTCCAGAAGACATCACTCCTGAGTTCCTGCAGCATTCTGGAGAATTAATCTGACCAAGAAAAAAGTCTCTACTGAAACCCATCGGTCTATTCTTCTTCTCAAAAAGGAAGGTGGTTCCTTGTGACAAATTGCCAAGACACTGAAGATTTTGTACAGCATTGTGTATTCCTCTAAACAGGAGAAGTGGGAGGCCCCAATGCCCAACTGAACAAGAAGACAAGTATTTAAAAGTTTCTAGTTTGAAAAACAGCCTCCTCATGTTCTCTCAACTGACAGCTTCACTGATTGGTTCCCAGCAAAACACCCTTCTCATCATCAGCATTCAAGAGGTGACTCCACAATGCTGGCCTCCTAGGTTGAGTTGCAAAGAAAAAGTCATATCTAAGACAGGCCAAATAAGAGATTAAGATGGGCCAAAGAACACAGACTTTGCACGGTGAAAGACCATAAAAAAAAGAGAGAAAAAAAGTGTTATGGACAGATGAATAAGTTTGAGGTGTTTGTAACACGAAAAAGAACATTTGTAAGACAAAGAAAACACGAAATGCTTGATGCCATCTGTCAAGTATGGTGCATGAAAGGTGATGGTCTGGGGCTGCTCTGCTGGTGCTAAAGTGAGAGATTTATCCATGATGAAAGGGATCAAGGATAGCTATCATTTCATTTCGAAAAACATGCCATGGTCTGTAGACAGTATTTGATCTGACCCAACTTCTTCCATCAGCAGGAAAATATTTCAAGAGGAAGCAGTTAGGCGCTATCCAATCTATAATGCACAGACCTGTGCAGTCACTGGATCTTAACCCCATTGAGCTGTTGTGGGCATATCGAGAAGTGTGACCATGTGGTTCATTAAAAGTGCCCGTCAAGCCAATCCAAAGTGTGAAAGGTGTTTCAAGAAGTATGGGGAGAATTTTTTTTTTCTCCCCAGCTAGAATGCCAAAATAAGATTTCTTTTACAAAATCATTATTTGGAAAAGTCTTATTTCATGCAACAATCAATGTCTTGACTTGAATAAACCTTTCTGTTTCCTCATTTGATAAATAAAAACTACAAGCGTTTTAATTCAAAACACAACATTTTCAGTATGACCCCAAACTTTTGACTGGCAGTCAATGGTGAGCATAAGCTGGCATTGTCCAGTACTGCATAGCACTATAAGATTCAATGGCAATAGGTGAAAGAGGGGAGAGGAGCTGCCAGCAAAAACCCACATTCAAAACTAGTCACTGTAGCACTTTTAGCAAGAAAACACACCTGATAAAGTTGTGTCGACAACATTTTTGTCTCCTTAGTAATTGCTACGTTGTTCTGAATTGGCCAGACCCGTACTCTTTCATTACTGCTAGTTACTATGAGCACAATCTTCTGCCAAGTCACTGACAGGTTCATCATTCATCTTTGTTCACTGCTAATTAAAGCTACAAAGCTACTTCAGCTACAAAGCTACAAAGCGTCCACACTTGGTGTGTGAACCAAGGGATTGTACACCACACATAATGCACTTTTTATTTTACACTATTTGGGATTCAAACACGGAACAGTTACTTAGCTGAGGCTATTCTAAAGTTGAATATGTTGTTTTTGCTTTTTGTTTTGTTTTTTTTAAAGACAGATGGAAAAGATTGAAATGTGCACTCTTGTTAGAGTATTTCAGTGCATGGTTCACCTTATGGTACTTTATTTAAGTAATCTGCATATCCTAAAAAGTGACCATTATATATATATATATATATATATATATATATATATATATATATATATATATATATATATACTTAGACCTGTTATGATCAGATGATTTTTATTAGGTTTTGACACAAAAGACACTTGGAATTAAAAGAGGGGGTACTAACATTTGAACATGACTAGATAGATAGATAGATAGATAGATAGATAGATAGATAGATAGATAGATAGATAGATAGATAGATAGATCTAAATTTAACTTACTATAATTGGCCGTACAGCTTTGTTCAATTGTGGCATTTAAAGTATTACCATGTTTACATGTTACTTTGATGCTCAATGTTCAAATATATCAAATATATATAGTATATAGAAATTACACTACAATCATTATGTAACTCTCAGGATAATGTGTAAAGGGCATCTTTGCTAATTAGCTAAGTATGCAGCTAAAAATACATATAAATGTAGAGTATGTGAGCCATAAAACTAGCTAATGTACATAGAAACTTCTAGGTATTGAGGTAATATTTGCTGACTTTAGGATAGATTAGTTGGTTTGTTAACGTAACTGTTCAAAAATGCTTTCATCAGATGTAGACCTTTTTTTTTTTTGGATTAATTTACTTTTTAAAAGATTTAAAAAAGGAAAGTAATTACAAATGCAGTTTTAACTAGACACCTTATTTACTCTTTCTTGATCATTACATTCACCTTGAAAAAGTGAATTATTATTGCACTTGCAGCACAGTATATTTACCTAAGTCAGTGATTAGAGTAGAGTAAATGAAATGTATAGGCTTTGCGTGTATTTCAAAAGAGCCGGACATACAGTAAGAAGCAGTGGCGAAAACTGACTACACAGTCGCAGAACTGTGTTATTTCTCACTCCATGTATGGTATACACAGTGGTTATGAACTTGCACATGAGCACCATACAGTACATATACTTCATGTCCCATATGTCATATTTCATCTGACATAACCTTTATAAATAAATTGTTTATAATGAGGGAGGTTAAAAAAAAAAACACTTGGTGTTGATCAGTTAATCAGAAATAAAATGGTAAAACATTCACCAATAGCTAGAATTACATTACCTGTAATAAGCTGTAGGGCTCAGACACTCATGGGCATTAAGAAAAAAAGATGAGCACAGATTACTGGCAGCAGAAATGAGCTGCCGCTGTACAATCCTAAGCAGAGGACAAAGATTAAAGTGTGAGAATATCGGAGGCTACAGAAATGATAAAGCTTCCTAAATTTAATAAAACTACTGAAATAAGACTGAAATAAGACTGAACACTGTTTACAAAAGTGAAAGGAACCAGAAGTAGAGGATGACAAAGAATAGGCGTAACATTAAACAGGACTTGCCATTACACGGGCTGTCAGTTGATAATGCAACTCCCCAAAGACAGAAAAGGATGGCGGCAGTTCCTGACAAGCCATCGCGATTGTTAGCTTGGCAGAAGGCATGACGATGTTGATGATGAGGAGGTAGAGAGGAGGAGGAGGAGGATGATAAGGATGATGACATTACAGGCTAATTTCATAGGCTGCTAGTCTAACCTTGCATTAACAGAAACAATCTAACTTCATTATACCAGCTAGGTAACGGTGGATAATTAGCTAAACTTACCTGAAAAAAACTTAGGTCTAACTCAATGAATGCCTTCTGTGGAGGGTAGGAGATATATTTATACACATGCCTCTGCTTAATTCAGTATACTTTACTGAGGTAAGGTAAAGTAACACTTTACTAAGGTAAAGGTCAGGTGTTTAAATGTGCCTGGATACATCTGTACATTGTACATGACAAACTGGTATGAACCGCAGTACTGAGGAGAGAGCAGCATCCTGCCAAAACCCACATTCAAATCCAGTCACGGAAACACTTTCATCAAGAAAAATCATCTGAAAACATTATGTCATTTAAAAAAAAAATGTCTAAATTGCCTTTAGTTAATAATATTTTCGAGGTCATTCTGAATTGCATCCCTATTGTTTTATTTATTTCTAACCTGAGCTACCGAGCTAACTAGCTTCTAACACAAAGCTAATTCCCAAATCCCTTTGTAACCCCAATCAAGGGCACTACTTGCTATGTGGAACAAGTGATTGTACAACCTACTGCACTAGCGGTCCATTTAGGACTGTTTGGGATTCAACCCTGGATCTTGTCCACCCCCTCTATGGTTTATTCTCCTCAACTTTTGACTACATCATTCCAGTAAGAATCAAAAACTACTTTCACCCATTTTAATGACACTTTGTGTCACTAACTGTCAGGCGCTTATCAGATAAGCCAGCTTATCGGCCTACTCTCCATCACATCGTGCCTACTACTGCATCACAGCCCTGCTGATATCCAACACAACTGCACTCCCTCTCGTGTGATACGTTTTCTAGACGAGAGATGAAGAGACCATTAAAATGTATTTTTAGAGTACTCTGAAGGTTGTATTTCTTTTGCTGTAAATATAATTTTAAAAGTACTGAACATCAGTAACACTTCAGTGAAGTATAAATAACCCCCAAGTATTTTCCACTGCTGGAAATGTATGAGGCAATAATATAGTTTATAAAAATTAAAATAAATCATAAGCACAGTTATAATGATTTATGAATATGGGCTTCAGAATAAGTGTTACCAGCCAAGTTAGAATGAGGTGACGGATTTCATTAATTTTTTAGTTGTCTGACCAAGATCACCACATAACTTATTATTTTTTTTATTTTTATTTTTTTATTATTTTACATTAACACAACTGAAAAAGTCAGAGTCCAAGATAAACCATAACATTTCAGGTATCTGTTTCTTATGATTCAGAAAAATTCCCTTGTGCACCCTTGTTTATACAAATTAGAAGTCTTGAAGTCAGAGGCTGTTAATTTTCTATAACAGGAACTCTGACATTAGTGCTGGCTCCAAGGCAAATCACAGGAATATATTAATGCACTCACTCTTTTGCATTATTGTTTCTATAGTAACCACTCATTCACTGGGATTTGTATGGCAGATGGTAATCAAAGTCCAATAAAATGTAGATTTTTTAAAAAAGTTGTTATTCAGTATGGAAACCGTATAACCATTAATATTGTGCAAATTTCTGTTAGGAGATGTTTATAAGTTATTTATCAAAAGAGTTTCTGTGATCACTCTGGATTCTCTGTAGCATTACAAGCTGTATGTTTATTTGTATTATATTTTTAACGTTTTAGAGAAAGAGCAAAAGTAGCTGCTATAGCATAAGTGACAGGAACATGAACAGGATCTAGCTTCTCTTCCCGCTCTTCCATAATGCTTACAAAGCATAACATGTTGTTCACGGATGTTTTTTTGTTTTATTATTATTGTAATTATTTCATGTTATAAGCAATAATGCTGTTATAGGAAAATGATCCATTTCAGTATGGTAACACATCACATCAAGCTCCATCACACCAGACAACTCTTGATTATTTTCCTATAACAGCTATAGAAATATATCTGACTACAACAGCACTCCCTGACATCATTTATTCCACACAAAAGGTATCTGTTTAGCTGCACAAAGTATCTAACACATAAGGATATACTGTACAGTATTTTACTCACACACATGCAGACATGCTAACTACAGTATGTAGCTGTGAATAGTTCTTTTAGTAGAAGGGAAAGTCCGCAAGGCAAGTAATAGTTTGAGTATCAATCATTTGGGACAACAATTGCACAGTAAAGATTAAAAACAGAATTGCTGGAAGTACAGCAAAATCACCATTCCAACAAAGCTGCAGATTCTATATGTATTTGTCTTCAGGACTCTGTTGTATGCAGCTGAAACGTGGACGCTGAAAGAGCGATCAGAAGAAGCTGCATCACGTAGAATAATAAAAAATTAAGTGGCAGGAGAAAATCAGAAATTAACAAATCAGGAATACCTTGAACATAAATAACACTGTTATCGACTCGATCTGATAGAGAAAGATGACACTATTTGGGCATACAGTATCTGCCGCATGAATAACAACCAGAACATCAAGCACATGGTAATGTCAGAGATGGGTGGCAAAAACATGACCGGCCCCCACACACCTGGATGGATGATGTCACTGACTGGTGCAAATGCTGTGCCCAACAAGCTTTCCACCACGCCCAACCAATGAAAAACAACAATAAGAACCAGTGATTAGCCCCAACGGTTATTAACCATGGGATGATGGTGAGCTACTTTACAATCAATTAACATTTTTAGCCCAACACTCTAGTGCAAACAGCGTACAGTTTAGGTTTACATGAAAATTATACACAGTATACTTAATTGGGCAAGATGATTTTAAAGTTTTATGCTTCTGTAATGTAAATTGCTGTTCGGTAAAACTACTCTATGAGCTAAGGTGAAACCAGACAGTTATGCACAGTCCGGGCAATATTTTCTTATAAGCAATTTGGTCTTAGCAGCTAATTTTTTGTTTGTTTGTTGTTGTTTTATCAAAACAAATAAGAAGCAGCTATAATTTGCATACACTGATTTATTCATTCATCTTCACTACAGTGTTGCCAACTTTGTGACTTTGCCACTAGAACTGGTAACATGTTAGTAGCTTTGTTTTAGAGCAAAGCCTAGCAAAAATATTTGCAACAGTTTTATAGTAGATGTTAGCAACTGACTTGAACATGGTATCGCTCACAGCTGAATCAGTGTGAAAAGCCTGAATGAGTTGTTCTTGTGCAAGCCTATGTTGACAAAAAAAAAGAGCAACTACTGATCATTCTATGCTAAAGACCAATCAATGATCACTATTCTTTACCAAAGACCAAGTGCTGATCATTCCTTCCTGAAGACCAATCAGTGATCACTATTCTTTCCTAAAGACCAACCACTGATCACTATTCTTTCCTAAAGAGCAACTACTGATCATTCTATCCTAAAGACCAATCACCAATCACTATTCTTTACCAAAGACCAATCACTGATCACCGTTCTATCCTAAAGGCCAATCACCAATCACTATTCTTTACCAAAGACCAATCACTGATCACCGTTCTATCCTAAAGGCCAATCACTGATCACCGTTCTATCCTAAAGACCAATCACCAATCACTATTCTTTACCAAAGACCAATCACTGATCACCGTTCTATCCTAAAGGCCAATCACTGATCATCGTTCTATCCTAAAGGCCAATCACCAATCACTATTCTTTACCAAAGACCAATCACTGATCACCGTTCTATCCTAAAGGCCAATCACTGATCACCGTTCTATCCTAAAGGCCAATCACCAATCACTATTCTTTACCAATGACCAATCACTGATCACCGTTCTATCCTAAAGGCCAATCACTGATCACTATTCTTTCCTAAAGACCAACCACTGATCACTTTTCTTACCCAAAGATCAATCACTGATCATTTTTTCCTAAAGACCCAAAACTGGTCAACGTTCCATCCTAATGACCCACCACTGATCACTATTCTTTCCTAAAGACCAACCACTGATCACTTTTCTTACCCAAAGATCAATCACTGATCATTTTTTCCTAAAGACCCAAAACTGGTCAACGTTCCATCCTAATGACCCACCACTGATCACTATTCTTTCCGATAGATCAATTACTGATCATTCTTTCCTAAAGACCCATCACTGATCACTATTTTCACCCAAAGACCAACTACTTATATTTTTTTCCTAAAAACCATTCAATGATCCCTATTCTTTCCCAATCACTGATCACCATTGTTGTACTACTTGCATGAATAAGCACATTTCTTTTGACCTCTTGCGCACACATTAGCTACTTAGCTCCCCCTGAAAACAGTCGGCAACAGTAACCACTTTGTCCTGGTCAGGGTTGTTGTGAAGGACCCAGAGCTTGTCTCAGGTCATGGCAGCACACCATGCATACACACACATTCAAATTAGTATAGCAAATCCACCTATAGAGGTGGTATACTGGCACTGTTTTGAAGGTTGGAATAAAACAAACACAGACACGGTGTGAACATGTGAAACACGACAACGACAGTAAACCAACCAACCCTGGAACGGTTCCACCCAGAGAGTATAATTTATGGATGTAATTAAAAGATACAAAAATATTTGCGTAAATGAAAAAAAAAAAATAGAGAGAGACCGCACAAGTGCTATTCCTGTTCTCCTCCGACAGAATTCAAATTACAAAGCAGTTGAGGTAAAAGTTGCAACGCTACCACAATGCTACTTGAAAATGTCATATATGAATTGCCGTTAAATTACATGTAGCTCAATTACTTGACTATGTTTATATGCTTTATAGCTAGGCTAAGCGCTGGCTCACATAAGCATTCTCTAATGTCAGATTTCACAAATTGATCCCTAGAAAATTTCACCACAACTGTTGACTTTTTTTTTTACTGGTCTAACAGGAGAAAGCGTGGGGGGTGTCTGGTTGGGGACATTTTTAAAGTGCATATACACTACCTTTATGGAGATAAAAGTGTAGGGATCAGTTGTCTAAATGACATCTATTTGTGGAATCACCATGTATATGATATAAACTTCCACGTAAAACTTTGACATGAGTATATTGAATGTCATGTCGATGAATTCTGAATAACACAGTGATTGAAACTATTGATATATAAATTGTACATGTGCTAAATGCACATTCTTTTCACAACCGGGACAAGATAACCCATTGATTTCGGGTAAGGAGGGACACCAGTATACCTTTTTTAATGTATTGCTTTGTTGGTTTACACCCCATCACCCTGTTCAGACCAGTCTCATTTTATAATATATTGAAGATTATACCCAAACAAACATAATCATACATATGATCAGGTATAATTGGATATTATAATTAGCATAGTTTGAGATCGGAACTCTTCTGTACATGAATCGAACTGAATCATGCATGCATATTACACTGCACCTCAGTGCACTGCACTCGAACACACACTCACAGTATCAAGTTTGTACACACAACAACGCAGAACACCAATCTCACACCTTCATTATGTCTAACTTTAGAAGGTTGGCCAATAGTAAATTGAAAGTCGGTTCTTAGAAAAAGCTTTCTGATGCTAGGCTCAACTTCCATCCCACACACACACACACACACACAACAAACACTGAGTTAGACTTCAACCCGACGCTCTCAGTCAGGACAGGATTTTTCACTCACCTTCCTTCTCCTTTGCTCCCAACAAACTTGCCTCTTTGTGTTCCTTGTTTTTCCTCTGCACTTTTTTGGGCACACCCACAGACACATATGTTTAGCTTCACACCTTCTCATGTTTCTTCAGCTCCTGCCTCTCTTTTCTTCTCTTCTCGTTTGGTATTGTTATTATTTATTACTTGATGAGTTGAGATTGTCAGCCTGATCCCATTTCTCTACTCAGTCTCTACAGCCTTGAACCTCGTCACAGAATCAGCCATGAGAGAGAACAAAAGAAGGAGAAGCAGAAAAAAAGAGAAAGGAGTGTATGAGAAGAGAAACAGCCTGCCACTTTTCCTCTCTCTCTCTCTCTCTCTCTGTTTAGGACTCCCTCTACTTTCACCCTTTCTCACTTCCCTCCTCTCTCTCTCTCTCTCTCTCTCTCTCTCTCTCTTCCTGCCCGCCCCTTAGCCAGTCAGCCTGCTCTGTCCAAAGTCTAACTAATGCGTGTGTGTGTGTGTGTGTGTGTGTGTGTGTGCGTGCGTGTGTGTAAGAAACAATCAATTACTGGATTGTTCAGACTACATTGTGTGTGTGTGTGTGTGTGTGTGTGTGTGTGTGTGCGTGTGTATGTGTGTGTGTGTGTGTGTGTTTATTCTAAAGGTATGTTTTCTTGCTCTCTTTGCTTTAATCAGTCCATAATGTAGTGTCCACTTAAACTGTTGTCAAACTCAAAACCTATAACAGACAGGAAGTATTGGTGAGATTTACTTTTGTGCTTTTCTTATCCGTCATTTTCTTTTGCTTCCCGTCAAACTTGAAAAAGAAAAACAATCTCGGATTTGATCTCTCTCTCTCTCTCTCTCTCTCTCTCTCTCTCTCTCAGCAATTTAGCAAATGAATACTCCTTTTCCCCAGACCACAACCTCCTGACAGCTGCGTCATCCTCATGCACAGAGCGAGATTATTTTGCTTATGAATAAATCTCATAATCTTCTCCCATACCTAATGCGTTCCACACATAAGCTCCTCACATACAGTATATTTCATGAACTTCATAAAATGCATTCTAAAACCCAAAATGCTTTAGCTTTTAAGAATTCATCAGCTCTTTTCGTCTGTTCAGGATTCCGGAAAATGCGCATTCATCATGGGAGGACTGGGATTTATGGAGAAGTGGGTGCACACTGGAGAGCACACTGAAGTGTAGCAGCACAGCCAGTAATTATGTTCGTCAGTGGCAAGGTTTCATTCACAGAATAGCATTAAAAAAGGTGTGTGGGGGGGGGGGTGGGGGGGAGGGAGGTATAACTACATAGTGTCATAGTAGGTGATGGCATCTGATAGTGCAAGTAAATCAACAGGATTTTATTACATCAGCCTCAGAGAAAGGTCTATCACGGACTGTGACGGTAAGATTTAAGTGTATGGACACGCCTTTTCTGTTTATCTGTCACTCCTTATCTGATCGCCAGACAGATGCGGCAGTAGATACAAGACGTTTATAGTTTGAACAGTTTAAACTTACTGCCAGGAAATTGTATCATTTCCTATTAGTGCATATTGTTTGCCTTTGCCACACTAGCCTTTGCAATTTAGTGACATATCTGTCATTTACTGTAGATTTCATTTCGAGCTGTTTTCTAAGAATAGACGTAGCACTTGCCTACTTGCTTGCTGTGAATTCAGATAGCAGGATTGCCATTGAGTCACTGATGGGCCCTTAAACTTCAGCTATACACTTCAATTGTATCCTGCCTCAGTTATAACCTGATTTTGATTAAAGCGTCTGGAAAACGAGTTACTGAAAATGGATCGCGTAGACACGCAGTCTGTGTTTGCCAATAAGCCCTGTTCCTCACATACGTATACTGTATATTCACATCCATTAATAAAGGAAAATTCAGTCCGCTAATGCTGATCAAATAGATTGGACAAGTTTACCACATAAAGAACTTACGTCATGCTCAGAATGAAAATTCGTAACTGCTCCAAAAATACGAAGCCCGTTCAAGTCAAACCGGGACTTTTGATTAGAAATCAGTTATGAGAGTAAAAACTACTTTTAATCTTTTGCTAATGCACATATCCCAACATTTCACTAGTGCGTAGATACCATCAAGGTAGAATGTTTTCTCAGTATGCATGCTCTGGAGCTACAGTGTGATTAAACTGCCAAACATGTGGGAAAGGCTTGGAGCGAGCTCAGGACTGTACAGGGATGTGGCAATACCTCCCGGAAGAGTTCCTGTAATGTGCTTTGTTCCTGTTGGTAAATGATGGTGTGTAGAGTTCCCACAGACAGATGCATCTCTCCTGCAAGTTATCTATTGATTTTGAAGGATCAAGCATTCCTGACTCACTGGGTCAGGGGTAGCTCAGTGGTTAAGGCATTGGACTATGGTTCGGAAGGTTCCAGGGTCAAATCCTAAAACGACCACCATGTTACCACAGTTGGGGCCACTGAGCAAGGCCCTTAACGCTCAACTCCTCAGTGTGTGATATAATGAGATCAAATGTACAGTAAGTTGCTCCGAGTAAGGGCGTCTGCCAAATGCCGCAATGTCAATGTAATGAATGTTCACGGAAATGTCCGCACACATGTCGACTGAGATCATCACCCACAGACTTATGGCCTTCTTTAAAAATGTTTGTACCAATCAATAGTTTTATTGCAGTTAATAGTCACATCATTGTACTGTGCCTAAAGTCTTCTGTAAATGTCAGTTCCACAAGTTTCAGTTTGGCTTGAACACTCCTCATGGGCAGAAATTTGAAATTTCTTTCAGGCTCAATAAAGCACCTATCTGTCTGTCTGTCTCATCTATCTCATTTTTGGTGACGACCAAATGGTAACTAATTCTCAGAGGCAGTGCAGTACAGTGACAGTTTGTTCTTTCAAAAGATAAAACCCAGGGTTTTTGGTTCGAATCTCACCTCACATCAGTGTGAGTGGATGGAGTTTTTGCATTATCTCCCTGAGCTTTTGAAAATACCCCTGTTACCACGTGACCATCAAGCCTGATTGTCTCAAGATCTCAAGGCTTATTTTATCGAATTAAAATCAGTGGAGTATCCACGATGAAAATCACACTTTTACAATTAATATGTTTTCAAATGGAGATTTATTAAATACAGACCTTACTGAAACATCAAAGTTTTCGAGGTAGACATGGATGTTGCTGCACTGGGCGAATGTCTGAGTGTCAGAATGTCGATGTCCATCATCTGATAGAAGGTGCTGCAGTTAAGCTGCAAGCCGTTTTTTATGATGCAGTCACACTTCTGGCTAGGATATAGATGAACTATGCTATAGTTATAATGACTCTCCCTGGTGAACCTATTGACCTGTTAAAAGCTATTTTATGTAACAGTTAAATCAGAACACTGTGTGTGTGTGCGTGTGCGTGTGTGTGTGTGTGTGTGTGAATACTCTTTGATGCATGTCCTAGAAATCCCTCAGCCTAATACATTCAGCAACATCAACATAGGAAAGAGCTCTGCACATAATCTCCTCTTTTTTTCCTGACCCAGATACACACACACACACACACACACACACACACACACACACACACACACGGCCAGCCACAAGGTTTTATGCTAAAATTTTTTTTTTTTTAATCACCCACTCGTACTAAATTCTAAATGTCAAAAATGTCTAACATTTTCTGTAGTTTAAAATCCATTCATTACATTCATTGATTAGTTCTTTTTTTATTTTTATTTAAACCTCCTTCAAAAAGAAGTGGAATCTGGTATCAAACCCATACATATACAGTACATCTATATCCACACCATATAGTCACCTCTATCTTTATCCCACATATGCTGCAGGCGGTCAGCATGGCTTTGGGCAGTCAGTGCGCCCGTGCTGAGCACAGCTGTCTCCAGAGGCTGAACGAGAGAAAGACCAAGTTCTGCAAATAGCTCTACTAATCCAGGGAGCAGACAGAACGTTCTGTTTTCTTGCTTCACGCTCAAGCTGCTTTGCTGCTGTGTTTAATAATGATCGACGCACTGGAACGATACAGTGAGGACTAATGTAGGCCATAATCCAACCACTGTGAAAATAACATCCTTCTGTGCGTTTGATTGGTGAACAGTCCAAACACAGACTGTCATTAGATGGATTTGTGGAATCTTCAGATTCTTATGTGCATGCATGCTACTGTAAAAGTTAACAGTAGCGACGTACAGTACATATTTCTTCAATCCTGATTGAAATCCTTCTAATTAAGGATTCCAGCTTAACTTAACATTGATCTTTTTTTTTATTTTTTTTTTTTTATAAATCCCGCTTTCTGTGTTATGACTGATTACAAGACTTCGGTGCATATATGATTGGTTAGACGTTTTACTGCATGTGAAATCAGTGCTTCAGAGTTTTGGGAAAGGGGAAGCAAAATTTCCTGGAAACTTCACATAATGTTACACCTACATGGGCAAACACGCACAGAATGTGAGAAACAAGTGGATTGAGTGTTTACATGGGTAATATTCACCTATTAAACAGATTGTTAAAGGTTTGCACCAACCCTTTTATTCCCAGGGATCGAACTTGTTCGTCCAGTCCATCACACGGTTGCTCGATTGGATTGGAGCTTGAGGCTGGGTGGGAGGATGTGGGCTCTTTGCCTGCTGGGCCCCATACACAGCAGGTTCACCGGGTGTTCTGGTGCCTTTCTACTATAGCCAGCATTAACCTTTAACCTTTTTCACCAAATTCTGCTCCATTGGCTTTTTTGTTGGATCGGAACAGAGAGGCTAGTCTTTCCTCCCTACAGGCATAAATGAACCTTGGGTGTCCATAATCCTATTACCAGTTTACTGGTATATGAATAATAGTCAATGTTAACGTGTTTTATATAGGTATATAGGCCCTGCATAATTCTTGCTCACTGTCTCATTAATAGCAGGGTAATGTTATGACATAGTCTTCACTATGTATCTCTATCAGATTGCTACTTTTCCTGTTACATTGATTACTCTCACTAAATGACCATGTATTCATTTACAATGACATGTTTAAACTTGGTAATATAAACTACTGTATGTCTCGAGAGCTTTTTCACCTGTTTGCCAAATGCGACCAATGTATTTTGTACACTTTTCTGTCAGGATCACCACTAATTAAGGATGTGTACACAATATTCACTTCCGCGTGCCGAAAACGACAAAATCAGTTAGTTGTAAATGAAGATAATGTTTTCCGATTATTACTAGAGTCACTAGTGGGTTACAAGTGTCAGTCAAACTGCATGGCAAAATTCAATTCAATTCAATTCAACCTTATCTGTAGCTTTACAGAATAAAAAAAAATATATATATGAAAATAAATTCGAGCATTTACAGAATAAAGTATGTCTATGCAACTATCAGTTTGTTTCTGATAACCAAGCCAAGGCCAATGGTGGCAAGGAAAAACTCCCTGAGATGACAATAGGACGAAACCTTAAGAGGAACCAGACTCAACAGGAATCGTATCCTCATTTGGGTGATATCAGGAAGCATGACCATAAATTATAAGTAAAATTTTAAATAAAATGGGAAAATCCACTTTCATTGTTGGAGACTCAGGTACAAAAACGGTTCATGGAAATTTCAGTCCTTAACTTTTGAGTGACTGTAGTCATAAGCCTTCACAAAAAAAGTGCCTGCATCAGCCATCTTTATGGTGAAGTGGGATGTCAGCATGTCCTTGGTCACTACTAGCATCTCAAGCTGACCATGTAGACCATCCTTAGCCGAGAGAGACAGAGAGACAGAGAGACAGAGAGAGAGATAGAACAGTTAGGTATGCAAACAGTCATACAATGTGGTATGTTTAATTAGTATAGAGTGAAAGCAGGGTCTTTGGCAGGACTAACTATGACAGAATAACTAGAAGGAAGAGCCAGAAAGAAACACAGACATGTAGGCTTCCTGGGAAGTAAAGCAACCGTGACTTTACTGTCAACAAACCTCAGTGATCAATGAGAGTAGGGAAGACAGCATACAAACCTGCCACTTCACCACAAAACTCTACGTCCATGAAAAGCTTGGATAAAGACTGTATCTGAGTCCCGAACATTAATTGTACAGTAGGCTATTCCATAACTTTAGGGATTCATAAGACAAAGCTCTGCCCCTGCTGTAGTTTTTCAGAATACGAGGTATCAACAAGCAGCCTGCACCCTTTGGTGTGGTGGGTCATAAAACACTAGCAGTTCACTCAGGTACCGTAATGAGAGAACATGAAGTGTCTTATAGGTAAAAAGTCACATTTTTAAATCAATGCAAAATTTCACTCAGATTCAATGCAGTGTGGATAAGATAGGGGTGATGTGCTCAGATGTTCTGGTTCTATTGCTACCTTTCCTATTGTGTTGATTAAATGACCATGTATTCACCAACAATGACATGTTGGTTAGATAAACTATGTATGGAGAGCTTTTTCACCTATTTGCCAAAATGTGAACAATATATGTTGTACACTTTTCTGCCAGGATCACCACTTAAGGATGTGTACACAATATTCACTTCCATGCGCCGGTTTTCAGCAAGAATACGAACTCTGGCTGCTGACGTATCTAGAAGTTTAGCTTGTGAGTCTACCTGTTCATTACAAATCCATCGTTTCATCCGTCTTTCCAATCACTCCACCGTCTCCTCTACCACTTGGATTAGCAACCAACGCTTGTTTTGTCTTCTCACTTGCTCCATTGTCCACTGCTGCCTTCTGTCTTTACACATGAGTTCACTGCTTTGCTTCAGTACCAGATCCTCTGTTGTAGCTTATACAATCTGGTGTGTTTATGTATGTAAAATACAGCATATTGTATAGTCCAAGACGGCTCTCCGGACAAAAGACTAGCGATAGGGCTAAAGAAATTATTTCAGGAAGGAAAGCATTTTCACAGGCTTTCATATTATTTTGCACTTTTTTTTTTTTTTTTGTAAAAAAGACAAAAACAGGATGTTTAACGATAAAAGAACAAAGAAGTAAGTGTTTCACCCCACTCAAAATTGCAAACAGATCCATGGCACTGATCCAAAGTGATATTGTGAAAGAACGTCTTGCTTTCCTTCTTGACTTCCAGATGTGTGACACGGCGTTCAGGAAAGTATTAACAGCTCCTGAGACAAAGTGGCAGAATCATATAACTTGATGTTAATTTCATAATATCCACTTCTAAGCTTTTTTTTTTTTTCTCGGATACGAATTCTGCAAAGATGTTCTTCTAAAAGTAAAGCTAGAATCAACTTTTCTTTATGTTCATCTGATGCAAATGTCTTTTCTTTATGTCTCAAGCCTCCTCCACATCCTCATCCCTGTCTCCTGATGGCTTTGCCACCTTCTTTGAAGAGAAAATTAACATGATCCACCAATCTTTCCCTCCTACCTCTATTAATAAAATTGACTCTCCTTCTCTCTTTTTCCCCCCTTCATGATTTTCTTCTCTTTCTACTCAATTTTGCAATGTCTCTTGTCCTCCACTTGTCATCCTATCACTGCCTGTTAAAAGCCGAGAGCTCGGACATTAGCGGACACCTCTGATCAGTATCACTTCAGTTCATTCTCTTCCAAGTCTCTGATTGTGCAGGTGTCTTTCAGCTTTCTCTTTCATCAGAAATGATCCCCCCGAAACAGCTCCAACCAAAGCAGTCCTTGTGGCTGTGACTGAAAAGCATCTCGCTACCAAATCTGCTGAACTGGTCCCTCTTGACCTCCAAGTAGCCTTTGGCATGGTCTGTCCCATGTACCATGTACCAAGCTGTTCCTCTCGACAAGCCTTCCAGGTTTAGAAGTGGTTTTCTTGCTAAGTGGAGGGACGGTCATATCAGGTAACATCCACATCTGTTCCATGCACACTCCTGACTCCTGAGTCCCGCAAGGACATCTTGGTCTGCTTTCATTTTGTAATCCTCTATACCCACTCTCTCCTTGAAGTTATGTACAGTATTCTGTATCATCATATGGGTTTTCATCCCACCGTTATGCTAATGACATCACCCTTTCCTCCCTCAAACGACCATGCTTCGGCATGGATCTCACAAATGTGTGTCAACATTTCAGCACGGATGACAGCTCATCAGCTGAAATGAAATCCCTGTCTCTGATCGCACCATCTGTCAACACACAAAACCTTGGTGTAATTCTAGACAACCTATCAGTCTCCGTCTGTGTTGCACACTTGTCACAGTTATGTAGGTTTCTCTTTCACAACATCAGGATGATCCAGTCTTCTCAAGGCTACAGAATCCCTCGTCATCCACAAGATTGGCCCTTCTTCCACAAATTTAATACATAGCTGATTAGCTAAGAATTCCTCATAGCTCATGAAACATTCTTCAGCGCGCTCAAATTGTTCAACCCGTGAATTACTATACCATCAGTACATTCAGTCTGAAATCCAGAATTCTACAACTAGGACATGTCGAGCTGCCAGTACGGCAGCTTTTGTTTTTTCATTTTTTAAAGTCTGAATGGTGAACACCATTATGTGTAAACGGTCACATGAAGTATGATGAAGTGCAGTTTAGCCAAAAATGCTGAATAGGCTGTCGTCCACGTCGCATAATTACACAGGTTGGACAATAATTACTTTGTTGAGTGTAGAAGAGAAGGTAAATTCAGGGAAAAGTGCTTTCTTTAACCTAACATGGGCAGTTCTGGGCTCGACGTTAATGCTTGCCCACCTGCCTGTGGTTACTAACATCCAATTAGTAAATTTATTCACCCGGTTGCTCAATCAGTCAAGTCAATAATAAGCGACTTGCAATGACTGACACGGACGCAGCTAATCATTTAACAGGTGCCATGTCCTGATGCACCACCAACATGTGTCGTATGTCATAACAACAGAAACAGTGTGCAGATGGTAAGAGAACTGTTGATCAAATAGGACATGTCGAGCTGCCAGTACGGCAGCTTTTGTTTTTTCATTTTTTAAAGTCTGACTGGTGAACACCATTATGTGTAAACAGTCACATCATTTTCTGTTCTGATAACTAAAGTATGTTGAAGTGCAGTTTAGCCAAAAATGCTGAATAGGCTGTTGTCCATGGCAGACAAAGTCTAAACACTACTCTACCAGTTTGTTTCACCTACCGCCTAGCAGATAACAAATGTAGCTTAAAGTAGCAACAAGTGCCATAAGCCAGCAGCAGAACGTCTAACCAGCAGTCGAGTGAGACTTTAGCCACAATTATGCTGTACTGTATATGTACATATAAAAGTTGGCCACCATCCTGTATAATACCAGACTTTCTGGCATTTCACTTATGAAACATGAGACTGATAATGTAGGAAGAGTGTTTTTTTACCAGAATAAACTAATAGATTTTAAAACCTAGGGCTGTCTCGTACGCTACTAAATCAAAGGCAGCAACCTTTCAGTTATTTAATCAACACTGATTTATAGATTCTGCATTATTTCGAAGGTTATTCTGAAGAAGAAAAGGTACTCTGATGGAGTTAGGAAATCCCCTTGTGCGGGCTGGGCCGCTCAGGCCCCTCAGACATGACACCACAAGACCACTGGAGTATGCTGTGGTGTCTGGCACCAGGACATTAGCAGCAGATCCTTTTGCTGCTGTGGGTTGCAGGGCATGGCCTTTGTTTGTCCAACACGTTCCATTGGTGTTTGAAGAATTGGGATATGGGGAGTTTGGAGGCCAGGTCAGCCGCGTCCAGTGGTGCATTGCCTCCCTGTGGGCAAGGGTGAGTCTTGGGTGCCCATGATCCTGTCACTAGTTTACTGGTACAGTATATAGTTGATTATCAATGTTGTTCAGTTTGTGAACAAATGTTCGGTTTATGGTCGATCAGTGTATATCATGGTAAATCATATGTCCTAATAAGGAATACTATTATCAATCGTTAATCAATATAGACAAATGTATTACGATTTATTAAATACATTTTTGGTCATATTACTCAGCTCTAACATCTGCCATCGAAAACCTTCTGACTTGCAGGCTAACAAGCATGGTAGCTAATGTTAAAACTCAAACATGACAGTATTTTGACACCGCCCACAGACCTGCCTTTCATTAAATGTTTTTTTTTCACCATTTTATGCAAACTCTTGAAGTGTGATGAAAAAACAGATTTAACTAGAATATCTTTAACTAGAATATCTGCCTGTCTGAGTTTTTGCAATGCACTCCTAGCATCCAGCCCCTTAGTCACTCATTCTCTATGAAGCCATACCAGGGGATTTAAGGCACAAGCCGGGTTACATGTATTGAGGTGCCAATCCACCACAGGGCAGAATCACGCCAATTAGCCCACTCTGCATGTCTTTGGACTGTCAGAGGACTGTGGACGTTAACCAGAGAACCTGGAGGAAACACCAAGGACAGGTAGAATGCATGCACACAGACCAAACTGCTGCCACATGGTCAGCTAATCAGTTAATTGCAGGAATAGGCAGGTGTAAATGAGTTCCTATTAGTGTGAACCTTCATCATTTCAAGATCTCATCATCTTCATATGATCTAGTTTTGATCATGATTAACCATGCACCAAGTTTTAAAGCTAATATTTGCAAGAAATGTTGACAAAAAAACTGAAAAAAATCTATTATTTTCTCCTCTTTTTCTCTGAAAGTGTCTTCCGTGTCCATGCCATTTCACAAAGGCGATATCTCAGCCAATTTTTTATTTTGTCTTTGAAATAAACATCAAATTATGTTCAAAACATTCCAGATTGTGGCTCTCAAGCAAATCCAAATCAGATTAAACTGTTGCCTTATCTTTTGTATTTTGACGCATATTTCAGTTGTCATGTTAGAGGCTGGTTCCTTATGTTACATTCACTGGTTAAAATAAACAAGCTGACATAAGGCATAATAAAAATGTATTATTATTATTATTAATAATAATAATAATAATAATAATAATAATAATAAGGATACCTTGGCGTAGCGTAATTAATAAATAATTACAAGGAATTCAGATGATTGGATGGTCATACAGGAGACAAAAGTTGGACATTCTGTGTTCATCTGGTGATGAAGTTTACTTATTTTTAATATTTTCTAAATATATAAGATTTTTTATATCGTGTTTTACCTATTAAGAGAATGAATTAAAAATATGAAATTTTAGAAATAAAAAATTTTGAAATGTTAGAATTTCATACAAACATTATGTGCATCATATGCTTAATTTAGCTTGAAAATTATTGTTATAAATTGTTATAATGTTGCCAAATTGAGCATTTTTGCCATAATTTGGCCATTTTGCAGTTGAAGGTTTCTTGGTTTTAAAATATGAATAAAACCATTAAACTTAACAAAATCTGTTTTATTTATTTATTTATTTATTTATTTAAGTCTAAATCCTAAAAAATACCGTTTTAAACAGATCAATATCAACTTAGCAATGGGGTGACACAGTGATGTACAGTAGTAGTCAGCACTATGGTCAATCACCGACAGGGTCGGGGTTCAGTTCCCGCCTTGGGTCTGTGTGCATGGAGTTTGCATTTCCTCCCCGTGCATGGTGGGTTTCCTTATGTTTCTTTAGCCCAAAGACATGCGGATTAGGTTTATCGGTGTATCCGATTTGCCTGTAGTGTGTGGGCGCGTCTGCATTCTTGTTTGCCCTGCAATAGATTGGATCCACATCCAGGGGGTACCCCACCTTGTGCGCGAGTCCCCTGGGATTGGCTCCAGGCCTCCAGTGACCCTGAACAGGACAAGCAGTATAGACAATGAGTGAGTTTGTGAGTGAGAATTTATCAATGTCTGCAAAAGTTCTTACAACTAAATTAGAAACAGAACTTCATTATTCAATATTTATATCAAAATGAATGCACAATGAAAGAACGAAATCATATCATCATCATGCCGGTGCCTTGGCATTGGGAGAAATAATTTAAGAGTTGCAGTATGAAGTTCTGTTAGTTACACAGTAGATGAATTGAGAACTGAAACCATACTTTGCCTTGAAAAATTCTTCACAACAAGCAGATATGTTACACTGAAGGAATTCACGAACTTGAAACACTATTTGTTTGGTTGAAAAAGGACATTATCTTTGTACTTTTTAACTTGTGAAATGTGACTTCTGATTTCACGTCACTGTGACTTCACTTCATGGGTTTCAAAAACCCATACAAATGGTGTCAGTGTTTGTTTTGTTATTATATTTTTGCAATTTGTTTTTATTGTATTATAGCTAATGTGGGGGCACGTGGTGTAGTGCCTAGCACTGTCATCTTGCACCTACAGGGTCCGGGTTCGATTCCCGTCTCTGTGTGCATGGAGTTTGCATGTTCTCCCCGTGCTTGGTGGGTTTCCTCCAGATACTCCGGTTTCCTCCCACAGATCTGCAGATTAGGCTAATTGGTGTTCCCAAATTGCTTGTAGTGTGAATGAGTGTGTGTGTACGTGTGTGTGTGCCCTGCGATTGATTGGCACCGTGTCCAGGGTGTACCCCGCCTCGTCTCCTAAAATGTCACCCCTGTGACCCTGAATACAGTATTAACCGGTATAGGCAATGAGTGAATGATCTTGGTATGGTACTGTATATGACTATTATGGGTCAATCTTTATTCAGAAAAAAACATGGATAATGCATTCTACCAAAGGACCAATGCTCTCTCTCTCTCTCTCTCTCTCTCTCTCTCCGACACACGCCCTTTTTCCTGGATAGTTTTCCTCTCCTGTTCTTCATTCTTTCTCTCTATTACTGACTTCCTATTTCCTTCATTCATTAATTCATTGTCTATACCGCTTTGTCCTGTATACAGGGCCATAAAACTATGGAGACTTTGAGCAGGGAACACCCTGGACAGTGTGTGAGTGTGTGTGTGCATTGCAGGGCACACACACACTCACACACTCATTCACATGCTATGGACAATTAGGGAACAGCAGTTATTCTAATCTGAATGTCTTAGGAGGAAACAGGAGGAAACGACTGCACACGGGGAGAACATCCAATCTCCACGCACACAGACCCTGGGAATCTAACCCTCACCCTGCAGGTGCAAGGCAACAGTGCTAACCGCTACACCACCGTGCCGCCCTTCCTATTTCATTCACTCTTTATCTCTAGCTCTCTGTTTTTCTTATTTATCCTGTTTTCTTACTTACAAATTCTTGTATTTCTCTCATCTTCCATTCTTCATCTGTTGAGTTTCAATTTGCTCATTTTCCCCATTATTTGATCCTTCTCTTCCTAATCTTCCCAATTTCGTCTTTATTTTCCCCCTCACTATAGAAGAAGGGTTTAGACAATTACACCGATTTTCAAATCTGAGTTTGAAAATGCATTGAAAAAGTTTTTAAACCTGAGTTAAAAGGGAAAAGGGGTGTATCTGCAAGGGGGGGGGGGGGATGTCTGGTTAATCTTTTGTTATAGATTTTTTGATAGTGTAAAGTTTCTTTAAATACAAAAGCAATAAACAAATTTATACTCACTTGTGAATGTGAAGGCAATTTACTCTCACAGTTTGACACCTTCTCCTAAATTTAGCCATTTCTCACTTTGAGTGTGTGTGTGTGTGCGTGTGTATTTGTGTGTGCGTGTGTATTTGTGTGTGCGTGTGTATGTGTGTGCGTGTGTATTTGTGTGTGTGTGTGTGTGTGTGTGTATACATGGGTATAAGTAACTATCTGGGCGTGACAAAGCATAAGATACCTCTGTGCTGCACAGGCACCCGACTGATACCTAAGGTCAAAGGTCATGAGAAAAGCATGAAACAAAAGCTCTCCGGAGAGAAAGAAAAGAGCTTTCATTCTATGCATCCATGTCTGTGTTTTAAGCCAAACAGAAGAAGCGATAATACGTTTGTGTAGTAACATGGACATGGGATTGTTCGCTTTGAAAGGACAGTTGCCTCCAAGGTTGATACAGGAAGACAAAAGCAAGTGCTTTTTTTCCCCCTTCTTTTTCTTCTTAGAGAAAACACGAGCCAATCTCCTCTGAAGCCCTTAACATTTCCTACACAAAACAGTTTCCAAAAAGAAAGCAGAGCAAATAATGTAGTGTGTTCATTCGCAGCTTGTTGAACATGTCTATACAGCGTTTGTTAAAAGAGTGACATCTCTCAGTCTGCAATGTATATTAAGACAATAGCATCTCCTGATGAGAATAATGACACGATGCATCTTCATTCTTCTTTATATAGTTGGGTACGTGCATGTCAGTTTCCCTCTACAGTTTAAACCTTTTTATTAGGGTTGAGAAAACCATTGAGAAAAACGTGTTTGTTTATTTGTTTGTTGAGACAGGTACCGTACAGTTCGAATCTCTTGGCGGGGGCAACCAGGTTTGACGCTAATTCTCACACTCAGCTGAACCACCAGTCACAAAACAGACACAAGACAAGGCACAAAGGTTCCTCAGTTTCCAGAAGTGAAACATTGATTTTTTTTTTTTTTACCATTTCTGTGTTGACGTGGCTCAAGTATTAGGCTTATCTCATTCAAAGCTTTATCTCAGGTCACATCTGAATCTGCTGTCAGAGACGTCCTGGTTCAAGCTGAAATTGTTTACTTCTTAGGAAATTCATGATGCTTAGGTGCTTTCCTTGTGTGGTTTCAGTCTCATCTGACCATAACACCCAATGCCAGTTGACATGTTTGCATGGTATATTTAGTGGTTTGTGGTTCTAGGAAGGCGTCTTTCTCAAAACCGTCCAAACAACTTGTTGTTTTAAAATTAGCATCTGATTATTTTGCAAGTGCAACCTTTGGATTCCTCTTAAATGCGAAATTGCACACTTAGATTGCACATTGTTTATTTTTCTTTTGTTCAAAAGTCTTGAGCAACTCTCATTTCTTCATATTTTGCTCGCAAAGTGCCAGACTTTCTTGTAATTTTGATGTAGTCTTGAGAAATAGTTCTCCAGGCTTCCTGAAGGACTTTTTTTGGCTCTCATTTTCGGTCAAGTTCCTGTACCTGACCAGTTTCGGTTGAATGCTTTTTGTTTGTTAAGCTAACACAGTGACCTCTGAATCATTCAAGCATCACGACCATCTAACAGGTGCGGATGATTAGTAAGCCTGTGATGAGTATACTGGTGATACTGAATGCCGAGTGGTTGGAACAGACGAGAGGAGAAATGAGGTTGCTGCTGAGAATATATAATCCCACACACATACACACACCTCTAAGAAGAATAATGTTTGCTTGAACCTTATAAAATCTCATAAATGATCTAGAGCAAGAATCATTGATCGAACACTGTTGCAAGCCATCCAACCTCTTAGGTCATTGCTCCAGAGGGCCGTGTGTGTGTGTGTGTGTGTGTGTGTGTGTGTGTGTGTGTGTGTGTGTGTGTGTGTGTGTGTGTGTGTGTGTGTGTGTGTGTGTGTGTGTGTGTGTGTGGGGATGGGATGGGACTGGGTTGGGTTATGGATGGGGGATGGTAACAGTGAGCACAAACCATCTCAGAATGGAAATCAAAAACTACAGTACAAAGTCACTTGTAAAATGACCCAGATGACTTTGTAACAGGTTTTTTTTTTTCAATTGGCTTCTTTACAGCACCTTAGATAAGAGCCTACATAGTTCAGATGGCAGACATATTTCAACATCCATCTAGAGAAGACTGCATGAGTCAGGGCTCCATGGTCGACTTATGGCAAAGAATTATGGCCATTACTTCAACAGAACAACAACAAGCAGAAGAGACTTACCTGGCCCAAGAAACAGAAGCAGTGGACAATAGATCAGTGGAAAACTGTCCTGTGGTCTGATGAGTACAACTTTTATATTTTTGGTTCTAACCACCATGTCTTTATTACAGACATGTAGAAAGTCTGGTTCCCACTGTAAAGAATGGAGAAGGGGGTTTGTTGGTAGTCAAAATTGAAGACACACATAACCAGCATGTCTACCACAGCATTTTCCCCATCTGGGTTGCACTTAGTGGGACCATCATTTATTCTCCAGCAGGACATTGACACTCTAATTTATGTAAGACCCGGTTTTCCAAGAAAGAGAGTGATGGAGCACTGCATCAGGTGACCTGGTGACTACCTCAGGACCAGCTGACTGAGAGAATGCAGAGAGTGTGCAAAGTTTTCATCAAAGTAAAAAAGGTGGCTACTCTGAAGATTTTACAGTATAAAACTTCTTCTGTGTTATTTAACACACTTTTGTTAACTACATAATGCATATTTGTTCAAGAGTATTGCCAGGACATCTTCCCAGGATGTCTCAGCATTTTTCATCCCAAGATCAGACAGTACAATGATTATACAAATAATGCAAAAAACACAATAGCTACATCTCAGACCCTAGAGACCTCATTGAGCATGCTGAATGTAAAAGTCCATGAAAGCACAATTAGAAGAAGACTGAACAAGTACAGTTTGCTTGGTTGCCAGGAGCAACAAGTACAGACTGAACAAGTACAGTTTGCTTGGTTGCCTATTCTGTCTAAAGAGAACATGGAAGCTCATCTGAGGTATTGCAAAATCTACATCTGAACAACCCACAATACTTCTGGACCAATGTCCTATGGGCATATGAGACCAAAGTGTAGTTGTTTGACCTTAATGCCCAAGTAAGTACGGCGATGGAGGGGTGATGATTTAGGCTTGTTATTGCGGGCACAGGACCTGGGCACCTTGTCACTGAGTCAACCATGAACTCATCTGTATACCAGAGTATCTAGAGGCAAATGTGAGGCCATCTGTTTGACAGCTAAAGCTTTGTCGGAATTGGGTCATGCAACAGGACAATGATCCAAAGCACAATGATCAATGAATCTTTTTTTTTTTTTCAGAATGGCTGACAAATAAAAGAATCAAGGTTTTGGAATGGCCTAGGCCACAGTCCAGACCTCAACCCAATTGAAATGCTGTGACAAGACATTAACAAAGCCGTGCATAAGCAAATTCCCCAAAACCTCAATGAACTGAAGCAATATTGTAAAGAGGAATGGGCCAAACATTTCTTCACAATGATGTACGAGACTAATAAAGAAATACAGGAAACCATTACTCCAAGACATTGCTGCTAAAGGTGGATCTACAGTAAATTGGATCATACTTACTTTTGCCCAACTTTTTATTTATTTATTTACATTTTTGTTAACTTAATAATGAAACAATGAAAAAAAGTTACATGTTGTTGTTCAGCTTGAATTTGTCTAAGAACCGCATTTTGCAAGTTTGGGTTGTGAGCTTGATGTCTGATTGTATCTGAGCAGGTGTGATAGTCCTTGCTCAAGGGGCCAACAGTGTATATATTATAGTTTTCTAAAAAAAAAAAAAAAAAAAAAATTGTTAGAGGAGAACATGCAAAAGCCTCTAAAATAGATTTTGACCCATAGGACTTGATAACAGCTTATTTATATATTCAATATGAATACATTTTCTCAAATCTTTTTTTTCTTCTAAAAGTCACTATTTCCCTGTAGGTAAATACTTACCTAAATCAGACATTTTCTATAAATGCACGTTGCTCATGCCAACATATTGTATAAAACAAAATAGGCCAATGCACCCTTACTGGATTTGCACTGCCACCTAGTGGCATTCTGCACATTCCCAAAGTGAAGCAGTTCCTCTTCTCAAGATTCTGTAGGTCCATCCATGCATCCATTATATCTACTGTTTATCCTGTGTAGAGTTGCAGGTGCCTGTAGTCTATCCCAGGAAACTTAGTCCACAAGGCAGCATACATCCTGGATGGGCGTCATCCCATCGCAGGGTACACATTTACAAATACAGACACACAAAGAGCAATTTGGAAACACCAGATGGGCAACACTGCCTGTCTTTAGACTATGGGAGGAAAACGGGATACCTGGAGGAAACTCCCAATGAAGAAGAGAACATGCATACTCCATGCGTACAGACCGAAGGTGAGATTTAAACTGCTATTCTCTTCTTCTTCTTCTTTTTTTTTTTGCGTTTTCCAATCTATAACAGGCATACTGCAATTTACAAATTATGTAAAATCAAAATGACAAATGCACAAATTACGACAATCAATTAAAGGCTAATATTCTTCATATTTTGAACTCTACAACAAACAAAGGCTATTAACTTAGAGGAAATACAAAAGAAAAGGAGAAGAGAGAGAGGAAGAGAGAAAGCAATAGATGTGGTTTTATGCATATAAACATACCTGTATAAGTACTATATATACAAAGAAGGGAGATAACTTTCCATTATGTTCCCCTCCTTATATACCCTAATAACTGAGACCAAACTTTATAAAACATCCCTTGGTGGTTATTAGTCCTTGCATCTACGCATTCAAAAGTAGTGATATCCGTCATTACTTGTCCAAACCTCGTCTTGCCTGAGTTTTCAATTTCAAGGACCAATCCCTATAGGTCTAATAAAAGCTTCATTTTCATTCTTCATCTTCAAAGTTTTTGTTTGAGCATATCATATGGAAGAAGAGACTCGTCTCATAGTACATACAGTATACTTGGGGAAACTCTGGAATTGGTGTGTGCAGCGGGGCTTCAATCTTTTATTATTACTTGCTTCTAAGAAGTAGAAACCAAGGAACAGTCCAACATTTCATGTTGAAATGTCCCAACCTCCTTTCCACACCTCTAGCAGTACATATCATCTGTACCCTTGATTCTCAATTCTCATTTTCTAAGGATAACTGCTGCAGTATAGTGTTTGTGTATGAATTTTGTTATGTGTATATATGCTTATCGCATCTCTAACTAACTGTTCATGTTTTTATTAAAACATCTTTTCCAAATTTTCCAAAAATGAGGAAAAGTGTTTGCCAAGTGTTTTTATTAAGAAATAGGATAATATATTGTTCTTCCTTTCCTTTAAAATAAGGCCCAAACTCTTTATGCAGCTCTGGACTATACATATATATATATCGCTAAAATTCCCTCTTGTCTCTCAAAATCATCTTTAAGCTCTTGCAAAGATCACAAATTATCAGCCCCATGTATCAGTAGGGATCAAGTTAAACGTGATTTGATTTTCGGTTGTCCAGAATAACAGAACACAGTTATGCGAATAAAAACTACCTTTATTTCTCTATATAATCCCTTGCTACACTAATGCACATATCCCAGCGTTTCACTAGTGTTTGGATACCATCCAGGAAGAAAGTATTCTCAGTACGCCAGAACCACAGTATTACTGTCTGCTTCATGTCTTCATCCAAAAGTTAAGTTCGCCATTCACTGATGAATGTTTGTGCCATTCTCACATTAGTGAGAAATTTCATTGCAAATCCTGGTTTGACTTAACCACTTACTTCCCTAACACTCTTAAAGAACCACAATTCCCACATAATAGTTTTCTCCTTATTCAAGCTGATGGATTGTTCCAAATTGATAGTAATCTCTGTTAATATTGAGAAATGTGTAACAGTTTAACATACTGTACTGTATATACAGTATGCCCCAAAACAGGATAGACATTGACCACAGGGTGCATTCATTTGTGACAGTGTCTCTACGGCCTAAAGAGGCTCAATCTCTATCTGAACCTGATTATGTTCAATATTTCAATATGTTCAACCAGTTTTGTCATTTCAAATGGTATCTTATATAATATCATATTTAGTAATGCCAACCCTCCTAACTTTCTGGTAGTGTATATATTTTCTGGTCTTCTTCCCATTCCATAAGCAAGTCTTTGTGATCAGCTGGTTAAATTGCTTTATGATTCTTTATGATTCTTTAATTGAGATATAATTAACCTGGTTTGCAACTAAAAATAATGTCCATAAATAAATATTTCTCCATAAACTTAGTTATCTTAGTTTCTAAGCAATGGCAACATAAGCATCCTTTACTTTTACTCATGCTATGGTATATGACCCAAATATACCCTTAGTTGCCTAGTTTCACTATGTATGACAAGGGAAAAATGTATGAGAGCATTTAGTTTTGTTTATTTATTAATAAAGCATTTCATGCATTACAGTGCTTGATTGGCCAGCCAGTTCATCTGGGCTTAACCTCATACAGAATCTGGCCGCTATTGTCAAGAGAAAGATGAGAAACACTTGACTCAACAATACGGATGAGCTGAAGACTGCTATTAAAGCAACCTGGTCTTCAATAATGCAGTCCCACAAGATGATTGCCTCCATGCCATGCCTCACTGATGCAATTCTGAGCCTTGACCAAACGTTGAATACATAATTTACCTTTTTTTTTTCAGAATTCAAATTTATATTCAATACATATTCAAAGATGTTTGAAATCCTGTTTTTCTGATTTTCATGAAGTGTGAGCCATACTCATTGAAAACAAAGCAGATGTGAAACATTGCACTTTATGTATAATGAATGCAGAATCTAAGTTTCATGATATTCTATTTTTTAGAATATCATGAAACTCTATATACCCTATACACCCACTGTAAAGTCCTGAGCCACCCCTAATTTCTTCATATTTTAGCTGATTTAACTATTACTATTAATTATTATTTATATTACTTGTATTATATCATATTTATTAGTTATTACTGTAACAATTTTCTCATTTTCTTAGAAAAATATCCAGAAATGTCAAGGTGGCTCAGGACCTTTGCACAGTACTGTATATATGATTTTTTCCCCCGTGTATATACAGATGGTCCTCTACTTATGAACAAGTTACATTTCCAGGAGCATGTTCGTAAGTCGGATTTCTTCGTAAGTCGGGGGGCAAAGTGAGTCTTACACACCTTTGACACAAATATACAATATAAAGCATACCAATTCACTTGACTAAATCTGTCCCCTTTCCCAACAACATGTTCCCATCACGTGGACTAAAAACCGTAACAGTGCTTAAGGACATAATCTCAGTAAAATGTTGTCTCTGCCCGTTTAAATCACGAGGGGAATCCTGGAAACTATTTTGTCTCAACTTTCCCATAAGAAATAATGGAATCTCCAATGATTCATTCCACAACCCAAAATGTTCATATAAAACAGATTAATAGAAAATATAAAGTAAAAATAAAACTAATTCACCTGCATGCGCGCGCACACACACATGTAAACTTCACTTAGACTGCATACTATAACCTGCACTTTATCTTTGAAAATTATCACTGCTCACAGGAGAGGAGGAGGACGGGGTTGTTGTGTAGAACGACTTTAACACACACGCACGAATGTTGACTTTACTTAGATTGCAAACTACGTTTGCGAGTGGAATCCCGGAAGTTTTCCACTTTCTTGGACTGTGAACTCTGTTTTGTTGAGGATTTTCCAAACCATCGGGACAGCTCCCGAGAATTTTCGGTCATCATGCTTCCGGACTGATTCCTTGAAACCCCCGCAGCCCCCCACACTCACACATTCAATATACCGTATCGGAATTGGGACAATTCATACATTCACGTACACACTGAAAATATTGTATATAATTGTAAATATTGATATCTGCTAATACCCTGAACGGCATCTACGCTAATTCTTATCAACCTGTTCCCTTCTTTCTCTACCCATCCCGAAGCATCTGGAGATTGTGCCAGCTCCAGTAGGCAGAGGCCAAATCTGTGTGGCTCTTACAGCATCCAGAAAACCTCCATGAAGGATTTGGTTTGGATCTACACATGCTGCTTCTGAGCTCCCAGTGATCCAGACTCCCCCTCTGTCCTCTGCACCTCCTGACTCATCCCTGTGCTGAACTGGACTCCATGCTAACTCGGTTCCGGTCAAGGTCACAATACACGTGAGCTTCGAATGTCAGATGCAAACTGCAGTCCATTCTGCACTATATCTGTGGAAATTCGTAACTCCAATGTTTGTAAGTCGGGGACTACTATATATTTATGCGATATATTTGACTGTAGAGTTAATGTTGATTACTCCAGCAGACCCGCTTCAACCCAAATGACTTCAGCATCACAAACCTCGTGGTGATAAAACATTTATTACCAAACCTTGTTAATATCTTTTAAGCAGATAAGTCGCAAAATAATCTGAAACAATTTACAGAGATAATCCTTTGCAGCAAAATAGAATCTTCTGGAACACATCCTTGGAATGCATAAGAATCAAAGTAATAATTTAAATTGACAAAACACGACTTGCATCATACTTGTGTTGACTTGTTTCAAGTAAAGAAACAACCTGTAAAGAGTGAATTGTGTGGCTTCATTCATGCACAAGCTGGCATGTGGAGAAGAGCTACATGACTCAAGGTCAGAAGCACTTAAACGACAATGAGGAAAACTATATGATTAATCAGCATGCCACCGAATATGAATATATGGCTTACACACATCGTTCGAACTGAGCACACATGGCTACTTAATGCTCATCTGTAATTAGACTTCCTACTGGTGTTTTTACTGTATATTTCAGCCCAAGCTTTGTTCCACACTAATTTCCCGTTCCAGTACCGTCCTGAAGCCGCATTTGCCAACGGTTTCTGCTTTCTTCTTATTGAATCCTCTTTGCCACTGCCAACTTTATTAACTTAAGCCAAGAAAAAATTGAGAGCTCACAGTAAGAAAAAAATTGAGTACATTTGAGCTGTTTTGGAAACATGAAACAGTATGGTTAGCACGGTCACCTTGTGTTTCCAGAGTGGAGTTGGGAGTGTTAGGTGTAGGGGGTTTGGGGGATGTCCGTGTATTTCCAAATTGATTGTGCAATTGTGTCCTATATTGGGTTTGCACCCTCTGCCTTTGTGTTGTAGGATAGAAATAGACTCCAGGTTCCCTGCAACACAGGATCCCTACACAGGATAAGCGGTATTGATAACGAATGACAAAAATTACTGAAACATCATGCCGTTTTTAGCTGATCATGTTATGCACTTAGATTCATGGAAATTATCTTGCTGATGGTAATGCTTTGGACCAGAGACTAGCTAAAGTCTCAAGACTGACTATAGCTACAGACTATAGGCCAGAAAATGTGGTAGTTTTCTCCAACTTTTATACCGGGTTTATAATAACCACTTAAATTTGTAAGCATTTACTTTACATTTTGTTAATACATAAGTATTGACGCTAATTTATGCTAATTCTACAAGTTTTAGCTAAATACCACTGCCATGTAATATTTAGTTGTTGTTGATGTTTTATGTAACACTAAAGTATTGATTTTAGATTAGAATTTATAAAGCAGACTTATCTATCTGGATGATTTAGCCAATCAAATAAATTCATTTATTTTCCATACCACTTATCCTGTTTCAGGGTTAGGAACTGTAGCCTAGCCCAAGAGCTCGAGACACAGGACAGGTGACACGCCGGATGGAGTCTGTGTCCTCTGTCCTGTGCCCCGTATGGGGCGTCAGGACAGAGAACACCCCGGATGGGGCGTCAGACACAGACCCCTAGATCTAGAGGTGTAAGGTAAACCAAGTACATTTATTTTGTTACCGCACTTAAGTACAGTTTTCACGAATATGTGAACTACCAGTCAAAAGTCTGGACACACCTTCTAATTCCATGGTTTTCCTGGTTTTTATTTCTTTCTACATTGTAAAATAATGCTGTATCTGCTACTTATGCTCTGTAAAGGCTTCATAACGGCTCTAATCTGAGGTGCTCGTTGTTAATTAGTGATACCTGAGGCTGGTAACTCTAAATGAACCTCTCCTCTGCAGCAGAGGTAGGTATTAGTCTTGTCTTCCTGGGAAGGTCTTCATGAGAGACAGTTTCATCGTGGTGCTTGATGGCGTGTTACTGTTCTTCCAAGAACTATACAAGAACAGCTGACCTTCATGTCTTAAAATAACAATTGACTGTTGTTGTTACGTAATTACCTAATTCCATATGCATTTCATAGTTTTGAAATCTCCAGCATTGTTCTGGAACGTAGAAAATAAATCCAAACTTTTGACCGGCACTGTACTTCACACCTGAGCTTCATTAGAGAAAACTTTTTACAGTACTTTTACTCCACTACATCCTACAACAAATATCTGTACTTTCTACTTCCTTACTTTTGTGCATGGCATTGCATTACATAATCACAGTGGTGTGTAGCAGTTGAAGCAATAATATTGGCACCTGGTAACTATTATACTCAGTTGTTTGAGTTGCCTTTGGTGGTGAATGTTCAGAGGTCAGAGGTGAGATTCGAACCCCCAACAATGGAGATGTGTGGAAACGGTGCTACAACAACAGTGCTAAACCATCTGTACAACCTGGAAAGGAAATCGATTCAACTACATGACTGCCATTGCTACTAAGAAGTTGATGGAAAAATTGAAGAGTGTAAGCGGCCACCCGTGAGATGCAGGCGACTGTGAAGAGAAGATGACAATGGTGTGTTAAAATAGCAGTAAAACCAGGGGCTACCATTCAGAAACTTAGCAAGCTCTGAGTCATCCTCTCTCGATATCAAGTGCATGGTTGACTTATTAACATTAAGGAGCCATTAGCATTTCCTCCAGCTCTTTTTACCCTACAGCGATATGTGAATGACGTGTGAAGGCAACCATTTTGGAAGAACGATCGCTATATAATTTGGCATTTTATGCTTTTAGAGTGGCATTTTCATCTCAAATAGCGCACTCACACTAACACACAGACTCACAACATACTTGTACAGCTTCAAAAGGAAACAATTTTTTTCAGAAAGGGCTAACAGGGGAAATTTCAAGTCACCACAGAAATATTAAGGACTTTAAATAAATGTGAACGTCATCAATTATTCGCTGTAAAACTATAAAGAAGTGAACATAATTTAGAAGGCATTACATTATTTAGAAGACAAAACAATTAGTTTGAGGCTCACGGCACAACTGAAGGACAGTTAATAACACGAAGATAAAAAACGCATGCCTGTGGTTATAAAAATTAGTTTAACAAATTATGCATAACCATCGAGTAAACTGAACCCATACTTGGTACAACATCGGATTCACAAAATTTATGCTTAAAAAAAAAAAACGAAAAAAAAATCATGGAACGTGATATAGAACGTACAGACTTGGCATGTCACTTAACCTGATGTTCAACGAGCGTAAGACCCCAAAACACACTTGAATCAGGGGAAAAAAAGATGTGTACTGTATAGCTCAAATGGAGGACGGGGAGGGGACAGGAGACATGACAGCTTGTTGTGAATTTGCTACAGTTTGATTCCTCCGTTTTCAAAACAGAGAAAAAAAGGAAAATATATATATATTTATATATATGAAGCACCAGAAAAAAAATAATTTTAGCAGTTATGCTATGAATAGATAAATAAATGCAATTATATGCTTGTCATGTGCGAATGAAAAGCATGAAATAGTTTGATGTGTGCTACTATGTACAGACATGTACTTGTTTAGGGACTACTTTTCATGTTCCTATCCAAAAAGTAAGGCTTCCTGATTGACCTGTTGCATGTAAAGGGCTTATCATATACCAATTATATACATTGGAGTTAAAAAAAAAAAAAAAAAAAGTCTGAGTCTGTTACCAAGAACTGCTTTCAGCGTTTTGAATTATAGGACTTTGGATTATACACAGATCAGCCATAACATTAAACTGAGAAGTGACGACTGGATGGATGAACTTCACCCGGGAGGAGGCTTTACGTAGACGTTAATTTGACTAAACATTGCTGCAGACAGAATACACCATTTAATGGGAATTCCAATATAATGCCTCCTGCCACACTGCAAAATAATGTTCAGGAACGGTTTGAGGAACATAAAAAATGTTCTAGGTGTTGACCTATTCATCAAATTCCACAGATCACAATCCAAGTGGGATGTACTGGACAAACAAGTCCAATCCATGAAGGCCCCACCTCACAACTTGCAGGACTTGGATGAAGGATTTGCTACTGGCGTCTTGGTGGCAGATACCACAGGATACCTTCAGAGGTCTTGTGGAGTTCATGTCTTGATGGGTCAGAGAGAGGTTTCAGTGACGCAATAGGGACCTACCCAAGGTGGGTTTAATGTTATGGCTGATCAATATTATAACATTTTTATATGACTTATACAAAGGTTCTAATTGGAAGAATGGTGATGAGACCATATAAGTTAGAGAGAACAATAATTGGGCCAGGATGAGATGCTAGTAAGAGATAGTCTCACTATGTGGACAGCTGACCATTAACCCCAATGGTGTTTGTTAGGTCCTTTTACAGATTTAGTCACCCTAGGTCCTTTGCCATTATAAAAACATCCAGTCTTCTGGGAAGGCTTTCCACCACATTTCACATCCAGCCAATGAAGCAATAATGGGTTCAGACACTGATGTTGAGCAAGTTGGCCTGGAGCACAGTGACCAATCCAATTCATCCGAAAAGTGTTTAGTGGGGTTGAGATAATCATGGACGTCTTCTTTCTTGTCTTTGGGGTGTGTAAGGGCAATGTATGTGTGGAACAGGTTTACACCTCTTGGTTTCAGTAAGGGGAAATTCTTAATGCTACCCCATTCCTGGTCATTCAGTACAATTTTGTGTATCTTAGTGGTCAGTTGTCCACACTTTACTGGCCAGGTCATGTCTACCACTAATGTAAATATACTATATACTATATATATACTATATATACTAATGTAAATAGGGTGAATGAACAACAAACATCGCTGATGAATTCAAAACAGTGCTTGATGTTTAACTCAGACTTTTTGAACCACTGGCTCTCAAAATGGTGCCTGGGGGTCACTGATTTTATTTATCACTTTTTTCACTTTGTAACAGGAATAGAAATCAAAACGCATCATCATTAAATGTTAGATTTGATATACATTTTTTGTAGCCATTAACCTGTTTCCAATTAATCGAATGGGTTTAGTCCAAACGTTAATAACTCAAAAACAAGTTAGCTTGTTAATAACATCAACTTGAATCAGAAATGATTTGTAGGTTGATGTTTCAGGAATAGAAGACCCCCCCCCCCAGAGGAGGCAGGAAATGTATTGTACTGTTAAAGAGGACCCCGGCTGCCAGGAGTTTGAGATCGCCAGGTTTATTAATATTTTTGCATGCAACATTGACAAACTACTAAAATAAGCCCTATACCAACTTCATCCTGAGGTGAACTCTGTGTCTGAGACATGTCAGCTTCTTTTCCTATTGTTCTGCTCATTTCTGATTGTCATGCTTGAGTTTCATCTCTTGTGCTTGATTTCCATTGACAAGATAATTGAAAAGTAGCCTGGAAGCTTGGTGCAAAACACTGAACATGTCTGCTTTTCTCACAGTGTGTTTGGCGGCGGCCATGTTCCTTTTGCTGCATCAGTTTCTACAAGGCTGAGCAAGGCTGATTAGGAGTGCGGCCATCCTGGAAGCGTCGGTTGATGTACTTTCATTGCGGCTAGCGTGAAACTCTTGCTGAGATGGGAAACCCGTAGAAGTCATCGGCTACTTCGCGCGCATAGCAGCCTTGAACTTTTACACCGATCCATTGCAGTCGAGCAATAAGTGTGCCCTGTGGATAAGGGCGTGACGTACATTTATGAGCGTAGTTATGGACAAGGACATCGTTGATGCAACACACGGAGACGTACACGATCAGAATGGAATAGTGCAGCAGACGGGCTGCTCTATGGAAGCCTGTGTTTGCTCTGTCTAAGATTCAATGGTGCAAGAGCACCACAGAGTGGAAGAAGAGCATGAATGACAGCGTGATTCTCAGCTGCCCTTGGCGAGGAGAGCTAATAGGGAGGGCAAGCGAAAGAGGCTGTCAGTCCTGCAGCAGAGTTTCCCTCCAGTTGAAGCTGTGATTGGGCCCATGGGTCAAGGGGAGAATAGGCGGGTCCACCAGTTGCCAAATCCCTGTCTCGCCCATCTCCTCACAGGCACAGAAACCCAAGTAAGGAATCTGCAGGAATGAAAAAATGATAGGTGAGACTACTGTAATTCAATTCAATTCAAAAAGTGCAAACAGATCATTAAACAGTCAGATTTTTTTTCCTTTTTCCCCATGATAACATTTTCTTTTGACACCTTTATGAAACTATATTTAAACAATCCCAATAAGCATTCACAATTTCTAGGGAAATAAGCAGCAATAGGCTGCAACAACGGTTTAAACCATATAGTACATTGGTTCATGTAGCAGCGCTGCCTCTAAAATGGTACATCAGTGCCCCCTAGTGGTTCAGTCCATAGTCCTGGGGCACGGCAAGATGAAATGACTTGACAGATTTACTCATCTTGATACTTTCCTAATAAATAGATGCAGAAATTTGCTTTAAGCGCTCAGGCTTTAAGTTTGCTACTTTGATTTCTACTACAGAACTGGTAGTATTATCTACTGGTGATGTTTATATATTAATAGTGTAATGCGTACACATGCGTTTGTGTTGCAGCCCATCCCGGAAAACTGTGTAATTGCTGACATACAGTAGTGATGACCTTTTGTGAGGAGACATTTATCTATAAGAAAGTTATGGACGAAGGTTTCCGTGTCAGCACTTTATAATACTACGGAATCACACCACCACTTTATATGTTATATGTTTAATTTGTTAAATAATCAAGGTTTATGCAGGTGTAATTCCGTCTCGGTTTAGATAGACTGATATACAATTACAAAAATAAGCAAAATATGTGTAAACAATTAGTCACTAAAATTGAGCAGTAGCCAATTTAACTGAAATAGAATCAGTATAATTGAGAATTTGGTAGAGCAAATTGGGATGGCACACTGACAGCAGGAGAAACACAATTATGTGCATGTGCTTGGAGTCTGAGTAAGATTAAGGATATTTGGGCCAGGGTAAAATAAGAAGGAATTAAATGCAACCATAATAAGATACCATGTATGATGTCTTGTTTTTTTTGTTTTGTTTTAATTAATAAATAAAAACATTGCATTGAACCGCCTTTAGCTTTAATTATGGCGCACGATGTGGCGGCCAGTTCATGTATGAAAATGATTCCTCATACACCCAGAACCACTCTTTCACAATTTAAGTCCTGGAAAATAACTGTGCCATCTGAAAAGAAAAAACTCCGTTGCTGGGAAACCCAGTCAATCAGTACATTCAGGTCGTTAACTGAACTGCCACATAACAGTCTAGACCTGACCAACTGAAGCAACCCCAGATCATAACACAGCCTCCAGTGGACAGGATGGATTATGCATAGATCCAGACGCACCCATCTCTTTGGAAGAGCGTCTAGTCTGAACCACATGACTTTTCTCCATTGCTCCAAACTTTATCTTTACCAATTTGAAAAAAAGATTTCTGATGAGTTCCACAAACAAGTGCTTTTCTTATCCCAATCCTGTAAGACATCACCACAATGCATGTGTGGAAATGCTCTTACTTTCGCTATTAAAAGCTGGTTTGATACACATAATAGTTTTAGTTGAAGATCCAGAAAGTGAGAGCAGTATCAGTTAGAATTGGGGGAAAAAAATCTATTTAGTTATGAATCAAGATTCTTTTGTGTGTCGAGTCATGCATCAAACTTTTTTCCCTTTTTTAATTCATATTTTGTTTTTGTTTTATTATGAATTTTTACATGTATAATTGAGATGCACCGGTTGATCGGAACGTGCTGGTCTTCAGCTTGATCTGCCAGACAGATCAGCCTTGGATATAGGCTATTCTGTGCTGAGTGCACAAGCGTCTGAGCATAAAAAGCGTTTTTTTTTCTGGTGTTACATCATCAAAGTTTGTGCGTGTTAGAAAGCAGCCGATCTGCAATTTCTCTCCTCTATGAGCAAATTAGTCCCAAACCCACTCATTGCACACGCTTACACCAGTCTCAAAACACCACGGGTCCCAATTAGTCTCAAAGCACGCGTTAGAAGCTGCCCGCACACTTGCGTCTGGTCAGCACGCGAATGAGGCTTTGGAGCCATTTGGGACGTCTCCATTTCTTTGTAATCCTACAGGTGGTATACTCTAAACTATTCATACACTGGTATCCCGTGTGGTAGAAGGGAATCATTTGCCAAGTTTGTTTAGAAAGAATAATTATGGCGGATGACTGAGAAACATGCTGGTCAGTGAAAATGTAACTTTTGTTTAATATCATAATTTTAAGTTAAATGTCTAAGTTAGTTTGTATTGTTTAAATTCTGCACTTCTTCATATTAATTCAGTTGGTGAATAAAGCTAAGGTGGAAAGCATTTAAGCTCTGGTAACTTTTATTATATTTATTAAAGGTCTTATAATAGGAAAAGAAAATAATCATATTGTATTGGGATATTTATAAAATCATGATACTAACAGAATCACAATACAAATCCAATTGGCACCCAGGTATTGTTATAATATTGTATCCGTTGATCTCTGGTCATTCCCATCCCTCAAATCAGTGTATGAACTCCACGTCTAGTCCTTAAACAATCTTTTAACTTGGCATGCTTAATTTTCTTAATACTGTAAAAATGTAAAAAATATTGTGAATTAATTTACATTTAAAAAAAAAAAAAAAAAAAAAAGAAACAAGGAATGTAACGGACCTTTCGGACCACTTGCACAAAGTCTTTGGCGTTCTGTGGGCTGAGGCCCTGCATCTGGCGCGTACAGGCTTCTAACGACGAAGCGTGGGCCACTATCAGCACTGTGTTTCCTGTTCACAAAAGCACATGGAAAACATAAGTCTGGAAACACACCCACTTAAGCAGTTCAAAGCTTTAGAGATCATTAGAGAATATACTTTATGACCTAATGTTACTTTTAGAAACAATAAGAAACGCAGTATTTCCTGAGTGGAACATGTGAAATCAGGATGGGTTTGACTTTGATTCAATCACTTTTCAAAGAGTACATTGAGAATATTAAATTGTCTGTCTGCAAGACAGGAAAGACCGGCAGCGCTTCTTACCCAGGGCTTTACACTCAGCTAGGATTTCTCGTGTCACTTGGAAACTGCGGGTGATGTAAGTGTCGTATGACTCCGACACAGTCAGCTTGCTGATAGGAATATGAGGTCTAGGCACAAGAGACGACGCAGGCAGCACAAAAAAAAACAAAAACAAAAAAACACTTTCAATCACACATCCTTTCAATCAGCGCATCTACATTACAGTGATACTCAATCATAAAGCTGAACAGGCATTACACTGGGCAACATTAAAAGAGATGTGCGTTCGAGGCAAACCGGGACTTTTCATTGTCCAGAATAACAGACTAGAGTTATGAGAGTAA
Source organism: Clarias fuscus (assembly GCA_030347435.1). Lineage (NCBI taxonomy): Eukaryota > Metazoa > Chordata > Actinopteri > Siluriformes > Clariidae > Clarias > Clarias fuscus. The sequence continues at coordinate 13,369,527 of CM059212.1, read as the reverse complement.
AAAAAAAATTTTTTTACCTTGATTTCGCTATATATTCCTCTTCTACACTAATGAACTAATTCCAGTGTTTTTCTAGTGATTGGAGTAAAAGAAGTGAAAAAGTAAAAGAGTTTTTTTTTGTTGTTTTTTTTCAGTATGCCAAAGAAATGTTAGTCAAATCTGAAATGCTAAATGTCAAACAGTTAATAAAGAGGCTTTTTGTTAGAAAGAAATAAACTTGTGCGCATTCACCAGAAATTTCATCACAAGTCCCGGTTTGACTTGAACACCCCTGGTAGATAATATTGTAAACATACATTATATTAACATACAGTATATTATTTGCAGTGATCTAACTGGCCATGTACAGATATCTTGAGAAATATCAACGTCAAAATATTTCAAACTAATTAGCATTTCTGCATTAAATCTGCAAATTTAACTCATGTCTCATATCTGAAACGCACTTTTTATTTCTACCTCATACAGTGATAATCGTAACATTAACTCAAGCCTGTCAGTTTTACGTGTTCATTCACAAGAAATTTCATCACAAGTCTCGGTTATATAGAATGTTAAACAGAATTTAGCTATTTACTTATTTTTAATTAATGACATGTTTTTATAAATAATATATGTGTTTTATTTGGAATATTATTTATGCCATGTTAAACTTGACTCCATGAACCCATTTCTTATTACACCCGCCTTATTATTATTATTATTATTATTACCCGTCTGACCTAAAAGCAAAAACGGTCTTCAACTAAAGAATCTTCATGCACAAAAATTCAATTAATTTCATATACAAAAACGTAAATATAAACAATGTAAACATTGTGGAACAGAATAGGAACCTGTAGGTTGTGTCCACACTAAAGTTAGCAGCTGCCAGATCAGTAGGTGGAATCCATGCAGGTAAGGATGAACCTGATACCCATTTGGTCCACTCAAATAGTCCAGGTTCGACTCGTATTTTAGTCTTTCCGTCCAGCTGAAGCCCTGGAAGAGATACGAGAAATAAAGAGAGAGAGAGAGAGAGAGAGAGAGAGAGAGAGAGAGAGAGAGAGAGAGAGATGAGTTGCACGGAAGAACTTTTTAAAAGCTAAAGAGAGGAAAATAGTAACGGAGGAAATAGCCAAAGTGCTTCGTCATTGTGAGTGAAGGTCAGCCGGATAAATGGAGTGATGGAGAGTGAAGGAGAAAATAGCAAGGGTACCTCGGAGGATATTATGGGCTGTCTGCACACATCGCAAGGAGGGCGAGCAGTACACGAAGTCGATTACTGTGTGACTCTCAAAAAGGGCCTCTCCTGAACAGAACAAAAGGACACACACGCGCACAGTTTTTCAACACAAAAAAAAGAGGAAAAAAAGAAAGAAAAAGAAATAGTAATAATAATAAAAATAATAATAAAATAGCATAGTATTTATTAATCTACAGAATTCACTACATTTCACTCGCTCTAACGTGAGTGGTCTTGCTGGGGTGTACTTTATCACAAAAATAATGTTGTTACAACTGAGAAAGGTTGCCAGCGGATTCCAAGTTTGATATACACCAGCTGTGACCACAAAGTTTCAACGTCAGCTTACTGTAGGTAACCAGATCATGAAAGGAACGAGGTTTTGGGTACACCGATCAGTTCACAAGCAACCACATCGACACCAAATGGCACACAATGCTGATATTACCACGACGTTATACAATTTTGACCTAAAAAGCACACAGTGCTCTCACCACAGCGACAGGACTTCGAGTTCCAGTCAGTCAATAGGATTGGTATTACTATTGTTTTGCACTGTTGTGTTAGCCATGAGTTCCTGCTGGCAATAGTCCCGACTGCATGCAAATTACAATAACCCAAGAGTGTTTGATGAAATCAAACATCTGCAATGAGAAAATCATGAGGAAAGAAAAATCATTGTGTTTTCAGGATGATACCGAGTGCGTTTCTGTATAGTACTCACCCACTAATCGAGCCTGCGTGGCTCCAAACACAGTGATTGGACAGTCCTTATCGTACTCCCTGTACCCTCCGCTCCGCACTGGAAGACTACTTGGCATGTTGAGGTTGGATCGGACATAACGACCTGAAGCACATTTGCACATGGAAGGAGAAACGTCATTAAAAACAAACGTGGTGAACAGAACAGTGCCGATGTGTACTAACCGCGGGATGTGATCTTATGCAAAACTACACTTTTTCCTCAGGTTTTCCTGACTCGCAGAAGGTTCGATCAGGTTTGTCGACCGAGTAATCTTAGTTATGAGGTTTAGTACGCGAAATTATACGGTAACATTTTAATAATGGATAGATATCATGCAGAATTATTATAGATTTATGCTACTGCTATATTCTGGTTTCTAGGGTAACAGCTCACTTACAGATTAGTGATTACAGATTAATAAGAAAATATTTATTTATTTATTTATTTTTACAAAGAATCTCCAAATCAGAAAAAATAGAGGTACAGCAGCTACAATCTGTTTCTTTTTCAACGAATAAAATGCCATTACTGGTTGCCGTGGTTTAAGAATAACAGAACACATGTTTTCCTACACCAAGGGATCACTGATTACTTTGTTGTTGTTGTTGTTGTTGTTCCTTTATGCAACAGCTCATTGTACTTTTTTCCAAATGTGGTACTTCCACAATGGTACAAATAGTAGCTTCCTGTTATAAAGGTCACATTTGCACTTTAAAGGGCAACTGTTATGCAAAATTTGTATTCATATTTCTGGCCTTCAGATGTGTACAAACAAAAAACATACCACAATTAACTTAAAAAAAAATTTTTTTTGGTAGAAGCCAATTAGATGCCCCCATTGTGACCTCATATAAGATGCCCTTCTTTGACTTCGCTGCTCATTCTGCAGTCCTCTGAATGGTAATGATTGGCACTAGCTCATTTACATATCAAACATTTCAAAACGTCATCTTCTGCATAAAATTTTTTTTTAAAAAAGCAAAAGTAGTAAAACATTGGCTTTTTAAAGTACATAAACCCATAAAGTACAAACTTTATGATTGTACTGTGTGTGGATTCAATTAACAGTCTAACTGTAGGAACCTCAGTAGTCCAACCAGGGACTGTGAAGGTCAAGGGTGACCATTGTATTTATTCCCATTTTACAACCGTGGTGGGACATCCGGTCAACGTTCACACGAGCATTCACACACGTTAGGCAATTTGGAAATGCCAATCAGCCTAATCTGCATGTCTATGTACTGTGGGAGGAAACCCACCAAACATAGGGTGTTGTTCTGTTGCGCTGTGGTCATCAAGGAGACAGCCATCCAGCTGTCCATCAAAAAAAGGCCCGCCTACTGCACCAACACCACTGCTTACAGTGCAAATTCCATGCACACAGACCCTAAGGCAGGAATTGAACACTGACCCTGGAGTTGCAAGACGATAGTGCTAACCTCTGCCCCCCATCTCTCTGCCCCCCCGCGTGCCACCTGTCTATACATGTGTGTGTACAAAAAACATTTTACATAATTAGCAAAATATATAACTATCAAATTAATAACCTTATGTAGGTCAGATTCAGTTTTATTACCGAGTCGCCTTCTCTAGCTAAGGCACGTATCCTGTGTACAAAATCAAGAAAACAGAAAATGAGGAAGTATGCATGCACAGGAAACAGTGACAGGAATCCTCAAGTGAGAAACAAAATAAGGGCAACTGTCAACATTGGACAAGCTCATCAAGATATGTAAACATCCCCTGACCCATGAACTCTGACCTTTGGCATCAAAGCACTGAGTAATCCAGTGTTTTCCAAACACCACGTCCATCCTCTCACCATGGCGACAGACAAACAGAGTTCCCTTGGGCAGTCGAGGCTGGCTATTGGTCCGCATCACCTAAAAGCCAAGAATGAAATGGTCACATTCATCGTTATACAGTACAGTACTATAACTGAAGGACATTTTATACAACAGATACTCTACTTCATACTAGTACCTTGATTATATACACAGTTTGTTTGTTTTAGGCTTTATTGCCATGTCAGCTTTCATGGCAAATACATATCAAATATTAAACTTATTTATTTTAATAATATAAGGGATTTAAAGAGTTGTGGGAAAAGTAAATAAAAATAATAATAACGAAAATAAATACATAAATAAATAAATAAATAATCACCACATTAAACATGGCCTTGGCCAGAAGAACAAGACTTTACATAAGGTTCTTTAGGTGCACTTTTGATAAAAATTGTAAAGGTTTTTCTGGTTTTATCTTGCAGAATATGTTTTTTAAATTTTGTTCAGGTAGAAATTGTTTTCGTATGGTATTAAAAATTGGGCAGGTCAATAGTATATGCTTTATCGTTACAGTAATGCTACAGTGCTGGCATTTACACAGTGGATGCATGATGTTTGGTCAGTTTTTTTTTTTAAATCCTTAAAGTTATGGATGTTAACAATTTATGGTGTTGCTCTGTAAAAACACCAAAGTGCACATTTAACCATGTTTATATTTCTTAATGTACAGTAAGAGTGAGGCTTACCTGCATAGGATGACATACGACACTCATAGGGTGTTGTTCTGTTGAGCTGTGGTCATCAAAGAGACGGCCATCCAGATGTCCATCAAAAAAAGGCCCGCCTACTGCACCATCACCACTGCTTACAGTTGGAGAGGTGCAGTTGAGGAAGGAATGGGACCTGTAAAAAAACACAAGAAACTAAGTTAATACAAACACTTTTTACCTGCGCACTTTATTCTAGCAAGTGCGTAACATGGCTCTCTCACCCATGAAGCACCCATGTGTCACACTCGTCTGCTCGGTTGACGTAGTTCTCGGGCAGCAGGCCGGAAAGCCCCGTGCCCATAGACGTGCCATAAACCCACCCCTCGCTGGCACTGCCCTGCTCCACTGGAGACATGAAGATGAAATCGCCTGGCACCAGTTCTAGTTCATCCTCATTTTGGGGAGTGTATGGATACATCACTCGCAATGTCTGTTGGGCAAAAAAAAGAAAAAGTAGGTCGTCATGTAATAGGGAAAAGAAAGACTTAATACTAAATGTATTGCTATACTTTATATATTGATATATATGATAATATTATTAATGTTATATTAATATAGTATACATCATACTGTACTAGTTTTCTCTGAAGTGTATATGCTTTTTGGCTGACTCGTATATAAATTTTTAACACACCCATTAACCATGCAAAGTGATGGTGGGAAAAAAAGAGAAACGTTAACCTCAAGCAAGTGCTTCCTGTAGCTGTGGATTACACCTGCACAACATTCCCTATAGAACTGGTTGATGTCTGGTTGTGAACATCTCTCTAGAGGTCATTCTACAGTCATCTCTACTGCATTACGGTCTGGGTGTGTTCTGACTGGACCGATCCAAAAGGCAGATTGTGCGTCTCTGACGCCATTCTGCAGTAGATTTACTTTGAGGTTTAGATTTTCATTGTCACAGGACTTCTTCTGAACTTCAGCTTGGAGGCGTCTTTGAGAAACCTGAGAATACACGGCAAGCAGTCCAGGTCCAGAGGCAGCAAAGCAGCGTATCATGATGCTCCCTCCATTGTGCATCACTGTGGGAATGATGTTTTCATTTTGGTATGGTTTTTTTCCCCCCACCACACAATGCCCACAAGACATTACCCCAGTAGTCTTATTGAGTGCTACCTTGAATGTTGGCACACTTCAAGCAGTTCATCAGTTGTGTCCTGATATGGATTTGGTTTGGATACAGGGACAGAGGTATTCCCCAAAACCAGGGAACTGCAAATAGTTCACTTGTAGGCCTGGGCAGCACATTGGAGACTTACTACTCCATTAAGAGATTAACATCTTACAAGCTACTTAAATATAAATCGTAGTAGCATTCCTAGTAATCGTGGTAAACAAATCGATAATATGTTTTGATTGCATGAATAAGCAGCAGGAAAACTGTAAATACATTTTAAAAAATGTACGTCAAATGTAATGCACTGATGACCTTCCTTTTTCAGTGAACATCCTGCCTCTTATTATAAAGATCAGGTTTGAATACTGTATGGGCTGCTTTTGCGGTTAAGCTCCATTGTGCATCACAGACACACTGAGACATCAAAGTGCTATAAATGTATGGCGCGCGCAGGCAAAAGATGTGAGGCAGATCCGATTGAAACTAAACCCTGACCGGAAAGGCTGAGCAGTTCAGTCTATCCTGGCTGATCTATAGATAGAATTGAGCAAAGTGGAAAGGGCTTTAAAAAAAACTAAAAGCAGCTTCAGATAGCAGATAAAGGTTCCAATAAATGCTTCAAATGACTGAGGAGTTATAGATGTATACCTCATGATTGGCGAATCGAATGTCCCGTGAGAACAGAACGGCGAGCCAATCGCTGCCCAGAGACACGTCCACTCCCCTAGCCAGCTTTTCCAGTGAGGCGAGGTGATTGGTTGGGAAATGGTAGGCCAGAGTTACATGAAGCTGCTTCTTATGTGGTTCCACATGGACATCTGTGTGATACAAGGAGACGAAAATGACACAAGATTATGATTCAATTTAAGATTCAATTATTTGTCAAATGTACCTTACAGCACACATTGAAATGATTTATTTATTTATTTTTTGCATATCCCAGTTATGAAGCTGGAGACAGAGCGCAGGGTCAGCCAGGACACAGCGCCCCTGGAGCAGATAGGGTTAAGGAACTCACAAAGGGCTCAAAAATGGCAACTTGGTGGTGCTGGGGCTTGAACCCCCGACCTTCCAATCAGTAACCCAAAGGCATAAAAAAAAGCACACTTTCATTTCCTCATTTGATATTTCTAGGCGTGTACTTGGAATACATTTATAATTTATGATAACATTGCAATATATTGATATTGTGATGTTCCTTTCAGTAAAATCAGTCAGGGTAATTTTGGTTCATTATGTTTATATAATTGTATATTCAATGGAAAAAAAGCCCTCAGAAGCCATCAAAAATGTGCAACAATATCTATATTTTTACAGTTAAATGTTTTCACCTGCTTTGGCCGCAGCTTCAGAGGCAAAATCTGCTGCGAAGTTCTTCAGCACATCAGCTACTTTCTCGTCAACAAAGAGCCCAATGAAGTTGGAGGAGATGTAGAGCTCCAGGGGGAGGGGGGAGGGGAATCGGCCTCGCCACTGTCCCACGACAGTTGGCAGTGCCTCGCACAGTGCCTCGGCCTTAGCGTCTGTACACTGGATACATAAACACAAAAACATGTGCATAAAGTACCCGAAGGGTCTTCTGAAACACATACTTCAGACAAAAAGTCTCGTACTCTCATTCTTTCTGTCTCACTACTATTATCAGCGTACTGTACTGTATGTTATTTTAAAGCATGTCAGTTTAAACATCAAATATGATAAAAAAAAATCTTGGTATACAGTATAGTGGAAAAACGTAGGTAAAAAATATCTGGACACCCTCATAAACGGGATAACCGCAAACTGTTGCCACAAATTGTCCAGAATGTGTTTGACCCATTTCCCTAACGTTTGTTTTGAAAGAATGGAGTCGTCTGCATAGGGATCTGAACCTCAACACCACTGAACACGTATTGACATGCCAGGCCTCCTCACCCAACATCACAGCTTAATCTCACTAATGCACTTGGCCAGGTGTTGACATACTTTTGTCCATGAATTTAAAAAAAGTAACTCTAAGTGGGACTTACCATGAAGAACTGGCAGAGCGTGATGTGGGGGAAGATGTTATGAGCTTTGTTCTTGCCACACATGACGCGACTCTGCTGCCAGAACTGAGAGAGTTGATGAAGCAGCGGCCCGCTCGGGCGTAGGTACAACACAAACTCCCTTGGCAAAGGGTCATCGAGGAACGGGTCGTCAACATGAGAGAATAACCTGCAAGCCAAAAGAAAAAAGGCAGCTTCAGCATGTGTTTCCAGTATTCACTGTTAAGAAAGACATTATTAGAAGAAATTTGGAATCCTGAAAACTTGATTTCCATTTTTAATGATTTCACTCATTTCATGAATGAAGGAAAGCACTGTATCAGCAGGGGGCAGTAGAAAGCCAGGAAAAGGATCAAATACAGGTAGAGCCCTGGGAGTGATAACAAATGACAATTTGTTACAATTTGTTCGAATTCTTTGTAATTAGAACTGAAATCTGGCCTCAACAAAATTCTGAGAAGTTTCACTGACAGGATTCAAATCCTGCTGCACGTACGGTACCAAAAGATATGCCTCACTCAGTATTAGACAGAGATTAGGAATCATTAGTAGAAATGGTCTAATGGGCTAATGGATGTGGGATTCACTTCTGAGGAAATGCTTTTGCACGGGCACAGTTAGAAAGAAGTGATTAAACTGATGATGAATCGGAGTCAAAAACTCTCAAGGCCTAGAAACATTTCTTCATTTTTACCTTCATTACAAACTGCAGAAGCTGAACATTTATATATAATTGTAAAACCTACCCATGTCTTCCTGCTCTGCTAAATAGCTTGGAAACTACAGTATTCCCTAGTAGGCTAGCTCACATTTCTTACAGGTTTCTTGTTGTTTTGTACAGTATAAGGAGGCTACAAAAAGTTTTGAGATAAGCTCTGTTTACAAGCTCAGTTTTTTCGCCGCACGATTCCCTCAGACACCTTAAAACCTGCCAGTAGATGTCTCTATTTAATGCTCTGGCCCCTGGGGACAAATTCTCGATGCACAATAAAACAAATGTTTTCGGTCACAAAGATGATGGGCTTTTCCACTGTAAAGACTGTTGCTTTGTCTCAGGGTCGTACCCATACACCCAAGTTTTGTCACTGGTAATGATCCTCAACATGAAGGACCGGTCATTCACGGGACGCTGACAGAGTTCTTGACGGACTTTGACGAGATGTTCCTTCTTCTCCTGGGTCAGCAGCCTGGGGACGAATTTGGCAGAAATATGGCTGTACAAGTGAAGTACAAATCACACAGGAGGATTGCCTGGGCTGCTCTGTATGACACATCGTCAATGGCAGCAATGTTGTGGATTTTTCTCTGACAATTATCAGGGAGTTGAGTTTGTTGAAGATCTCGTTCTGATCTCTTGTTTTCTTTCAGTGGTGTCCTTCTACTGTTGAAGCACATACCACGCAAAACACATCGAACAATTCATCGCAGCATCGCCGTACAACTTGCCAAATCCTGTCAAACGTCTCTGTGGCAGATTCACCCGGTTTCGCGCAGAATTTCATGTTCGCTCTTTGTTCTAATTTGCTGCACTTGATGATGTAGTAACACACATGGTCAGAACAACACCAGCTGCACAGCTCCCGATGTAGAAATCATGATGTCTTTTGGCACACTGACTTATGAAGGTCGGTGCTCCCTGCAGCTGTGTACGCTACTAAACTAGTCCAGAAACCTTTCGATACCACCTCGTATCAGTTGTGAACATTAAAAATATTAACTTTTTCTAAAGTTCTGAGGTACTTTTAATATGAATTTGGCACTGTTATGCTAGCTAGTTAGCAAGAGGGAAAAGCTAGATTAACTAGCTACAGTAATATTAGCAGAGATGGTGGTACATATTAAAGCAGCACCTTATACAAGTATATAAACTAACTAGTCAATTGGTGAATTTTTATAATACTCAGAGTGCACAGCAGTGTTTAATATTTAAAGCTAAATTAGCTATGAAAATTCATGAGGAAAAAAAAAAAATTGAGTGTGAGGTAATGAAATGATATAGCCCGTTGCAGGGGTGCCTGAAAGCATCACTTTCCTGTTTCCTTCAAAGACTGTTGGGGGAAAAATGGTGTTAAATGTATTATTATGGAAAAAATATAATGTTTTTAAGAACATTTATCCTGAGCTTTAGTCCTTCTTTTGTGGGGTTAAAATCTTTTTAGGCATCTGACTCCACAAATCCCCATTTCTTCCCCACTGCTTGGAAAACATTACTTGGTTTTAGTGGCAAATTTTCAGACAATTTTCAGCAATTTTCAGACAAAAATCCCACAAAACTGGCAAAAAAAAAGGTTGAAAACAGCATAATTTTTAATGGAGGTGCATGAGTGTGAGAGTGTGTAAGTGAATAGGGTTTGTTGAGAAGAAATGTGTGTGTGTGTGTGTGTGTGTGTGTGTGTGTCTGTGTGTGTGTGTAGCAGCTGCACATACTGATTAACTTCAATAGCCACAGAAGTAGCCCTACTAGACTCATAAAGGCAGCTGGCAAATAGCTTTGTTCATTTTTATCAGGGTGGGTGTGTGTGTGTGTGTGTGTGTGTGTGTGTGTGTGTGTGTGTGTGTGTGTGTGTGCCCGCGTGTGTGCGTGTGTGCGTGTGATTACTCACCAGTCACAGGCCGCCTGGACATTTTTGCCACCGGTCGAAACCAATGCTTTCAGCCTGAGGGGAGGAGAGAGAGGAAAAAAAAGGGAGAGTGAGATCAGTTCCATTCCTGTGCTGGTCACAAAATCAATACTCTCTTTTCCGGAGGATGTTTATCAGAACACGAGCGCTCAGGAAGTTGTTAAGATAACAGGCATACCTCAGCTTTCAGCAGAGCAATTGAAAGACACAAACCCCTACATGTCATTGTCATCATAATCATCATCATTATCATCATCATCATCATCATCCTTACACAGTCACACATGTATAAGGATTGATTAGCCTCCTCTTTCATCTGTTTTGAGGACGTATTTACGAATAACAGACAAAAATTTTTTACAGATATAAGATTTCACTACTAAAATGATTCTAACCATTTGCCCTTTAAAGCTACACGCGTACTGTTTCAGTTATAACCCTGACATTTAATAAAAATACAATAAAACATCTGCTCAGAACTTATGGCCTCTTTAGTGCTATAGGCTCTGTAAAAAAAAAAAAAACAAGGAAGAAAAAGAAGGAAAAGTAATTTAAATGAACCACCAACATCCAACTGATGAGGGCATGAGGACTTCATGATTTGCAGTAGTACCTTTGAATCATGGGTAGACTGTCCATTTGATACTATTTTCATTTCAATTGAATTCAATCCCATAGCAAAGAAACTCCAAGATGAGATCGAGTGTTAATCTCTTCTTTGTCTCCTAGACAGAAATGAGCCGTCTTTGAGATTTAGACATTTTCTGCATTTTCACAAAGGTGCCTCAAATATGGCTCATTACCTCTAAATCTCAGAGATAGTTCATATTTGTCTGGTGTAACAAAGACTCGCATATTTTTTGTCTCCCCAAAGCAGTGTTTCCCACACAAAGTATATAGTATTTGTAAACTGCGCATTTGGGTTTTCTGATACGTGGTTTAGAATTAAACTCATCATTACTTTAAAAAATTTACTACTACCGGAATGAACGAAATGCAGAACTGTGCATATTGAAATATATTATGTTTTGTATGTTTGCTGACAGAGAGAGTTTTCATCACGTGTCACTTTATGTTAGACTGCTTCTTCTTCTTATTATTATTATTATTATTATGGTCAAATGTGATCTTATAAATCTGTTCAATTTCTTGCCTATATGATCCTAAATATTTGTTCAGTCATGTGTGTATAGTTAGTTAACATGAAATAATATTGACTTCTTTATATTGAAAAATATATTGTGCTAAAAAAATGTCACTCTATATTGCACAATCCTGACTCAGTACTGACTATATAGTGTGTTTATTAAAAATAAGAATGGCTAAAAATGCTTTGGGGTTTAGGGGCTAGGGCTCTCTGACAAACAGTGCCATCTACACTAAAGAGTGCTTAGTCCTTTTTTTTTTTATGTACTTCATCTTAATCTTCACATATGGGTAGATGGTTGGATCTCTGAAATGTGAAATTAATAGAAAATAAAATATGTTAAAGTCATATATATTTGTTGTTGGTTGTGTAGGTAATGTGGCCCGCTCTGCTGGCTCCCAACTGCAATAATGTGCAAATTATTTACATTTTCTGCTTTAGAATTGCAAAAATAAAGTACCCAAGGACGTTTCTCTTTTAATACATCATGTGTTCAAGGAAGAAATGTAGGTTGGTAATGCCTAAAGTCAATTACAAAATTGCTTTGTAACAGGTAGTTTTATTTTGAAATCTAGTTTCTTTATTTAAAAGAAATCAAACCACCTGTTATTATCATACAGTACACCCAGGTGTCCCTAATTGATCAACATGGCTAACCATTCACAAATGTGTACACCTTAATACATTTATTGGAATTAAACTAGCAAATGGCAATCTTGCTTTACATTCTGTCCAATGTCATTACCAATAAAGAACTAAAATACAATATACAGATTTTTTTTTTAATCAAGAAGTGAAGCAATGAGATAATGTTTGTGTTCAGTGATTTCTGTCTACACTTATCATTTTAAGGCCAACCCCATTTGTGATTATACATTTATGACTGAATTATATAACATTTTCTCATGGCCAACCCAATTAAGCCTACAGTACATGTAGATTCTAATAAAGACACAATTTCCCACAGTTTCTCCCACACATGCTCCGAGTCTGCAAATGTTTAAGTGGCCATTGTGTTAGAGAAATGTGCAGGACATCGCTAAAATGAAGAAGACAAAACGGATGGTGAAGGTGGGTTTTACTTTTTCGTGCCAAATTTAAAATAAAGTGCTTAATTATTATTTACAAGGAGTCAGAATGTACAGCAAGTTAAAACAGAGTCCATGGTAAAAACAAAACTGTGGTACACTTAGCTGAAAATGACACGGCTTATGTTTGTTCTTAAATTGCAAAAGGAATTCAAATGCTACCTGTGGGTTGTTTAGCATGTGGATTAGCATATCTAGGTAACCAACACTTGTGAGGTTTTTATGGTAAAAATCTGTCAGCTGGTTACAGAATTATTATTAGGTATGCTACAAGTTAACCAGTGTGGTTCGACAAAGTTTTTTTTTTCACCTTTTATTTTGATTTTTTAAGTTTTTGAAAACCAGTAGTTTTATTATAGAGTGTTCAGTGTTTAACAGTAGTTACTAGAACATGTAACTTTAGAGACATCAGTTATTTATATTCTATAAATAAAGACCAACATGTTTGTTTGTGGAAAGGTTATCTTGGTAATTATATACACTTTATTTTAACTGGATTCTTTTCAGAAGCATGGCACCTCAGAAACCTTTGAGAACAAGAATCTAAAATGCAGGAGAATGTTCTGGAATCCCCATCAGCACCACATCATCAGTCAGGTAAGCACCAGCTCACGAGTAAGCCCAAGTCCACCTCTCAATCTTCAGAAAGTTGGGAATGGAGTAGCTGAATGGTGTTTAGGGTTTTTTTTTTTTTTTTTACATTAAATACTAAGTAACTTCAGGAGTTGCAGACTTGTTGGACATTGACTACAACAAAAGCAGACTAATGTAGCTGGTGAGAGAGAACTTTTCCATGAAGACTGTCCTGTCATCAATTGATGCTCTGGGGACCTGTGACTTCAGTTGTTCGATAGTTCAGGACTGGAATCTCCTACAGTCTACCTGAGCCTCCAGGAACAAACTGGACTCTTTTTAATTTTAATTTTAAACACATCTCCTGTTATACTGAACTTCCAGTACACATTATTATGCTGATCAATCCCTGCTATCCGTTTTGACCCAGATGAGGACGGGTTCCCTGTTGAGTCTGGTTCTACGGGCAATTTGGGAACACAGATTAGTGAAATGTGCAGAGGTCTTTGGACTGTGGGAGGAAACCTGTTTACCCAGAGGAAACCCACCAAGCACAGGGAGAATATGCAAACTCCATGTACACATACCCGAAGCAGGAATCAAACCCGGAGGCGGCGGTGCTAACCACTAAGCCACCATGTTGCCATTTTCAGGATTTTAAATACTACTAAACACTGAAATTCTGTGCAACTTGTGTCGCATACAAAGCAATAACGTTCTTTCCCCACCCACCTTCTGCTCCACAGTTCAGTTCAGTAGATGGCAGTAACGCATCAACTGCCCATAACTCAAAAGAAGAAGATGCGATACTGTCGTAAAGCATCACAAGCGGTTTGTATTTTTCTGTAGTATATTTTTTATGAATTTGACGATTTTAGACTGTTTATCATCAAGTATGAAGGGTTCTGAATCAAAAAAGTAATTTAGTAAACAACCAACTATTGCCAACCAACATTGGATATGTGAATAAATCGCACAGCGATTATTCACAGCGATTCTCAGTTAGGTGCATATCTAGTACCCATTTCTGTGTGCATTTTAAAGTTGTATGACTCCGCATATATTTGAAAGCTCTATCTATTACCAGCTCTGAACCTCCTGGAAGAGGCAAACAGGTTTTGGACTGAAATATACTGGCAAGTTCCAGAATTTATAACGTCTTCACATAACTATATCTCTTAACCACAGTCGCACGATAGCCCTAAAACAACCAATCCCATTATTTTACTGTGGGGTATCAGCTGATTTTCCTTGCACGCACTGAACTCTTTGGCCATGCACATCATCGGCATATTTGTACACCAAACATTTAACAAGCTGTCTGTCCACAGCATGTAATGCAAGCAGTTCTTGTTCAAACAACATGTGAGGTCCAGGAACTGCATTTTGCGCTCTGTGCAAAGGTGTCTTTCTTGTAAAACTGCTAAACAGCTTGTTGTTATAAAAGTGCGGTGTAATAGTTGACTAATAACACATTTTGTCATTAAATTGATTATTCTGATACATATTCCGACTGCAATTATTAACTATTAAGTGTACCACATTGTATTCGAACATGCAGAATTTATCTATACCAACTAAATAAAGGAACAATTCATCTCATTAAAAGAATTTGAAAAATAACATACTGAAATTATTCACAAACTCTACATAAATTCCCAACTAATGTACAAGTAATAAATATAACGTAAATAAATTGCAGCCTATTGTAATCAATCGCATGTGTCCATATTACAATATCGGATTTTATGGGAATTACACAGCACTTGACGTGTTTGGAGCAGATGGTTTGGATGGTTTTCTGCTTTAATCATAGTGAGCTTCAACACTAAAATGCTTTGTGAATTGTGAACAAAATTATATACGAGTTTTAGTATTAGGATTACAAATTTAACCTGTGTTGTTTGGTTAGGAGCCAATTGTAGCGCCTCATATTGATTGCCCAGTGAAAAAGTCCATGATTAATAGCAAGAACATCATTATGATGACATTTTATTTGCGTTTATTTAAGACAATAGTTTTGTCACAGAAAGAAAAATGTTATTATTGAAAAATCAAGTTCTAACAGTTGCTATTATGGTATGCGGTATCCAGTTATAGAACAGGGTTTAAAAAAGCAGACAAGATGGAGGAAAATCCATATTGTGCTACATATTCCCATAGGGAACGGTATAAACAAAAGGAGACCAAACGCTGAATGTGATCTTCGTGTTTTGAAGAGGAGTGATTTTAGACTAGTCTATTAGCCATCGAGGCCTTAGATATACGTTTCTTCATATTCAAGTTCTTCATACTAAACTCAATGAGGTAAATTAAAGTAAATGTTTTACCGTGACAGGTTGCAAAGCACCTAAAAGATAATTTTAAAACTGGTTGTTTATGCAACAATCTCTCATGTGCAGCAACCTCATTTCCTCTTTCATCTGTCTCAACCACTCAGCATTCAGCATCACCAGTAGATGTATGAAATGTAATAATATGCACCTGTTTCTCACGGGTTCATGCTTTAAGTTGGATGTTGTTGTTTTTTTGTTTGTTTTTTTAATGCTTGAATGGTTCATAATTGTTCAATTGATGTGTGATTTCACAAACCAAAACCTTCCTCTGAAACTGGTCAGGTACAGGGACTGGACTGAAAATCAGAGCCAAAAAAAAAAAATAGTGGAGAATTATTCCTCAAAATTACATTACAAAAATACAAGAAAGGCAGGATCTTTGGAAGCAAAATATGACAAATGAGAGGCGGCTCAAAACTGTACCCTGAACAGATCATGAGAGTACAGGAGACACATGATGACACAAAACGGCTGCATTTAATAATTTATCTCCAGTGTTTTTCGGTCAATAGTCTGATAAACAACTATATTTGGTTTTAAAAAAATTGACAAACCATAAACACACAAAATGATATGCATTTTGAGAGGTTTTAATATTGCCGTCTACATCAGGGGTGTCAAACTCCGTTCCTGAAGGGCCGCAGACCCGCAGGGTTTTTTTTCCAACCCTGCTCCAACATATATGCCATGTAGTTTTCAAATAAGCCTTAATGATTTGATTAAGTGGATCAGGTGTTTTTAATTATGGTTGAAGCTAAACTCTGCAGGTCCTCGAGGGTTGGAACAAAACCCTGCGGGTCTGCGGCCCTTCAGGAACGGAGTTTGACACCCCTGGTCTACACGGATCACATCCTGACCTCCAGCTGCAGTTTCCACCACACAATGCAATGGACGTGACATCAAGCTCAAAAAGCATATTAGTTCCAAATGTTGCAGTAGTAAAGCGCTCGCCCCATCATCCGGAGATCGCAAGTTCGATTCCCGGGTGATGCTGTAACCTCTCGCAGCCGGAGATCTAGAGAGAGCTGATTGGCCGCGCTCTCTTAGAGGGAGGGATGAGAGGAGGGAACAGGGGTGTCTGTGTGCGCGCAAGCGGAAGGAGCGGACAGCGCTGTCCTCCGAGTGTGTTACACCGCCCCCAACGGTGCGTGAGCGAGCAGGTCGGCTGGCATCACATGGTTCGGAGGAAACTTCGTGCTTCATGCTTTGAAACTTTGTGCTTCGACCCTCCCGACTGAGCAGTAGTAGCTACTTAATGTGGGAGGCTCCAGTTTTGACACACTGATTTTAAGGCGATTAAGGCGGTAAAATGTTGCTGTTCCTCAATAATCCAACAGGTGGTGCACTATTCACACATTGACAGGCAGCACAGCATCCTGTCTGGTAGGAGCGAATTAAGTTTGTTTAGAATTGTAACAAAATCTTATAATAAAAAATATATATAAATAAATTACCTACAAATGAAAAATAAAATTACTAACAAATGATACAAATCATATTGGCCCCTAGGTATCGTGATAATATCGTATTGGCTGGTCCCTGGTGATTCCCATTCCTACTGTATAAAATATACCGTAGTATATAGCTTAAAAGATTCAAACATTTTCCCTGCTGAATCTGAAGTGTGACTTTAAAGGACGTAGCTGAGTCACGTAAGGAACCCAAGCTGTTGAGAAATTATCCAATTTCAGAGTGAACTGATCCAGGCGATAGGTTTAGTTGAGCACAGGACGTTTTGCTCAAAGCTTTTCTCAAGCCGTGTTCATTTTTGCACTGTCAGTGCGAGGGCTATATATAAAAAAAAGAGTTCCCTCAAAGCAGGGTGTAAAGAGTGCTGACTGCAAAGGAAATGTGTCACACAAGTCTTGTCTGAAGTCCTCTTCTTAAACTGATCAAATGCTCTGCTGTGGATGTCATCATCTCCCTGCTTCAATGTTCAGCACATCAGAGTTCCTAAAAAGACCTAATTTGGACTGATGTGACACATATGGCCCACATTAAAGAGACACGTGCATGAATAGCCACTCGCACATGTGCACACACACACACAAAGAGACAGTTCATAGAAGGCCATAGGGAAAGACACATCCCACACATCCCACACACCCACATCGTTTCCCTCTCAAGTCCTAGCAGATCCATAATTATAGTGGAAAAGGCCACATAAATATGAATCATACTTGAGCATGTGAACATTTAAAAAAAAGTACAGCCTAATTGCCTGTAATACTCTCCTGTGAAAGATAATCGTGCTTGTCTGGGCAGTATAATTGCATATAATCCAATAGGAGGTTTCACTAAACTGCCCATTTGCTCACAAGTCAGCTGACACCAAGAGTCTTTTTCTCTTCCTCACTTGCAGCTTATGAAATTACAGCCTCAAATCTAATTAGTGTCTTTTTATAAAAGCTCCAAAGATCACGTAGGCTCACCAGCGCCCAGGGGAGCCGGAGCATCAGCAGCATCTGATGAAACCTACAGGACAGGCCACAATACCCATAATGCACTGCATGCAATAAAATACCCATTGCTCACTGAACATGTGAACACATTTATATAATGCGAAAGGGCTTGCAGGACAGTGACAGTGAGTTAAAAGGGGGAAAAAATAAATAACACATGGCAAAGCAGGCCACGAGAGTCTTGTAAGCATTCAAACCACACCCGATCAAGACTACAGAATACATCACCCATAAAACGTAGATTTGAAGTGATTTTAGTCGCTCTATGCCGGCGTAACCTCTGAACCAGCCTGAACTACATCCCCCACAATTCACAAGTTAAACAGAAGGAGCAGCAGAATATTCAGTGCACCCTACCCAAGGACCAGTAAGCTGGAGTGGTAACATGAGCCCTAATGGCAAGAGAAAGGAAAGCAGGCTAGAAAATAAAATGATCTGAAACAACACACACTGCTAACCATTGAGCTGAACACACATAAGAGACGTGAAGAACAAAAGACAGGAAATGTTTTGTAATCACAATAATACACCACCCGCATTCGTAGAGTTTCTCACCATAGCCGAGCACAGTTGATTTAAAATGTCTGCAGTTTTTTTTATATACTTTTGAGATTGTATTGTTTATTGTTTGACTGATTGCTTCATGACTAGGGTTTATAGCTGTCCTGAGAAACACATCGGTTGCTTTTACAGCCTGGTATCTGCCAAAAACATGTACTAGTTTATAGATTTTTTAAAAACATTTTTAATCACAAGCAGCGTGTTTATTGACAGCAGGCAGAAATGCACCGTGAGACACAGATGAATATTATGCTCTTTTGTCCATGAGGTTTAATATGAGGAGAGATGCAACAAGATGGAATCTGCACAGTTATTTAAAAAAAAAAAAACACCAACAACAACAACAATACCTCATTTTTGGATTCGTGCCATTTTTTTATGGTTTGATAGAAGATTATTGATCACTTTCATAAGGGACAAAGAGAACATTACAAAATGATCCTATTACATTAGTAGATGTCTAATTAGTAGATTAGTAGTTAGATCTGTAGCTGGTTTATGAGAATTCTGTTGATTTTTTTTTTGGAATTGAATAAGGAGATTGATTCGGGTTCAACTCACTGTACTGGCTTTCAATTCAATTTCAAAATTTTAAACAAAACATTTAAAGAACAACATGGCTTAAGACTGTAAAAATTCTGTAAAATGTAATACATTTTTCATTGTTCAAACATGGTCAAAAAATAATTAAATCAATTTATGAAAGTCTCACAAATGTTTAATTAAATAACAAAACAAACAGAACCCCAACACTAGACGCATATAAGTGCCTGAAGACGAGACAGACATCGGCCGGTTTCCGGTTTCAAGGTGTACCATGGTTTGAAAATGTCACGGTTTCAAAACCACCAAAAATGTTCCATCACAAGTTCCTGCAGTACGTCAAAGACAGAAAAGCGCAGGATCCCTCAGGCCGCGTGCAGCGCAGAGTAACCTGACTCCTCCCCCCTCCCCCTCCGATTGGTCCGGGCGGTCGTGAAGCTGCGCGTGCTGGCCGAAGGAGGTGAACCCCCAGAAATTTCCCCTGTCGGAAAAGACGAAGTCAGCCGAACGGGAAATTTTTCAGGTAGTGAAAGCGCACAGAGCAGCACCAGTGCTTCTTTGTTAACGGTGTCTTAAAATGACCTAGCTAACATCAGCTAGTTCCCCCATTAATGTTACCTCACAGAGCAGAAGTACGCATTTATTTTTATTTTAACAGGCATCACGTTTGTACCTTTAAGTCTTACAGCATTGTGTACGTGTTGGTGTTTTTGCGATGGTATGACGATTGACATCATACATGACAAAGTTCTGGTGCCATACTGTATGACAGTTTAAGTGTTGTACGGAGACAGCACAAGTGTGTGTGTGTGTGTGTGAACATACAAGTCGACACACTCGTGCTCTCGCTCTCTCATTTTGTTACACACGCACATAAGCTGTAAATCGATATGTTAAAGTATTATTATTATATTATTCTTAGTAGCACTAGCAGAATGTGATTTTTCATAATTTTTCAAAATTCATAATTACATAAATACTACATTAATTAAAGTATGTTTAATCTAGTGCTATATTTACCAAAGTGCATACATATACAGTATACACCAGAGTTAACCATCATTACAGTTTTATACTTCAAGGGACTACATTTATTTTATTTCAGTTTTATTTATATATATATATATATATATATATATATATATATATATATATATATATATATATATATATATATATTATTATTTTGTTTAAAAATAATTAATAACTTGATATACTTGGTTACTAATGTTCCAAATTTTCTATATCATAATTGTTTAGTGTTGTTGTTGTTGTTTTTAACCCAGACATTTAATTTTAAAGCTGTATTTACAATACCGTAATACTATGATATTTTTCATACCATTAAATCTCGTACTAACGAGTTCAGTATGCGGGACTAGAGGCAACATCGCTGTTAACCATAGATGGTGTTGTGCTCTTCGCACTTGAATGTTCCATGTACAGCAGGGAGTAAAAACATCATTTGCAGACAGAGCTCCCGGTTTACAGTCTACGAGGGGCGTTTAAGTCAAACCGGGATTGGTGATGAAATTTCCCAAGAATGAAAACATGAAACTGAAATTTGCAGAAGCCGTTAAGCACAGTACGGTGATGCGACTCTTGCCCAAAGTAATACATTTGAATACGGGGGAAAATGTTTTAAAGAAGGCTGTACGTCTGACAGACTATCCCGGTCGAGGTGTCTTGAAGCCCACAGCAGATATTCCCATGAACATTGAGCGAGTAGAATGCTTAATCCAACTTGAGGAGGAGACGCATCCGTCTGTGGGAACTGTACACACAATCATTCACCAGCACCACTTGCACATTAAAGTGCTGAGCTTGCTGCAAGCGATTTCCACATGTTCGGGCCATTATGTCCCGGTTTTGACCATCCCTTGTCTCACCTATGGTCACATGCTTTGGATGGTTACTGGTCTAAAACCGGTCTCTCTCAATCTTTTTCAGTGTTCGGCATTTTGTGCATTCGGAGATGCTTTTCCACTCGCCGTGGTTATAGAGAGAACCTGAGTCACGGACTTCCTCTCATCAGAAAAAAGCCTGCATATTCTCCTCTGACCAGTCTGTTTAAACTCTAGAGATCAGCGGCTCTGAAAATACCAGAATTGAGGCAAGCAAGCCAGATGAAAAAAAAAAAAATTCATAAAAAACTATTATCATACGCGACCTGCTTACAACTGATTCCGACAAAATGTTGTTCCTATACTCTCACCTTAAATAAATGACACAAACAATCATCATCCTTTGATTTCTCTATAATTAAGACAAATTACCATTTTTTTTTACCCCAAAGCAAAATTGGAAACAAAAGTGCAGAAGAGTGTTTAGCGCTCAACACAATCGGTGATTTAATGGAGACACCATGAGCCATCGCTGAGTGTGCCAATGCGCATGATCTCCATTGATTCAGTTTGTGTGGGCCTTTATTCAGATGCTGGGGGAAGCTTAGTCTCTGTGTGTGCGTGTGTGTATGTGTGTGTGTGTGTGTGTGTGTGTGTTGTACCCACTCAGGTCAGAGTTCATGCTCAATCATACTATATTTAGTCCGGCATTCACCACTCCATGCTGCGTCACTGCACTCTGGGACGGGGAAACACCCCTAATATGTTGCCATATGGTCTAGCATGTATACAAACAGACATGCATAAGGTTCCGCTCGCAGATACGATGATATGCTCATTGACAAACAACCTCAAAGAAGCACATACTGTAATACTAGCTCAGAATCTTTTAAAATGTATGCAGTTATTAGCATACATACAGTATTCGGTTCCGTGTGTGGGCAGGACACACACACACACACACACACACAGTCTGTTTAAGTACAGTAAATTTTATACCCACATACTAAAGTTTTCTTCACCTTTTACAAAAATATATGGTGTAACTTAGAAGCTACTCAGGCCAGTGTAACTACTTGTCACAGATGTTTAAATAAGAGCACTGCTGCACTGGAATTAGGAAATTGCAATGTGATGTGAGTAATAGCTGGGTGCGTACTGACACATCTTCATTAGGGGATTTACCAGGGACATTAAAGCTTCAGAGCGTCTGGGTGTTTAGTCCTGAGAAACGAGGAAAAAGTGAGGAGTTATATAGAGGCAGGGTAGACGGTCTCACACCACACCTACTGTATCACCCACCCACCCACCCACCCACACCCACACCCACACACACACACACACACACACACACACACACACACACACACACAATGCAAACACATGACTGCACATGGAAATCAACATATTCAACCATGTGGAAATTACGACCCGCAAACGAGAACAGCATGTCAAACTTTGATAAGCTTCTGTATGTTACATTTGCACAAAGTGTTTGTGGGGACCAAATGACCTCACAAGGATAGGAATACGTTAAAGCTTAAATTTTATGCACACACACTGTATACACACACTGTATACACTAATATTAAAAACAAAACACACACGCACACATATATATGGCAGCATAGTGGCCTAGTGGTTAGAACTGCCGCCTTGCGCCGCTGTGGTCGCGGGGGGCAATTTCCGCCTCAGTTCTGTGTGTGTGTGTGTGTGTGTGTGTGTGGAGTTTGCATGTTCTCTCTTTACTTGGTAGGGGTCCTCCGGGTACTCTGGTTTCCTCCCACAGTACAATGACATGCCTTCATGCGTGTGTGTGTGTGTGTGTGTGTGTGTGTGTGTGTGTGTATTTGCATGCTTGTAAAGAAAGCAACGTCGTACACGACAGACCAGTTTTCAGATGGAAACAAACAAACAAACAAACAAACAAAAAAAACCTAATGCAGGCTCCTGGGTTTTGCATGGAAATATAAATGAGCAAGTGTAACATAATTAGCAGAAGACCTCTGGCATATTTTCTAGCATGCTCTGTAAAACTGGTTTTAAAGTTGTGTGTAATCGTGTTTTGTTTTTTTTGTTTTTCGTGCGCGCGCGCGTGTGTGTGTGTGTGTAAGAGATGCATACAGTACATGCATACATACAGTACATAGAAAGTAGCATGGTGGTGCACGGGTTGGCAGTATGACCCTGCACCTCCGGTTTTGTTAATGTTATGTTATGATCGGTGTAAATAGATTGATAGATAGAGAGACAGATAAGCAAGAAATATTATTTTAAAAAATATTTCCTTGTAGTTACTGAGGTCAGGGTTTAGGTTTAGACATAGCATGAATTAGCTCTAACAGTAATTTTGTCAATAGAAGGTACTTACAAAGATATTAAAGCAATTCTGTGTGTGTGTGTGTGTGTGTGTGTGTGCGTGTGTGTATACGCGCATGAGCACATTTGATTCTCCCTCCCTTCCTTTCCAGTCAGAACTCCAAGCAGGAACTCAATGACTTATTTATAAACTGCATTTCCTGTCCATGCAGTTGGGAGGGAAAAGAAGGCTGTACTCGTGTGTGTGTGTGTGTGTGTGTGTGTGTGTGTGTGTGTGTGTGTGTGATTGTGTGTGTGTGCATGCACATGTTAAATTTTCACAAACCAGTTAATTTATACTCTTTTTCTATATCTCTTTTAGATTATCTTCAGTAAATCTTCTCCAAAAAAAAAAAAAAAACAGCTTCTGTACTATTTCTTATATAGAGAACAGGAGGAGCTTTTCTGTGGCTGACCACACAAGCTGTGTGTATGCACTGTGTGTGTCCCCGGTGTATTTCCCTGGCCTGGTCTGACTGTGTTTGCCAAATTCAGAGAGGAGACACCTACTTCCTGTTTAGTGAGAAGTAAGTCAGCATGCAGCCCTACACACACACACACACGCACACACCACAGACAAATACCCTCAGACCAACAACACTGCCCATGTAACCCAAACTCAAATGTCTCAGTGGTAGCTAATGATTTCTGACGATGAGGAAGTGCGCCATTCAGGGAAAAGGCAAAATATTAAACTTTAGTAATATATTAATAGTCTATAATCTATTAATCTATTATCTATTAATAATCCATTTTTAGACATGTGCATGTATAAACAAAAAATATCAATCTTATTGTTTATTTCCCATTTTTTTGTATTGCAAAAATGTATTTATTGTATTTTGTACAATTTACAAAAAGCAAAAATTTACAAAAAGCTTATTCGAATTTCCCCCCTAATATGACCTCATACAAGAAGATGCGCTCTCACAGCTTGTTCCTCAACTCTGCTGGTCTGGCGGGTGTGGCTCGGCCGTAGCTTGTTTACATAGATATTGCAACGACTCATTTCGAGGTATTAAAAAAAAATTATTATCTGAGGAGAATTTCAGCTGCAGCATTAACAGACAGTTTGGGGAAGCTCTGAGACCTCAAAAAAAAGTGTTAAACATATGGGACCTTTAATTGATACCAGCAAGAAAGCCATTTTCAAGAAACTTTTTTTTTCAAGAATCTTCAGTCAAGACAATCAACCTGAGCAACTGAATTTTTGTTGAATGCTCAACTTTCCAGTTTAGCGTTCCTAGCAGAGAACTAAATTTGAACTTTGACCTTAAGGTCATTGGATCAAAGCCCAGGATAAACTGCCTCGGTTGCCCTCTATAGCAAGGCCCTTAACCATCAACGGCTCTGATGTGTAATGCGATGAATGCAAGTCACACTGGATAAGGTCATTTTCCAAACACCATGAATGTAAAGGTGACATCATAGGTGTTTCAGAATGATGGTTGCTGGGAATATGCATTCATAGTATACAGTGCCGTGAAAAAGTATTTGCCCCTTCCTCATTTTTCTTTGGTGCATTTGTCACACTTGAATCATTCCGATCAAACAAAAAAGGGGTCCACTTAAAAAGAAACCAATGTTTCCTCTCTTCTCCAATGTGTTGCCCTATTGTTTGATTTTCGGTTCCTCTCCAATTAGGTCAACAGCATTAACCATGCCCTTAGCCAAGTTGCTACCAAATATTGATTCGGTTTCATCCCTCTCAAATACCACGGGGCAGCATTTACACCTTTACCCCTGTGTGTGCATGTGAGCGTGCATGCTAAGCTCTTCCACCAAAGTCACGAAGCGTGTTACTTTCCATTTGAGGACATTCATCTCTGCAGGCTTCTAGTGTACTGTGTAGTTTTCTATTCCCTACAGAGTGAGTGGAAATTACAGCTCATTGATTTTCACCCTCAGCGTTTTCGCTTTCGTTTATATTCCACCATCCATGCTGGCTAAGTGATTAGCTACAAACTTCGCTAATGATTAAATAGGTTGACGATTTCCCTTTAACACACACATTGTTTACTGCTGGTTCTTATGTCGCAAGTGTTTGACTCTCTTGAAAGCTGAAGACGGACACCAGATATGTGTGAAACGCCTCTCAAGTATTCCGTCTGACTTGGATGTCCCAGCCAGACCAGACGTCCTAGCCAATCCAGTCACAAGAGTACATGGAAAAGTGTATTCAGAGTTTCAGGTCAAGCTTCAACCTTCATTCTCATCGAGCACAATTTAAATCCTCTTCAACTAGAATTGATGCATATATTTATTAATTAGCTAAATAATTCCGTATTAGATATGACAAATTAACTGTTTTCATAGACACTAGTCTGATAAAGATCCATTCTTTATAAGAATATAACTTTTTGAGGTTTTTTTTTTTTTGACATGGGCGAATTGTTTCTGATCGCTTTTAATCTGCCAGAAATAGAACAGAAGAAGTATTTTTCTCCAACCTTTGAGGTTAGGTTTGGCTTCCCATCTTTTACAATAAATTCTGCCTTCTGTGTTGAAAGAATCCAATTTCATCTATGATTGCCTAGATGCTTTACTGCATGTGAAATGTGCGCCAATCAGTATGCCTTCCTCAGCCAGAAACTCAGTGGATGAAAGTCTGTAATACAGACTGGTAAGAGAGAGTTCTTCTCATGTACATCACTGATCAGAACTAGAAGCGAAAGTTCCTTCCTGGAAACTTGTCGAGTCACCTGACATTACCCCCACGTGGGGCAAACATGCAGATAAGAGAGAAACAATCAGATCACGTGTTTACATGGCTACCTATTAAGCAGACGGGCTAAAGTTCACACCGCCTCTGACTGTGGTGTTTGAATGGTGCATTGTTTTGTCTGATTGAGATATTATTCAAATGATTAGTCCTAAATTATGGACCATGTAAATCTGTCTGATGGTGTCTAAAAGACAAGTGCTTGTAAACAGGTTTTGCTCCCTCGACTGGTACTCAATAAATGCGACAGTCATTCCGATGTCTAGCTACAACAGTCACAACACTTCTCTTCTCCAACACTGAGCCATCATGAGTCACAGGTAATTTTCTGCATCGCAAATGAGCTAATTATAATCCTCCTTTTTTCATGAAGCCATCTGTTTTCTGAAGTGCACCAGTCTCTTTTGTCAGAAAAACAAAAAGCTTCACCTGTTTCCTCTAGAAATGATGCTGATCGTTATGATCGTTGATAAAACGGTCTTTTTTTGTTTTCATCTGACCAGAGAACATTCTTCTTAAATGCTTTTGATGACCTGCAGACATCCTAGCTTTTTTATGTCAGTTTTGGACTTGGGGCATCTTCCATAGCCGGACATCTAAATTTGATCATTCCTTGGCGTTATTTTGTGCCTCTTTCGTGACCCACACTGTGTCTGAGCAATCGCATGATTTTTAGATTTTTTTGTATATTGTTGTATGACCGCTTGTGGTCGACTTAAGCTACATTGGTCATAAAGAGGAACTGGACTTGTGAAGGTCTATAATTACTTTCCTGAGATCTTGGCCGAGTTGTTTAGATTTTCCCATAGTTTCAAAGGCAATTCAGCCATAAAGTGTGGTTGTATTTAACAAAAAAAAGGTTTCGGATACCGTGACATGCAACAAATGTCTTTCGAAAATTGTGTGTAAAGCGGCAAACACATCCAACCTAATGAAACATTCGAGGACACACAGGATGAAGTTGAAAGCTGAGGGACGCACCGTGTTTAACAGTTTGCGGACAGCTGGCAGCGTGTGCGTCCCCAGCCATAGCAAAGTCAGGAGAGGTGTCGTGCTTTGCCAGATAAGGCAGATATGTTCATATATCTGCAAAAGAATTGCTGAAATTTGAAGCTGGTTTATAACATACCAAGAATACCAACTACTTTGCTGTTATTGGTGTTAAATTCCTGTAGCTATGTTTGGTAGTATGTAAATTTGTTGTTTTGGATTTATATATATTAATGTATAGGTACTTTTATTTTAATACATTATTTATTCATTCTTTTTTCTTCCAGTAAAAAGTTGTGCTTTAATGTTATCCACCATTTTTTTTTTTTTTTAGATATCTAACAAATATTCAAATGATTCCAATGCAACTTGTTGTTAATTATTTAAATCCCATGTCCCATACAAAAAGGTAATCTTGGTTCCACACTCCAGTCCAGTAGGTGGCGGTATTGCACCAACTGGCCATAAATTTAAAAAATTTAAAAGATCACACAATCCTCTCACAAAACACGAGTATTTTAAAGAAGATGCAAATGTTAAAAAGTTTCCCCTAAATAATTTTAAACATCTGAATGGCTTGTGACACGAAGATTGAATTAATTGAATCGACCAACAAAAGGTCGATTAACTTGCACGATCGGTTAAATCACGCAGCTCTAACGGAAAAAAAGTCAGACTGGAATTCTACTTTAATCAATCGAAGCCGCAATAAAAGTCTCTCGTTGCTTTAAAATGACTTCAACTGTAAACAGAGAAGATTCCCTAATTGATTCGCTACAAGAAATGTATATTAATATAAGATGCGTGAACAACTGAGAGGGAATATTTTTAGCCTTGATGTGTTTAAACTTCTGGCCTCAGCTGTGAGAAGGAAACAATACTTCACCACGTGCTGTCATATGAAAATAATTAACTTCAGGCTGGTTACAGTAACTCCGGCTGCATCACACCACCGGGTTGTGGATTATTTTTCCTAGAACAGCATGCCACAGTAAGACTGCAGTGCAGCAGATGACGAGATTTAAGAAGGCATCAGGCTACAGTTACAACAAGCAACAAGGTGCATCACGGCACTGAGAAACAGATGAGCCAACTGGAGCGGGCGCTTTCAGGAGATACCACTGAGCCAGTACGCTGAGAAAGCCAACAATAGAACGAGACTAAGCTTCCATTACTTTTTAGCTGCTGACACTCTGGATTACGGACTACATTTGGAGTTTATATTCAGTTTTATGGGAGACTATTCCTGTAAACTCATTCATTGTTTTCTTTTTAAATAAATAAATAAATAAATAAACACAAAGAGCACGCTCTCCATTCTTCGTTCTCTTTTTCACCCTTGTCTATTTTTTCTTGCACCCACACACACGCCCACATCTCTCTCTCTCTCTCTCTCTCTCGCTTGCTCTCTCACACGCACACACTAACACACACATACACACACGGTTCTCCATCTTTCTCCCCTCGTAGCTTTTCTTGCCTACAGACAAAGTCAGCGTGTGCCATCTCTCATTGCTTGGTACCAGCTCGCTCCTGACTCCAGTTAACACCACACACTAATTGCTAGACTCCTATTCGGAGACCTTCTCTGTGTCACACGCTAGCTGTCAAGCAGTTCTCGCATTACCTTTCCGCTCTTATTCTCGGCCCAGCTCATGACCGATGTTGGCGATCTCTCCAAACCCATCTCGTGAGCATTACCCATTCGAAAAATCCCGCATGCATATGTCTAATGCCTATCGAAGTCTTCGATCTGACGGCGTTAACTTATTAATATAACTTGACTCATAATAACAACAATGCGACATGCTGCAAAAGATGCAATATAAAGCTGCCATGAGAGAATAAAATGCAATAAGCAAATTGCATAAGTAATTTAAAGACAGGATCCGTTTTTGGGGAAGGATATTGCTAGCTACGTGTGTACGTGCTTATGTGTGGGTGTGTGTACCATTTTATTTCCTGTACCAAAAAAAAAAAAAAGATCTTATGTCATACAGTAGCTGTTTATTAAATCCTTCCAGCTAGCAAGAAAATTAAGTTAAAGCTAGCCAGCATTAACTACAATTTTTTTAATATATGAATAAATGTATACAATATGTAAGGCAAGATGTACATTTATCTACCTCACTACCTCACAACCAGTGTTGCTCATGATCTCCACATTTTTCTATACACAATCCAGCTCTTCCCACACATTTTTCCCCTTTTAGTGACGACCGCCTGAGGATATTTTGTCACATTTAATTAATTAAGCCATTCAGAGCAGCTAAAAGACCTCGAATTCAATTCATCCTGCTAATGATCTCATATTACATCCCTTCATTTCTCGTTTGATTACTATCCAACAATTTGTAATTGTGTGAGCAACACATTTTGGTGACGTCCAGGCATCACTTATTCTAACGCCTTAAAAACAGCATGTACATAAACAGCAATCAAAATACAGTAGGTTCTTTTTACAGTTACATGATTCAACTTTTTTCTTTTTCTTTTTTTTTTGCCTTTTGTTCAAAAGTCTTGAGCCTCACCTCAGTTCATTTCAACAACCTCAGCAGTAACCTCATTTCCCCTCTCGTCTGTTCCGACCACTCAGCATTCAGCGTCACCACTATACTAATCCCCGGCCTGATCATCTGTCCCAGTTTCTCACTGGCTCATGCCTCAAGTCAGATGTTTCTTTAAAGCTTGAATGTGATATGTTAGATGCTTTTTTAATGATTCATAAAAATCACAAGAACATTCCTCTGAAACTGCACAGGTATAGGGATTGGAAGAATGAGCTCCTCAAGACGAAATTAAAAGTACAAGACAGTCCAACTCTTTGAAAACACAATCTGAAGAAATGAGGGGTGGAAGTAGATGTAGAAACGGTATCTCCAATACCAGGTGAGCTGAATAGAGCAGGATTTGCGCCAAGGTGACAAAGTGTAAACGAAGTGATGCATTCACACACTGTTTTAACACGTACTGGCACACACATATGTCATATGTCAGGAAGTCGAGTTACAAATACTGAAGATGCTGGTATCTCTAGCCATCTTTCTTGCTTTCTTTCTATCTATCTAGCCCTCTCTCACACTCTCTCTCGAATATAAATAGATAGAGTGAAGGAGATCTTCAGCAGCTTGTGGCGACACCTTAGTCTAAAGTTATAAACGTGTGATTATTACGCTCGAATGATTAGCTCAAGTCAGGATCAGGAGGTGTAGTTTAATCTTGAACGAATTTAATGAGAAGTTAAGTTGCACTGACTGGACAGAACGATGATGACTAAGAGAGAAAATGTTTTTAAAGGATTAAAATGATTAGACAGAAGAACTCTATTGATTTCTGCTGATTCTATCCTATAATGGCACAAAAGAAAAATGGGAAAAATCTCCCACAGCACCCCTGCAAAAAAAAAAACAATAATAATAATATATATATATATATAAAAGTGTTTAATAAGTATTTAAAGTATTCAAAGGTTAACCCTAAATATAATGGGGGGGGGGGGGGACTGATTTATGAAATTATCATAAGAATTAATAAAATCTGGTTTAAGTTTTAACTTAAAATATTATATAAAATTAAACAAAAGAATAAGTTAAAATAAAATAAGCGGGAATTACAACAATCATAAAATCAAAAATGAGGAGATTTTATATCGCTCTGCATTTCATTTCACTCACAATGAGGATTACTAGCTAAAAATAAATAAATAAATAAATCCTAAATAACATAACAGTATTTTAATTCATTAAGAAAATGAACATTTCTTTAAGATGATATTGTATTGATACTGTATTGTATTATATACAGGTATGCTATTACATTATAGTACAGCATGTACACATGACGTCTCCAAACCAGGACGACTGAAAAGCTTAATTAATACTGGAAAAAAAGATTATTAAATTAAAAAAAATTTAAAGACTTCTATCTGTGTTAGTTCTTTAGTGGTTTATATACAGAACTTCCTTAGAACAACTACGAATACCAAGATGAAATGATTTCCTAACCATTAAGATCATATCTGTATTTACTTTGCTTCATTCTTAATAACTCAAGTTTGGCTTTTTCAGACTGAACTAGTCACATGGGGAGGTGACGAAACCTCCATTTTCTTTTCATCTCCCGCTGAAACCTGAAAGGACAACAAAACCGAGCATTTGTGGTATTTTACATGCACAAGAATCAAGTATGAATTCTCAAACTAATGGATATCGAACTATAGCAGCACGGTGGCGTAGTGGTTAGCAGTGTCGCCCTGCACCTCCAGGGTCCGTGCTTGTATACATGTGTGTGTATGTATATTTAACTATGTATGTACTGATATATTATAATACATTATAACATATTATAATATCATATCATATCATATCATATCATATCATATCATATCATATCATATATTCTTATCTAAGAACCTCTGGAGTCCAACTAGGGTCCATGGTGACCACTGAAATTATTCCCATTCTTACCTCCAGTCAAACTTCCCACGTGCATTCACAAAGTACACATGCACAAAGGGAACGGCGATTAACATGGTCCCTAGTTGGACTGCAGAGGTTGCTAGATGAGAATATTATATTATATTTTACATTACATTACATTATATTCAGTACATACACACGTGGACAAAATTGTTGGTACCCTTCAGTCAATGAAAGAAAAACTCACAATGGTCACATAAATAACTTTAATCTGACAAAAGTAATAATTTTAAAAAATTATATGAATGTTAACCAATGAAAGTCAGACATTGCTTTTCAACCATGCTTCAACAGAATTATTTTAAAAAATAAACTCATGGAACAGGTCTGGACAAAAATGATGGTACCCCTAGAAAATACTGAAAATAATGTGACCAAAGGGACATGTTAATTCAAGGTGTGTCCACTAATTAGCATCACAGGTGTCTACAATCTTGTAATCAGTCAGTGGGCCTATATATAGGGCTCTAGGTATACATGGTATGTACCACACTCAACATGGACCAGAGGAAGCGAAGGAAAGAGTTGTCTCAGGAGATTCGAAAGAAAATTATAGACAAGCATGTTAAAGGTAAAGGCTATAAGACCATTTCCAAGCAGCTAGATGTTCCTGTGACTACAGTTGCACATATCATTCAGAAATTTAAGATCCATGGGACTGTAGCCAACCTCCCTGGACATGGCCACAGGAAGAAAATTGATGACAAATCAAAGAGACGGATAATCCGAATGGTAACAAAAGAGCCCAGAAAGACTTCTAAAGAGATCCAAGGTGAACTTCATGCTCAAGGAACATCAGTGTCGGATCGCACCATCCGTCGTTGTTTGAGCCAAAGTGGACTACATGGGAGACGACCAAGGAGGACACCATTGTTGAAAACAAATTATAAAAAAGCCAGACTGGAATATGCCAAACTACATGTTGACAAGCCACAAAGCTTCTGGGAGAATGTCCTATGGACAGATGAGACAAAAATGGAACTTTTTGCCAAGGCATCCCCTGTTCTGGGGCTGCTTTGCTGCATCTGGCACAGGGTGTCTTGAATCTGTGCAGGGTACAATGAAATCTCAAGACTATCAAGGGATTCTAGAGAGAAATGTGCTGGCCAGTGTCAGAAAGCTGGGTCTCAGTCGCAGGTCATGGGTCTTGCAACAGGACAATGACCCAAAACACACAGCTAAAAACACCCAAGAATGGCTAAGAGGAAAACATTGGACTATTCTAAAGTGGCCTTCTATGAGCCCTGACCTCAATCCTATTGAGCATCTTTGGAAGGAGCTGAAACATGCTGTCTGGAAAAGGCGCCCTTCAAACCGGAAACAACTGGAGCAGCTTGCTCATGAGGAGTGGGCCAAAATACCTGCAGAGAGGTGCAGAAGTCTCATTGACAGTTACAGGAATCGTTTGATTGCAGTGATTGCCTCAAAAGGTTGTGCAACAAACTATTAAGTTAGGGGTACCATCATTTTTGTCCAGGTCTGTTCCATGAGTTCATTTTTTTTTTTTATAATTCCATTGAAGCATGGCTGAAAAGCAATGTCTGACTTTCACTGGTTAACATTCATAGAATTCTTATTTATTATTACTTTTGTCAGATTAAAGTTATTTCGGTGACCATTGTGAGTTTTTCTTTCATTGACCAAAGGGTACCAACAATTTTGTCCACGTTTGTACATAGTTAAATATATATATATTATTATATATTATATATATATATATATATATATGCATACAGTAGAAACATTTGCAGCGCAGACTATATGTAGTATCTGGTGATGCCCGAGTGTGTCTGTACATGCGAGTGGCGGAGTGTGAACGCTCTTTCTCTCGTTCTTCTCACATCTCAATTCTCAGCACATATGGGTTTCTTTACATTCCAGCAGCTCTGGTGCACTTGAAAGGTCACAAACCACTTCCTCAAACAGGCCACTTCCTCTCAGCGGACAAACTGCTGCGAGTGTATAAGGAGCCTGCTGGCGTAGG
This sequence comes from Clarias fuscus, assembly GCA_030347435.1. NCBI lineage: Eukaryota > Metazoa > Chordata > Actinopteri > Siluriformes > Clariidae > Clarias > Clarias fuscus. The sequence continues at coordinate 13,336,146 of CM059212.1, read as the reverse complement.
AGGACTGTGTCTGTCTGTCTGTGTGCATGTCTGTGTGTGTGTGTGTGCGTGTGTACACATTAGCACTAATAATCATGTCCTTTCCTTTTTAATCAACATGTAAGAATATACCATATTTATAAATCTCACTTAAAGCACGGTTTCTTAAAACAACTAAAAGACAATTTAGTCCTCTCAATGTCACAACAGGAAGTGAAAGTGCATTTCAACATATTTTCAAAGCAGACAAGTGCAATCACACATGCGTACTAAGTGGTTTGTCTTCACTGATGATAAACTTTGATAGGGTTTGAAGAAGAACACAAGAGCAACCGAATACAAAATTTTGAAAATATTATTCTAAAGTTATGAAGGGTATGTCTTTTTTTTAAGGCAATTTTTACCTAGGAGTAATTTCTCATAAAGTTCATATATTCTTTCATAGTTCGAAAAATGTTCAGCTACTAATAAAAGAATTATGCTTATATAAGGAGTTTTAAAATACCAAAAACGCCCTAAAGCGACGATATATACGTTCTTTTCCCCCAAGCCTGAAATGGTAAAAGACGTTGTGGTGAAACACTCCTCAGAAGCCACTCGTTTTTACAAACCAAAATGTCACCCTGAGCTTTTTGCTCCTAATTTGCATCACCGGTGTAGTAGCGTTCACACTCGGCTCTTCTGCCATTTTGGAAAATTTCATGATGCAACTTTCTCGGATGGCCCCAGATCTTTCGCAATGTGGAGCAAGATGAAATCGAAAGATCAGTCCGGTGTCTCGCAGTTGAAGGAAAAAAAAAAAAAAAAAACATCTGCTATAAGCTGATGCAGTGAATGCATTTTCTCATGGGAACTGATACTAAAAAGTAAACTGTCTGTCCAGTTATAAGACATTCACAGATGCAGTTAAAGAAACTCAACAGCAATTAACCTTTTTTTTTTCTTAAGGGAAGTTCAAGTCAAACCAAGATTCTTGATTGTGGAGAATTACAGAAAACAGTTATGAGAGAAAAAATTCCATTTATTTCTCTACTGTATATAATCCTCGGCTACGTACATTAATGCACTCATCCCAGCGTTTCACTAGTGCTTAGACACCATCAAGGTCAGGTGATCGGACTTCCTGCTTCACGTCTGAAACGCTGGCCTCCTAAGAAACTCCTGTAACATGTGATCAGGACTGTACGATAATACTGTAGGATGTGGAAAAAACTCCCAGGCTAGTTTCTGGAACGGTGGTGAATGATTGTGTGTACAGTCCCCACAGATAGAGTAGTCTCTTCTGCAGGTCGCCGACAAGTTATCTGTGGAATTTCTTTCAAGGTTCAGGCGTAACATGCACTGAACCTTCATGGGAACGACTGCAGTGGGCTCCGAGCCAAATCGGCTGGGATCATCATTTACCTTCTTTAGCAACTTTTGCAGCATTCAATGTTCAATGTTCTACTCTGGGTAAGAGTCTCATCTCATCGTTTGACTTGAATGCCTCTCGTAAAGGTCATCTTTCCGTTAAGTCTGACAAGATTGCAGATACTTTTTGAACAGGTCCTACTCTTCAAATGCAATTTATGCTACAGTATATTAAAAGGGATATATTTGTACTGCAAAAAAAAATTACATTAGGAAAATAACTTACATTTCTTGCATTATCCATTGAAGAGCTATAAGAATACAAATCTTACATTAAGAATAATTGCCTGCCAATAAAATGTGAAAACTTGAAATTAGTAAGAAACTTTTCTAGAAAGACATTTTTGAAATCTTACCTTTGGTTCATTCCAGTGTTATACAATAGGAAATACTTGCATATCGTCAGATTTATTGATTTTTGATTATTATTTATTTTTCCCTTGCAAAGCTTTTTTTTTTTTTTTTTTGCAGTGCGTGCATCGTTTGCAAATTTAAAGCTTGCCCTTTGGATCTACTGTATGGTTCTGTTGTAGACACTTCTCCTCTGGAAGCGCTCGAAGTCTATTGTTTTCGTACAGAGAGAGCGGCGCCGCTTTACCTTCCCGCCAACCTACAAGAATCAATTTTAACTTTGACCCAGTTTGCAACTTTAAACTATTTAAAACACTACCAACACCAAACTATTGCAAGAAACTATATTGCTTTGCTCATCCACAGTGAGAAGTATTTATGGCTGCACATGTAGAGTCATATAAGCACAAACCATTTATCTGTAAGGATCCAGCATTTGGTCTCCTTGGAGAAGTGTACGGAGAAACAGCACGAGGACTCACTGAAAGGTTTCATGAGGATGAAAACTATGGACATCATATGCTCTGGTCTTTGCAGGCCCCCTGGACATTTTGGTCTGGCAGGTCAGTTCACCCTCTCCAATCAACTTTAGCAAATAAATATCATTTGGAAAGATGAGATCATCTAGTCACAACTAGTTGTTCTTTAACTAGTTGTGACATAAAGAACAACTAGTTGTTCAACCATTTTGTGTAACCTGAAATGCACTACTGTGCAGAAATCCTCAGCTACCCCTTATTTCTTTATATTTTGCTTTGAAAGAGGTAGACTTTCTTTCATGATTTTTCATGCAGTCTTGAGGAATAATTCTCCAGGCTTCCTGAAGGACATTTTGCCTCTCATTTTTTGGCGAGTATTTAGCACTCTTTCACTCCGGTGCCTGCGCCTGACCAGTTTCAGAGAAAAAAAAAAAAAAAAAAAACTTGTTTGTGAAGCCTCACAGTGACCTATGAATCATTCAAGCATTAGAAAAAAAAAACATCTAACTTAAGACATGAACCAGTGAGAAACAGGTGCAGATGATCAGGTGGTGATGCTGAATGCTTGCATACAGATGAGAGAGGAAATGAGGTCGCTGCTGTGGTTGTTACATAAACGGACCATTTTTTAATTGTATCTTCAGGCATCTTGCAGCCAAACATTTGTTCACATTTCTTCAAATATTATCAAGTATTTACATTTAATTACATATGTTATATAAAAAAAATTAAATAAAAAAAACAATGGATGCCTCGAGACTTTTGCCCAGGACTGTATGCTTTTTTTATTGTGACTATTAAATTTTAATGGGGTAAAAAAGTCAGAATATTACAATTCACGCTTTTTTTTTTTTTTTGCATGCTTGATTACCCAACTACATCACGCCCACACACTAGCCTCGAGCCGTCTGTTTGAATCCTGCTATAGTTTTCCTACTTCCCTAGATACTTCCTCTGAAGCATGACTTATGATCAAAAGACACATCAGCTGTTAACAGGCAGCACTGTGTCACCATTCCTGCTCACCATGGGACATAAACCTGAGGCTGAAAAAATTTTAATTTTCAAACCTTCAGCATAGCCACTACTCACAGCACCAGGATGTACTCGCATCTAGTGTACACTTCTAATACAAATACATAAATATCTACTTTATTATTTACATTATGAATGTCATCATAAGATCATGTCAAATGATTCTGAGCTTGCATCATACTGCATAGTTATTTATGTTTGCATTAACTTCGAAATCAAATTTAATCCTCACACAATGGTACGCAGAAGGAAAAACCTCACCGACAGGAGCTTTAGACACAGCGTTGGCCATTCGTGGAAGCCTGGTCATTGCGCTTTAAGGGTGGCTCTGCTGATGGACATTAAAAAAAAATTTAAAAAAAACATGGTAGAAAGGTTTTTTTTTTTTTTTTTTTTTTTTTTTTACAATTACACAGTCCATTTAAATAAAGTGTTATGGGAAACGTTCACAGTTCAGCTTTTCCGACTTGTTTTAAATATTTAAATGAAAAATCTAAACGAACTGAGTCGTTTCTAAAGTCTAACACTTCCAAATTACTCACGTTTTCCCCAAACTCGAATACGAGCAGAACTGTGTAACTGCCGGCCTGGGTACAGGAAGCTCAGTGTTTCCAGTGCTCGGGTGTGTGTGTTCGTTAAAATTTGTACACACACTAAGCTTTTCCATACTTTGGTTCTGAGAAAGATTTTAGTTATATGGCACCTGACTCGTGGTGACCTCATGACATTAATGCATGGCGGTCGTAGCTTTTCATATCTCTTCTCAGGACAGAAAGAATCATGGTGTGTGTGTGTGTGTGTGTGTGTGTAAGAGTGAAGAGGATGAAAGATTCGACGCCTTCAGCGTTAAAAAGTAATTTGAACAAGAAATAAATAAATAAATAAATAAAAATTGGACAAACGGTTTATGTGTCCGGTAAATCTTTTTTTTTTCTTTTTTTCCCCTCCCATTTCTGGTTGTCTAGCGGTCAAACATGTCAGTAGCTTCCCAGAGGACAAAAAAAAAAAGAAAGAAAGAACACTTTTCTGTATTGGCTTTTAGTGATGAACACCCTTATAACCAAGGGGCAACCTGCAGTTCTGAAAAATGAGTCCAGCGAGGAAGGGTCAAAGTGTGCAGTTCCGCGAATGTCCACTGGGAGCAGGCTTCAAAAATGAGTCCATCCCCATAGAGTCCATTGATAAAATGTCCAACTTAACAATAGAAATAAACATTTGTAGCAGGATACAAGTAGATTTTCCATTCATGGCAACTGTACGAGGGTGAATTTTTATGCAACTAATCAATCAAAATTACATTAAGGCAGAAAATTATACACAATTAGTGGTGTGGCTGATTTGAGTGACAGCTGCATTGCAGGTGTCACACCGCTAGCTATCTGCTACTGTATGTATCATTTTAGTTTACACGGTTGACACGGGACAACATGCAGGGTTTTGATGACGTTAGCATATAAATTAACATTAACCACATTAACATGTTAGCTAAGCTAGCTAAGATGTGGTAACTGAGGTTCTGAAGTAGGTGTGTTCCAACCAACTGCCAGGCTCGGTTTGTAGCGAACATTGCCCATTCTGTATCGGCAACACAGCACAGGTTAATGGCGATTTTATACACACACACACACACACACACACACACACACACACACACACACAAACATACACACACACACACACACACACACACACACACACACACACACACACACACACACACAAACACACACACACACACACACACACACAAACACACACACAAACATACACACAAACATACACACACACATACGTAAGCCTTTCCGGTGTATCTGTGGTAGTTCTTTGACTATGTAACCTTTTTAATTGTCTGTCAAAAAGGCTACATCCTATGTGACATCACAGAGGGTTTGTCCAGTTTGTTCAGATGGCGAAAAATGATGCCATCTTCATCGCACTATGGATTCAATATTCTTATTGATGTGATTTATTGGTCAGGTAAATTTTTCTTCTTTTTTTTTTTTTTATGACTGATGATTATTGTATGTCTTATGATTTTACACCATATACTGTATATTGCAAGACTTTGTTTTAAGTACTCTACAATTATCCAATCAAATAAAGAAAGTGCAACAACTAGATTGATGATCATTCATAATCAATATTGTGATTGATTATTGACAATGCTGAAAAAATACTTTTTTGTTCCAAACAAAATGTCAATTTAATTACAATTGATAAAGACTGATTTTTAGATTAGATCGCTCCAATTACATAATTATAACACTGGATATAAAACAGGCCCAGTCACCCATCTCGCTTGTATGCATCGGAAGATTCCTACTAAATGCATGTTGACTTGTAGATAAAAGTGTCACTGATAAGCAATTCTGAATTTGCCTGTGCATCTCATCAACAGATCATAAGTAACTTGCAAATTAGCTCATTTCCCTGCATAACCAATTTCCTGTGTTGTCCCTGGTTTCCAGCTGTTTCAGGCAAAATTGTCATAACATCATCATTAGCATCGCCGCCATCAAAGACCATGAGTTTGCATGCTGTTTTTAATTTCCTTAGATGGCACGAGTTAGATATGTTTTATGAGTGTGCCAAAGTCAGGGATTTGTATAAAATTTAGCTGAGAAAAAAAGCAAAAAAAAAAAAAACAAGAATCTCTTATTCAAGCAAAACATAAGAGCTAAAACCAGCCCGATACATCACATCATCACGCAACCCCGGTGTAGATTCCGTAAGCTTGCATGTTCCACCGTTATGCATTTAACAACATACAAAAATGGCATGCAAATGCTTGCTTGACATGCGAAGCTGCCTTTTACTGTACATAAAACAGGAAGAATGCAGAGAAAACAGGAAGGACACGAGAAGGAGGTGGTTGAATGTAATGCAGCTCAGGAACTGGATTCGGCGTAAACAGGGGCGCAAGGTACCCCATGATCCTCCAAGTGCAGTCTTGGCTCTCACTGAAGTGATTTAAAGCACATGATCGCGCATCAGTACATCAATTCTGATATAATGCTGATACTCAAACTACCCAAACTGTAATAAATGGCCGAGTGTAAACCGGGGTGCATATTTAGCTAACCATAGTTACCCTCAAAACATGTCCATAGTTTGACATCATTCTGCTTATACAGTGTGTATCTCACTCCTAGACTGTAATCGAAGCCAAGGGACTGTATAAAACATATGCACTTATTTAACACACAGACACACACAGGGTTTGGGTGGTTTGTACACTGCTACACATTTGTGGTGTAACTCAGTGCTCGTGTTCGTTCCCGTGTAGTGCTCGGAGTATTAGTATGTGTACTTAAGTTAAACCCAAAGTAACCTAACCTGTGCACAGGATAACGTGTGTAAACTGTGCTTTAAATCAAGTCAAACTGGGACTTTTGATTGTGCAGAATAACAGTTGAGAGTAAACACTATTTTTATTTCCCTGCTACACTAATGCACTTATCCTAGTGTTTCACTAGTGCTTGGAGTGTTAGTGTAGTGATCGGACTGTTCGTTTCACGTCCGGAACGCTGGCCTCCCAGGAACTCCAAACATGTGAAAATGGCTTGGTGGAAGGTCAGGAATGACCGTTCAAGTCAAACTGGGACTTATGAATACGAATTTAATTCAGGCGGGTTGAAAACGTGCGAAAAATCACATAGGTTTTGAACATGTGCGATGACGTACTTGTTAATCTTCACTGGCTAAATGTTCATGGGAATGACTGTTTTGGGCTCAAAAAAAAAAAAAAAAACCCAGCGAAAGCGGTTTGAAAGCGTCAACCCACGATACCAACGCTGCCTTTCGCACATGTTCAAAACCTATGTGATTTTTCACACGTTTTCAACCCGCCTGAATTAAATTCGTATTCATAAGTCCCAGTTTGACTTGAACACCCCCTCGTAACAAATTAAGTTGCTTCATTTGCCACTTTAGATTTTAACCAATTATTAGATTTAACCTTATTAGTAAATTTAACCACCATGCCCCAGAGAAGACACCAAGTTTGAATGATATAAACAAACAGAATGCATTATGTACATTAGTGACTCTGAGTTTTCTGCGTCCTCTGAGTTTTATATCTGACCGCTTGTCAGACAGCAGTTAAACACCTCCTGCTTGTACCATGGAATCAAAACCCTGATGTACATACTGTACAGTATCTGTTCTCAACTAAACGCCATGTGAACCTTTTTCTTCAAGTTTTATAAAAAATATATATATATTAATAAATAAATAAAAATTCTATATATTTAGAAGACATTATCTATACATCTGTATGAATTCTCTTTTTGTCCTATCCAAAAAAAAAAAAAAAAAAGGCACAGCTACAGTATGTGCTTGATTTAACTTCTTTTTTTTTATGACCAAGACAAAGCTAACGCCACAGAATTGTGTGCATGCATGTGTGTTGCAAGGATTTTGATAAATGAGCAGAGAGCTCTTCCTGACAGCGACATAATAACGTGTTCACGGTGAGTTGAAGATGGCAGCGCTCTCTGACTTCACCAGTGAGGAAGAAGATGGAGCGGCTCTGCACGATACAACTGCGTTCCAATACTGTCTATGTGACCAATAGCAGCACTACTTTTTAAGAACTTTTAACTTGTGATAAAACCAATTGACATTTACAGAAGACTTCAAGCACGGGACGCTGATGAGATTCTTAGCCACGTTTGAATTGTGCAAAGGCCACACTTCCTTGGATGACGATCAGATCATCATTCATGGTTCAGATCTCACTTGGTTTTGTTCCCACTTGTACATTACAGGAACTAGGTGGGGAGTTACTGCAAGCTTTCCCTATACAACCTTCCGTTTGCTAAATCCATCATGGACTGACATGGACTACAGAAGCGTTTTGCAGTGAATAGCCCAAATCTGGCATTTAAAACATAATAAAATTTTAAAACAAATGCACAGTACATAGACGTATAGGAGCACTTATATCAAGGGTTTGGTGATGGAACTAAATCCAATGAAAATCGGAGCGTACTGGTCATAGTGTAATGTTAACTCTCGTTTAAAACTCCCCAGGCATCGTCGTATCCATTCAACCACTAAGAAGCTTCTCAAATGACAGAAAATCCTGAAAAGCCTTTCTAATTAGCAGGATTAGTGATGGTGTTTAACTAGCATTGGCACAACCCCCCCCCAAAAAAAATTCTGTTACCTCACACAGCCTCCTCCACAATTACTGTAAATAAACCTACAGTGACGTTTTGACGTCCGTACGGCCGAAATGCGGAACATGGCAGCAGATCATAGAAGCGAATCAGCACGTCCTGGTGATAAACAGGAAAAATGCAAATAACCGTGTGGGTGGAGTTTCAGCATGGATGTTTATTAAACGAGCCTTTCTCCCTGTTGTACTGTTTGTGTGATTCATAACACCCATCTTGGTAATATTTGTAGGCTCTCTTCCATTATTTACATCAGGGAAATACTTCATCTCCGTCTGCGGTCTGGAAATGACTAAAGTAACAAAGTGTGAAGAACAATGACTAAGATCACTAATTTACCCTTTTATGGTAAAACCCCCCCATAGGCTTCGATGTGTATGTGAAACTCTGTTTCAGTGTAGAAATCTGGCCGAGTATGAATAATACAACCAGGATGAATAAAACCAATACAAATCCATGATATCTCAGATTCATCATCTTAATAATAATAATAATAATAATAATAATAATAATAATATAAGGGTTGTTCAAATCAAACCAGGATTTTCTTTCATGGAAACGTAAACGTTCCGCGAGAGGAACACCTTATCTTTAAAATGTTTGAAAATTGACGCATCTGTAGACACAGTCATTCCCGAACACCACTTGCACGTTACAGGACCTTGGCTGGGAGTTATTGCCACATCCACAAACTGTCCTGATCTCACTCCAAGCCAGTTCCATTTTCACATGTTTGGATCATTAAAGGAGTTCCCGGGAGGCCAGCGTTTCAGTCATGAAGCAGGCAGTACTGAGAAAACGTTTTACCTTGATGGTATCCAAGCACTAGTTAAACACTGGGATAAGTGCATTAGTGTCGATTATATGGAGAAATAAATGGGGTTTTTACTATTGTATCACCGTGTTCTGTGTGTGTTCTGCACAATCAACAGTCCTGGATGGACTTGCATCTTCATCAACCACATAATAATAATAATAATAATAATAATAATAATAATAATAATAATAATACTAAAACTTATCACCAGGCATCCTGTCATTGCTGGAAAAGTATTCTTGCATATGAATCTGTATAAAAAAGCAAACAAAAAAAAAAAAAACAGGTGATCTAAAACTACATCCTAGCTCCCTCATTATGGCTGCACCATTCTTGCTAAAAAGTGAATCATGATTTTTCTTAATGGGAATTGAGATCACGATTCACTCACACAAGAGAGAAAAAGAAAAAAAATGGGGGTAAAAATTTTTTTAAATGCCGTCTTACAGAACTTTCATCCCTCTTATGACACAAAAAGTCACTTGTGCTTATTTTTTCAACCCTTAAAGTGTAGAATGTAAAAGATATTGAATATAAAATAGAAGATGAAATAAAAATAACTAATAAATGTGTGCAACTGTACTTTTTGCACATTCAACCAACAGTACTTTGTTGTACCATACTTGTCGCATACAATAGTACATAAGCATAATGTAAATGTCACATAGTTTGTTAGGTAGTTTGAAACTAAGTACATTGTTTACAGTATAGAATTCATTGTTGTCAAAAGTTTTACTTCTAAGATTACTACAGTTATATCCCAATTACACTACTGTACATGCCTGTCTCAGTTCTAATGTATATTTTTACGTTTTTAATATTGCATGTGCGTTCATGAGACATTTATTGTATGCCGAAATGAAAATGTCATGGTTTGACATATGCGCAGCCAAAAAAAAAAAATAAAAATAGCTGGTCACACTGTACTCCTCTCCAGCTTCTGATTGGTTGGCATTGTCCCTCCTCTAACCTCTGATTGGCTGGAATTGTGTTGTTTTGAGCACGGTCTTCTGATATTGAGATCTCACAGGAGAGCGACCAGTCCACCAGCTAAACTAAGCAGTCTGTTTAGGACTGCTTCCTTATTACATGTCAATTGAGTGACAACAAAACACCGTAAATGAGGAAGAGAGATGAGGGAAGTGATCGAGTTGTCGTCCCCCCCGGATGAAACACCCTCATCAAAACCAGTGTCTTGTCCGCTAACTAGCAAAAACGTCTTTACTCCATGCCTGGTTTGCAGGAACTAGTCTTGGATGTTTGTGTGTGTGTGTGTGTGTGTGTGTGTGTATTCATATTCACTGTTTTTGTAAAAGCAAGCACTTAAATTGCACTCAAGTGAAACAGACCTTGAGATGCCTTAATAGACATCCTTTTTTTTCTTCTTTTTTTTTTTTTATACCTCCCTCACTGCCGGCTACTAATGCACTTCATTTTAAGCTGAGTAATCACACGGATATGGTATGGGCTTCTTCCGTTATCTGAGAGTCATGAAAATGGACGCATGATTATACAGCAGCTTTAGCTCATTTCCCACACCCGCTCTATTCACGATTACAAATGTACAGACCTTGATTAACTCCCACAGGAGAGTCTAGAGCAGGACAACAAACAGATGACTGGAGGGGTTCTAAAAACGGATTTAAAGAGCATGGCCTCAGCTTCTTATTGATTTAGTTATTTATATTCAGCATATTAGGCAGTAACGTAATAAATGACATTACAACTACAGTTTAATAGAAAAAGCTGCACTTAAAGCATGTTTAAACTCCTGTACTGTAGGTTATAATAACTTTAAAATCTTCATTATTTTAGCCTCAATTTACTGAGTCAGCTTTTTGACTTTCTATTCCTGGTTTTATTTTAATAACTAGTCGTGTGGCAAAGACATGTCCCCTTTATATATATAAATATATATAAAACATGTTTTATTATGAGCCTTAAGATAATTTTTCATTTTGCAATGCAAAAATGAGAATAAGCTTCCGCTCAATGCCCATCCTCTGCCGGTTTACACCTCTTTCAGCTGGTTTAGAAGACTGTGATTTTTTTTTCCCTGTGCGGTTCATTTTTCCATCCTGTATTAGATTGCAAAAGATTTTCTTTCATGCCATATCAGGTTTAAGTCATGACCAAACAAAAGCTTACCCAGCACAGTTTATCACCCATTAAACTGCAATTATTAAATAATAAATGCATAGTTTCAACCATCAACATGTTCAAGGCTAAAACTCGGAGTGCATGATCAAGCATTTTAAATCAACACATATATTACTGTTATTTATAGTTATTATTTAGTTAGTATTATCATAAACCCAAATGATGGGATTTATACATTGTGCCAAACACGGTAATATATTGTGTTAACCCTTGTTCTTGTAGAGCACTCAATGAAATATTTGGAAGTTAAAAATTTTAAGACTTCTCTGTTTTTTTTCCCCCCAACAAATTTAAATGTTGTCATTTTTATGTTGCAAATCAAAGTGAGTGAAGTTACCATATATGGTAACTACAGTATATACATCTGCCTAGGTCAATAATTTTCTCAAGACGTGTAGCCTATGTATAAAAACTATTTTAAAGGCAAAAATACAGAAAATCTAAATTTGTACAAATATGCGTTTATTCTTGTGGTACCGATTGTGCGACTTTGTAAATTACCAAATGTGGCTCTTCGTCTGGTTAAAGGTTAAGAGCAATACGTTTTAACAAAACTGTGGAAAGGCCGTATAATAAAAACGTTGCCTTTTAGCATGGTTCCATGGGTGAAAATTTCTGAAACAATTACAGCTGCATGATTAGATAAAAAAAAATGTAAAAATAAAAATTCGAAATATTTTTTTTTTTTATTCTGACACATATTGTCATTACATATTTGACACATATTGTGTCTATTCAAGCATATTTATCTAGACTTACACCAAATAATGGCACAAATGATCTCATTACAGGGATGATCGCCAATATATAATTATCAGGGAGAAATATTTTATTTATATAGATAGATAGATAGATAGATAGATAGATAGATAGATAGATAGATATTTTTTTTAAAAAGCTCAAAAACTTAAATTATTGACCAACTCAAATTGAAATAATTTTATGTAAACATACTTCAGGAAAAGAAAAATCATATGATTTACATTATATAATATTATCTTATCATATATACATCAATATATAACATATAGCAATAAATTTAGAATTAAAATATTTATACGGTTTTCTTTTCCTGAAGTGAGTAGAATTTTTTGGCAGACTCTGTGTGTATACAGTATATATATTGCAGTCTACTGTGATTAAATAATTGCACAGGTGCTTATTGATCGATTTGCATGCGATTAATTGTGCAGCACTGAAAAAAAAAAAACAGGGTGAGCATATGATTATGCTGTTAAAAAAAACATATATGCTGTATAGAAGCATGAAAGTTGTGGAATTATGTAGGCCAATTCATACATACACAGAGGGTTTGTGTAACACACGTTGATAAAAAAAAAAAAAAAGTATGTATAATTTTTAACCTGTTGGATTACAAATAAAAAATTTAAAAAAAACATTGGATGTTGCAATTCTTCCTCCAGAGCTTGTATTTATTTCTTCATTTGAAATAGATAATAAGAAGTTTGATGGCTCGAGATCTAGTTGTAACTTGCTTATGGAAAATCAATGCTGTTCCCAGCAGCTACACTTGAATAAAAGTCGCCAGAGGCAGTGTGTGTGTGTGTGTGTGTGCGGAGTGTGAGGTTGTTGCAGATGACAGGGGGGGGGGGGGGGGGTAAACACGAGTGTAAGGTGACAGCAGGAGTGACAGGTTACTCACGCGCGGCTCTTGGGGAAGCCCATGCTGAGCAGCACGTCCAGGCACGAGCCGTGCTTCAGGGTTCCTGTGCGGCTCTGCCGCTGCCTGCGCGGAGTCACTCTGGCGTAAAGCTGCTCCTCTTTCCCTGCCATGGTTCCGGATACGGAGGACATTCAGATCTGGATCACAACACAAACTGTGCGAGCTGTATGCTGTGCATTGGGAGAAACTGCGCGTCCTGGAGAGATTCTCGACAGCGCGTCAGGCTTCCTGATGATGGAGAGATCTCAAGCCATCGCTGCTCCAATTAATATAAGAAGAAAAAAAAAGAAGAAGAAGAAGAAGAAGAAGAAGAAAAAACCCCAAGGAAGGGGTCAAGGCTTTGAAGTCACTTTGGCGTCAGTTATATGATCCACGCGGTTGTTCTGAGTGCGACGGAAGCGGTGTGTCTCTGTCCCCGTCTCTGTCTCGAGCCCCAGCAGCCGAACGCGTCAGGACAAAATACAGACGCGATCGTTTCCGAAGCATTTCTAACCTCCGTAGTGCTCGCCTCCTCGCTTCCTCTTCGAGATGACTTATTTATGAATGGGCGTTTAAGTGACAGCAGAGTCAGCCAACCGTCGAGCAGTTCTGCGAGGCGGTGCCGGCTAATAGGCTGGTTTTGTTTAAGGGCGGGGGGAAAAAGCGAGCTGCGTGCTGATAGGCTGAAATCGCCTTCACTCAAACTCCATTTTTTTTTTTTTGACATAGCAGTTTAATGACGGAGCGCTGTTGCTAAATCAGAGGTAATATTTTGTGTGTTTGATTATAACAAGTTTGATTCTCATAGATTAATGTCGTGAAATAAATATCTTAACCCTGTTCATTTTTAGACTTTTCACCACCTGGTTAGCTCTGTCGCCTTGCACCTCCAGGGTTCTGATTCGATTCCCGCCTTGGATCTGTCGGCTGGGAGTTTGCATGTTCTAGCTGTGCTTGGTGGGCTTCCTCCGGGTACGCCGGTTTCCTCCCACAGTCCAAAGACATGCAGATTAGGCTAAATGGTGTTCCCGAATTGCCTGTAGTGTGTGAATGAGAGTGTGTGGCACCCTGTCCAGGAGGTACGCCAAATTTATAAAGGTACAGGTCAAAAACGTCCCAGGCCAGCGGGTCACTCACTCACTCCTCATGCGTTTTTGACCTGTACCTTTATAATTAGTCTCTACATCATGTGTTGAACTACTATCTAATTTTGCATTTATTATATACTTTAGCAGGGCGGCACGGTGGTGTAGTGGTTAGCACTGTCGCCTTGCACCGCCAGGGTCTGGGTTTGATCCCCGTCTCTGTGTGCATGGAGTTTGCATGTTCACCCCGTGCTTGGTGGGTTTCCTCCTACAGTCCAAAGACATGTAGGTTAGGCTCCCAAAATTGCCCGTAGTGTGTGTATGTATGTGTGTCTGTGTGCCCTGTCATGGATTGGGGTGTCCAGGGTGTATCCTGCCATGTGCCCTAAGTCTCCTGGGATAGGCTCCAGGCCCCCCTCCAGGCCCCCCTGAATACAGGATTAAGCGGTATAGATGATGAGTGAGTACATACTTTAGCAGTCATAAAAAAATGCAATGTTAACATTTAATTTATGTGATTTAATTGATGATTTATTAGGTTAAGATTGTTGCACTGCTCTAACAAGTGTTATTGTGGCTGGTACTATATAGGAGGAAATGACCACCTGCCTAATATCGGGTATGTCCCCCCTTTTTGCCACCAAAACAGTGAGGCACTGTGCGTTCTGACACCTTTCTATCACAACCAGCATTAACCTTTTCATCGATTTGATCGACCCTAGTGCTTCTTTTGGATCGGAATACACGGGCCAGCCTTCACTCCCCATGTGTATCAGTAAGTCATGGACGCCCATGACCCTGTTGCCAGGTCAACAGTTTTCCTTCCTTCTGACACCTGCAGACCAGGAACATCCCAGAAGAGCTGCAGATTTGAGGTTGCTCTGACCCAGTCCGCCATCCCCACGCCAAAGTCCCTAAAATCCTTATGCTTGCCCATTTTTCCTGCTTCCAACACATCAACTTCCGAAAAAATTATGCATTAACGTGCATGCATAATATATCCCGCCCACTTTCAGCTGCCATTGGAAGAGATTAATGACATATTGACATTGTAGCTATTGTGAGAAGGGCCAAATTGCAATGGCTAGACAAATACTCAACATGCTTTCAGACATAACTACTACAGTACAGTAAAATTCCCCAAATGCACTAGCTTCAAACCTACAGTACCACTTACCAAACGCCTACGGAGCCTCAACACTCAAACCCTCACGTCCTTTTGCTCCAATGCAGTTCATACAGACAAAGAATGACGTCTTAATGCTTTTACAGTTTTGATGACTTACATTATTGTATTGTAGATTTTGATCAAAATTGCTACAGTAGTGCCTTCCATGTCCCTCAGATTCAATGTTTAGTGCAGGTTGAAATGCTTTAATAAACTTCAAATTCACTTGGGGCCTAATACAGAGGGGCCCAAAACATGTATACACACTTCAATATGAACAATACATGCCTCCCCTGTGACAATCACATGATAGCATCAATGATGGTGCGACTACTGATATCTTTAGAGGAAGCATAATACCTTACATCGATGCCAACCCTCGATAGTTGCCACAGTAATGCGATGTCATTCTATATAGTATGTGTGTGTGTGTGTCAGTAAGGAGTCATATTAAATACCTGCAAATAACGGCTAAGAAATCATATTTTATTATTTACTAATCAAGGTTTTATCAGTGTTTCTTCCAGTACAGTACCTGTGCATGAGAGAGCATGAGGAAGCAGTTCAGTTGACGTAAGCACAATTACTCATTTTCAACACGACATTGTACAAATGTTGTGGAAGCATCAACTTCTTCACATGCATAATTTACCATCATTATTACAAATAACCTCTAGCATTTTACATACGAGTCGGTTGAGCATGGCAAGATATAAGGAAGCTATAAAATGGGGTTGTACTGCACCCTGCTGGCCCAAAGACATGTAAATAATACAAAGACACTATGAATTTATTAATAAAAGTGTTTATTAAAAACAATTGTTTCACAGATTTTTTTTCCTTTACTTTAGATCAAATTACGCATATACACATGGAAATCAGAGTGTCAGATATTAAGCATACACATTACACTGCTTCCAGTCAAAATGTCCAGTTGGAAATTTACTGGGTGGCTCAAATAAAACAAAAGTTAATAAGCGAACAGGTATATACATATTGCAGAGAGAAAAACAGAGCTAGACCAATGTACTATGTTCAATGTTCAATTTTCTAATGAGTAAACTGTAAAAATCCTTCACATAAATAATATTGAGTAGCATGACTGATATTTTAAATATATCAGCTGTAAAATTAAAGTGGTTTTGCTTTATCCAGATGCATGCACACAAAACACGTAACTGTACAACATAAAAGCAAGAAAGACTTCATTTACATATTTGAGCAAATGCATTTCTCTCACATCCAACTGAGTTTGTCCCAAAAACGCTCCCAATTTCAACATGTACAAAAATAAAAATGAAACTACAGAGCAAATCTAAAATGGAAATAATAAGTTGATTCTTTTCACCTTTGTCAGGGTGAAAGCCAGGATCAATTTAATTTTTTTTTTTTTTACACTAGAGGAAAGAAACTATATTGATCTTATTGCTAGAACTTGATGCTGTTTGCTGAAGTACAAAAAGATGATTTACTGTCCTGTTTTAGAGCACACCGCTACCTTAGAGTCTGTGCAAACGATGCAGAATGATGAGAGGCAGTTGAAAACACACACAGACATCCCAGAGCTGGAGTTGATAGAAAGGAGTCTACACCACAAAGGACTGCTTCTGTTTGAACTCCCCCTGAAACACACAATTAGGATTTATCTTTATTGACAGTAAAGGTATAAAAATGAAGTTAAAATATGTATGCCATATACAAGTATAAATGTTTGTTTCGAAACATGCATGACTTGCAGCGTTGCACGAAACTGGAAGTGCTGATGAAGATCAATACATGCAACTTTATGCAAAGTGCTTAGATAAAAATCTTCCTGGACATTTTTCAACTGCTCTCCAGCATGACTTCTACTTGAATTAAAAAGGTGTTTGCGGTCGCTTTACATTTGCTTGCATCTTTCCCTATTCAACTCGGTCAACGATGTTTCTTCCTTAAATAGTTATGTAACGAGCCCCAGTTATGTAACCAAGTACATCTTTCGGAAACAATCGTTAATGTCTGTGAAAAATAAACATGTAAAAATCTTTATTTATTTAAAAAAAAAAAAATTCTTTATCATTTTACATTTTGTGGGATTTGCCATGTTAGAGCGTTGACATTGTTTTAACTGAATAAATATTTTTCTGTCATTAAAATTATTCAATGATACAATGATTACTGTAACCCTTTTGAAGTAAAACGTAAGGCGAATACATCTTTATTAAATAAAGTATCTTTATTTCTAACAATTTACATAAATAATAACATTAACTGTTTATAGAGTAGACAGTTCTCCAGCACTGCACTGTTGTAGGGGTTTAAAAATAATAATAATAATAATAATAATAATAATTAAATAATTAAATTAAATATAAATAATAAAAAAATAAAAAAAACACTAGACCCTAACCCTAGATCTTTACTGTAAACTACACAAAGCCTTAACTAGTCAAGAATGAATCTTACACAATAAAGTACTTACATCATCATCATCACCATAGTCCTGTTTAGGCTGTGTATACACACTTCTGGGCTTGCTGTAACACAAGACAAATTTTTCCATCAGTAAGTGGGTAAGCTCACTGAATAAATATAAATTCCAGATTATGTATAATAAAAACTACGTAGCAGCTGAAGAGAATCTTACCTTTCAGACATTTCTGTAGAGGTGAGGGGGAAAAAAAGTTGAGTCAATTAAAGATTCTATTTATAATATTTTACAAGATAAAGAACATGTACACAGAGACAAGAACTTACTGGGCAGATATCCTTTCTTCTTGGCGAACCACAGGCCAAAGCAAAGCAAAGCAATAGCAAGCAGCGCCACAATGACTCCGGCTGCAATAGCTCCTCCGTTCAGATCACCTACAAATCCAACAAATGGAAAGTGATGGTTAAAATGGAAATGTGTCATATACAATATGATAACCTTGATAGGACGGTGGGAATTCTGACTCAGAGCTTTACTCACGGACATCCATGAAGACCGGTTGTCCACGCTGAGCGGGTCCTTGTCCGTTGGAAGCTTCACAGAAATACTGTCCACTGTCTGTTGTTTTCACACTGGGAAACTCCTGTTACTCACAAACACATATAAAGGAAATCCTCAGTATGTCTGCGTAACTGAAAAAAATGTGGAGCAAAAATAAGGACATCCACTGACCAGGTTGCCGTTTTGGGGGTTCGTTTTGTATGTCGAATTCTGAAAGGCGGGGAATTTGGTGGGGTCAGTAGGCATAGGGGTGCCATTTTTGTACCACAAATAGGTGGATGCAGGAGAGCCATCCTTATCAAAACAGGTCAATAGGACGCGCCGGCCCGTTGTGGCCGAGGTGGGGATGTTGCTGACCGGCACAGAAGGAGGAACTGCAGGAAGAATTGAAGAAACATCACTGAATAATTGTCTTGACTTCGCCATTAATGCTAATCCAGCTCCCCAGCTCAGAACCCATTAACACAGACAAAGAAATATCTAATATCTAAGGAATTTAATCTGGACCATGGAGAAAGTCTTGCTCTTTCCTATAGGTTTTTATACAGCCTGGACAAAACCTTGCTGTATAGTTCTGTCTTCAAACATCACATTCAGTAATTACCGATCTCTAGGACCTTTGGCCAGTCACCACTCACATCTCTGCATCCTTTTTAATATAGATTAATAATGTATTAATAGATTTTCTGTCTAAAGGAGAACTTACCGAGCACTGTGAGTTTAACCGTAGCTTCTGCATAGCCTGAGTTACCAGACACTTCACAGGAATAAGAACCAGTGTCTTGTCTGGTGGCTTTTTGAATCGTCAAACCGCCTGCGTATTGCGTCATCTGTCCTTTATATCGATCTAAATACCAAGCAGACAAAAATTTTTAAAAAATCACATCCTCATTTCTAACAATATCCACTTGAAATATGAAAACATCTAAAATAAAGAGAAAACGTGTGTTTCTTACCTGTGATCTGACCGTCAAAGTAGATGAAGGACTGTGAGCCCTTCAAATCAGTAAATTTCCATTCTACACGAGGTGCTGACCCAAAATCAGCCGAGTAACTGCATTTCAAATCAGCTCCTGAGAAGACACAATTGCGTTCTCAGTTAATTCGTATATTTATTCCAACAATGCTAAACACAAGTGCTTTTGTACGGTGAGCGAGTGGCATGAAACCTGCCCTGAAGCAAAAGCCTTCAGTTACACAAAGGACACATGGCTCCTTTTGAATTGCTTCTTTCAGTGAATAAAATAAACAAATTGTACTCTTCAGTACACTAGTACTTTCAACCTGTCTGCTCTAAACTGAACACCCAGGCCTCTAAACCTGAGCAGGCCATTGATCAAGAACAAAGATGTGAATCATCAACTGTACAAGTAAAACAAAGTGAAAAGTGGAAAAACAGACTTACCGCTGTTCTCTGGGACGTTAACATTGGGTGTAGTCGTGCTGGCAGAAAAGGCATGCAAGCCTGAGAAAGACAGATTTAAACCATTATATTACTAAACTAGCAAAGCAAAGTAGCAAACATAAAAAAGGAGGATATATTTATCACAAACGCATTTTTTCCCAGCAAAAGTTTTTTTTTTACTTCATCATCAGGATATGTAAAAGATATCCACCATCTTTAACTACACACAGCATTTATCTTCCAATACAACTACGGCTTTCAACTTGATTGCTTGTCCATAACATCTTTCTCAAGAAACAATTCCTGCTTTATACTATAGTTGATGAACTTCATGTCTTATTGCCCCTGTGATCTTAGCATGAGTAACCCGGTTTGTGTCTGGTAAATCGATATTAAAAGATATAATTTAAAAGAAACTTTATAAATTGCAGTATATTATTCAGAAGAATTAACACTCATGACTTTTTTTTTTGCATCCTGGATGTCTGGAATAACAGTCATTGACGGACTTTACAGCTGCTTTAGCATCCCCAAGATTGTGAAATAGTTTACCATTTAAAAAAATAATAATAACCAAGGAACTTTTAAGGGGCTGTTAAAAACTCTTATTTTTTTTATGGCTTTTGATCATATCGATACTGTTATTGATGCAGTGCAACTTCTAGCTTTTTATGTTGCGGTGTGTGTTTCTAGGATTGTATGCCTTGTAGTTAAGGTAAATCACATTTTTAACATCCTGTTATAAACAAATATTTAATCTGATTTGATAAAACGCCTCAAAAAATAATTATGAATGAACTACGAATGAAATGTGAATTCGGTCCAACCATACTGATGCAATTCATTTAAGAAAAGCAGAATGACTCTCTCTTTTAAAATTGCATAAAGACTGCATGCATTCTCTACGTGAACTTACTGCAATATCAAATTCAGAACTTGTACAAGATTTCTTAAAGGGTTCAACTAGAAAGTCCCAGAATCAGTTGGACAGAAACAGAGAGCTGATCTTTTACATGCAGCTTTGTACATTTTCTTTCTCCTTGAACATAATATTGCCTCTATTCCTGCAAGTCCTTGGGAAAATAACATTTATAACAGTTACATCACTTAGAGAAGGTAGGAAATTAAACAGATCCATAGCTACGCTTCCCATCCCCCACTTTGAGAAACATGGCCTAAGAGAATCTCAAGGTAAATCTCCCTCTTCTTATCTCGCATACAAATAGCTCTGATGATACTAACAGCTACCTATAGCAATACAAGATAAGAGATCCCTTTTCTCTCCGTTTCCATTTCCCGAATTCTTGGAGTCATGTCCCTGACGTGTCTGTACTCTGATATGATAGCTAGCTAACTGCTGGTTGATTTATTTTTAATCTTGTAGTATTCCAAGGCCATCGTCACTGTACGCAAGAGCTCCCTAAATCATGCAGCACTTTTGTGTATACAGCATATATGTACATACATCTAATTGCATGTACAGAATTCCAATTTCAAAACAAGCAATGTTTTATTATAACGAGTAGAAAATATATTTGTAGCCACAGTGAGTCTAATTTGCTGAAAAACTTTTTTTTTTATATACCTCCAACTCCAAAAGATGTTAGGAGACATTTTCATTTTTTCATATCTGAATACTTGTGTACATTAATAGCCACAAAAATGTTAACAAAACAGTATAAAAAGCAGCCTATAATAAGCCAGTGTTGTGTATTTATTTTATCCTTATGTCATTTGTTTGCTTTCTGTGTAAGTCTGCTCTACACCCTGACCAGCTTCACTAGTCTGCTTATGTTGTACATCAAATGTAATGTGAATCAGCGATTTACCGTATTTTATCCTTTAACAAAAAAGAGGCTATAAACCCAGAAATAAACTGGTACTAAATTATTAACCCACAGTGTGCAATACACATTATTTAACAGAACCAAGTCTGTGTTACAGGCTAACAATATAGATATGCTGCTGGAATCATATGGACTGGCCTTTGCTCATCCCAGGACTCGTTTTAACAATATTAGAATCAAGTTTTGTTTGGAAAACAAAACTATCTACTTCTATTTTTTAAATTGACTTATTATTTTAAAAAAATTCATGTGGGTTTTTATTCTGGATTGTTTGTATACAAAGCTTGATCGATTTGCGTGCAAAGCAGCTCATCTAACTTCACCCTGATGCTCCAGCAATTTCCGCACCCTCCATACTGCACTGTAATTTTTAATTTACACAATAGAATAGAAAGTGCACTGGTTTAACCATGAACGTATACAGTATGTTTGCTCTTTTATTCTTTGCTTTGCCTGAGGTAATATTAGATGCAAGCAGGCAGTCAATCAAAAGGCAGTTTAAACATTCTATGTGATTTGAAGAACAAATCCCTCGTGCACTTTGTGTTGTCTTTTTGTCTAGTTCTTAGCTTTATTAACTTATGGTGTTTTTATGTTGAACGTAGCACCTTGGTCCAGGAGGAATATTGTTTTGTTTCACACTGTACAGAACGGTAATTTTGAAATGACAATCAAAGTCTACTTGACTTGAAAATCTGAACTGAAACAACTCCAAACAGGACAAGAAGAATTTGATTCGCACATTGATATTAAATGTTTGACGGGAAAATAAAAAGCTGTGTGATCACTACTTTATCTGCAACCATCTATAATAAAAAAAAAAAACAGAGAGACACGGAAAGACGTTTGGGGGGGAAAAGGGAGTATTGATGAACCTGATATGAGGATAGTTGGGAGAAAAGATGATTGACATTAAAAAAAAAATAGAAAAAGGGGGACAAACAAATTTTTTTTTCATTGTAAAGTGTCCTTGAGCTCTGGAAAGGCGCTATATAAATAAAAATTATTATTATTAAAATATTGGTGAATCTTTAATGATTATATATTCAGGTTCCAGGGCTGTTGGAATTCCCTAACAAACTCTTTCTACTTTAATCTGTACTTTAATTTTTTTAACTTAGCTTGTAAACATAGTCATTACAAAATACCGACCTAAAATTTAAATAATACATGAATAAATAATAACAAGGTTGTCTTTTGGCCCTAAAGGTACTTCCTTGTTTGCGCACGGCCGGAGAGCCGGTTTCGAAGGGGGGGGAGGGTAAAAATACGGGCTGCCCAGGTGAAACTACAGGGCTCGATCCGGAATCAATTCCTAGTAACCATGACGTAAGCTACAAGCGGCGCGCCACCGAGCCGAACGTAGTGCGCACACATAGGGAGTAGGGAGGCATTTGGGACGCCACAAGTAGGGAGGCGCTCGTGTACTGTGTAACTCGAGCACCTGAGCTGGAAACACCTGCCGAACAAGTCGGATCGAAAATACATTTAAAATTAATGAACTCTAAGTTGGATTGTTTGTCAATGTCTTTTTGCGCCAAAAAATATTTAAGATATAGACATGCATACATTACAAATATATATTTTCTATCAACAAATTCAAATATATATATATATATTTAATGCAGTCTATAATACGTGTTAAAATGTATTGTCTGTCGAAGTATGTAAATGGACTAAGTGATATATAACAACGTTAACTAAGTTATATAACATTAACGTAGAAGCAATAATTAAAGCATGTCGTATCTCTAATTGATTATATTAAACCAATATGTGCGTTTAAACCGAATTAGTTCAAATTGTTTTACAGGCCTGTCTTCTTACCTGTTGCTTGCCAGCAGAGAAGTAGAAGCAGAGAGAACATGCTGACTAAACAAAATATTCCGTTTCGAGCAGCCGTCCTCTAGGGTGAAAAACTATACCGAAGCTTCGCCGTAGAACTGAGTGTGAAATGAGCTGAAATGTTCTCAGGAGGTCGTTTAGTAAGTGGACGCCCTTCCGTGTGAGATTCCTTACTGTAGCACCGTCTGATGTTGTGCCCGGTTAGGACACGCCCTTTTCGTGACGTGGTGAAAGTTGACGCCAGACAGGTCTGGTTTCCTTTATTTTCAGTTTAAAAAAGAAACGCGTGTACATTTTAACAGTTCATAATAAAATGTTCTGAATCATTATTATTCAACCACCATTATCACTGTGTTTATAAACAACTGCTCCTCTTTCAGTCCTGGGGGCGGGGCAGAAGACAGAAAATATGAGCTTGTTTCTGTTTTTGCAACTTTTAGTTTCTGTTACTCCTTGAATTTCTCACTGTTGTTTACACACCGTCTCTCTCTCTCGCTCTCTCTCTCTCTCTCTCACACACACACACACACACACTGGCTTACTGATTCTTAAGCAAAACAGCATTTACTGCTCTTTGGTGTTGTCTTCCAGCCACTCATTTATGACTCATATAGTGTTTACAGGTGAGCTTTTTTAAAACACAGCCTAAACATCATCCCTAACCCTATCCTCTTTATAGTTTAGGTGTATACTTAATCTGTGTCTCAAATCCCTACAGGACAGTCCTAGTGCTTTTAATTCTGAAAGAAACAGTTAAAAAGAAAATGTCATTCGTGTTACTGGTCATTTATGGCTCTCAGTCACTGACAAAACTCGACTGGAGCAAAATAAAAAATAAAAATGTCACAAGCAATTTTAACCTAGACGGCTTATTACAAACAGTCAGACACCACCCAGCACCAAATACCATCCTTTTGGGTCCTCTCAAATAAGTCATGATGAATGCTATCAAATATGATATTGCTTGTATAAAGAGCTCTGTGAGAACTCAAAGATACCTGGAATTTGATTCTCATTATGTTTAACTGTAAAAATAAAGTTGTGTGATGACTGTCTACCTGTACTGTACAGTGGGAAACTTTTTTTTTTTTTTTTTTACATCATTGTATGAAGAGTTCTGTCAGAGAACAAAAGGAGGTTTGAGATTCTTACTAGGATATAAATACAATTTAGTTGGGTGAAAATGAGATGAAACCTTAGTGTACCTTTAATGATATGTGTTCAGATCCATGATTGTTGCCTAGTTTCTGTAATAATAGGATGAGCTACAACATATAGTATACACCACCACCAGATAAACTGAATAACATTATCAGTGAACGGGTATAAGAGCTTGACTCAGGGATCACCACAGACACACAGCCACGAGGCAAGGAAAAATGAAAAGTGACAGAGGAGGGGTATTAGAAATAAAGTGAGGAGAGTGTAGGACGTGTGCACATTTCGGTCAGAAGCAGTGTCCGGAGGTCATGATAGAGTGGTTGCGGCAGGCCAAAAAGGCGAGCACGGAACATCAAGGAGTTATCAAGGATTTCCTGTCAAAGAATCCAGAGGAAGTTCGGCCATGTCGTATCCTGTCAGGAGAATAGGCCCAGTGCTGAATGAGCTCCTTAGTTTTTGTGTATTGGGCATGCGCTCATCACAGACGAAACCGGGAAAACTAGGCACCCAACGCTTATCTATACCTGGGAGGAGCAAAGGCCAGTCCGTCTCGCCTAATCCCACAGAAAAGACAATGCAGCAAAATTGTATGCATGAAAAAAGTTTTTTTTTTTTTTAAAGTAAGTAAATGCTGGCCAGGATAGAAAGGTATCAGAACACCCAGAGCATCACATCTTGCTGTGTAAAAGGCTAAGCAGGAAAATAGTTCAAGGTTGTTGATCCGGTCTTCAAATCCCTTATATCACGAGTTTGACCAAACAATCCAAGCAGGTCAGTTGCAATTTGTAAACTGTACATTTGTAGACTTCCCCTAAATTTCCTTTTTTTTTTTTAAATTTACAACCCTTGTAGTTTTTCTGTCTTTCCACACTACCCTAATTTATTCTTTTTTTTTTTTTTTTAGGTCAGGAACAGTTATATAAGCATTTCACTGCATATTATAGTGTGTATGGTTGTGTATATAACCAATTAAATTTGAATTTAAATTCCAGGTCACACCCAGCAACCCAAAGGATGCAACATTAACATTCTGCAGCCCGCACAGGTCTTGTGGCACCAGCAGTAGGTAACTATCACCATATGATCTTATTATTAGGTAAATTAACTAAATTAATTCTCATTATGGTCATTATGGCATGATACACTGCCACTCTGCTAACACGCTATGAGTCCTTGTTAATCATGAAGATACTTCAAGTTCATCACTTTAACTACAGTGTCCTCCTACTCTTGCTCACTCTGTCCCTCCTTGGCTTCCATCACACACCTGATCCTCTCCCTACTTATCTGCATGACAGTGGGCGTGGCCAACTAGTTCTTCTAATTCAAATTCCACCTCTTGGTGCCCGATGTCAGGTATTGTAAATGTTACAACAAGAGTTGGGGTAAAGGTTAGTGTCAGTCTGTTATGTTTGCACATTTTGCATTTGCATTTTGTCTGCATTTTATTTGTTTGCGATACAACTTCTTAGCACCACCCACCTCTCCTTTTGTTTATTCATTACGACACCATCATCCAGTCACAGTTCACACATACTATAAGATTCACATGGGACAGCGGGGGAGGACACCACCTAGGAAGGTAACCAGTGGGTTGTGGTTCCTGCATGGCCCTATGGTTCATCAAGCCACAGGGAAAATGCATGTGACTAGGCATCGCAGATTATTGTAACACAGATTATACACAAGATATTGTACAATGTGGCAAGTTATCACAGAAATTGGATCAGTAATGAGTTTCCTTCCAGTTTTTACTTTCCATAGGGTTGCAACAGACTTAAATATTCTTGACTATATCTCTTTAAACATGCTCTTTTTTTCCTTACAGCTTCTTTATGTTTCATTGATGAAAACTTTTTGTCCTCGCTTGTAATTTGCATGTCCGTTAGAGAATGCGTTTTCTTTTGACAGGCTACAAAGAAATCAGTCCCAGCATGTGCTTCATGCATTCTACCTGTATGTCCTTTAACTGGCTATTGATTTTTGCACCACAAAAAGAAAAAAAAAAGCACAACCAACTTCAAGTGTTTTTTTTTTTTTAAGACAGAATAAGATGAAAAAACAGAACCTCATTTTATGTAGTTTTTTAATTAGAGTATGAGCTGATCCCCAATTTACATAATCTACTGACTTGGTCATTAAGGTTATTCAATGATGTTTCTACATTCAGTAAAAATGCATAGCAGATGAAACCTCCACTGATAAATGGTAGGGAAAAAATGGCTCTAATTTTTGATAGGACAGAACTTTAATGCTAAAACAATCTAGCTACACTTGTTTTGTACCTGTGAATAAACTGGCAAAGTCAGATATAGACAACGTCGTCATTCTTTCACCTGCTATACCGTTTATCCTGTACAGGGTCGCAGGGGGCCTGGAGACTATGGCAGGGGACTTTGGGCATGAGGCAGGGTGCCCCTGGATAAGGTGTCACTCCATTGCAGGGTACATGCACACAGAACCGGCAATTTGGAAATTAAGATAACCAAAGTTAACCAATTCTGCTCATTTTGGACTGTGGGAGGAAACTGGAGTAACCACCAACCACAGGGAGAACATGCAAACTTCACACACACAGACCCAAGGCAGAAACCTGGAGGTGCAAGGCCACAGTGCCACCACTGGACAACAGCAAACAAGTGCATTCAGAATTAGATAAGACCTAATCTGTGATTTTTAGTGTAAGCATAGACAAGGAAGAACAAAAAATTGATAGCTAAACCATCGATAGATTCTCCCAAATGAGGATGGGTTCCCTGCTGAGTCCGGTTCCTCTCAAGGTTTCTTCCTATTGCCATGTTAGGGAGTTTTTCCTTGCCACTGTTGCCCTCGGCTTGCTTATCAGGGACTACCTGACCATTTTGATTCATACACATTTCATACAAACTGAAATAATTCTTTTGATTGTGTAAAGCTGCTTTGCAACAATGACAATTCTATACAAATTAAATATGAATTGAATTAAACAGATATCCATCCTTAAGAAGAATGCTTGTAAATCAGAAAATCCTCTACAGATAAAACAGGTTAAATAGTATTTTAATACAGTACAAAACTGTTAGACATTTCTTTTAATTTAATACAAATCTAAGAAATGTGGTACAAATAACATTGGTACATCACTGAAAATTATGGGAGAGTTGGAGATGCACAAATCCTTGTAATCTTCCTTCTCACAAGCCTAAGTTAACTAAATATATAGCAATGTACAGTGTATTGCCAAAATACAGAGAAATTCAATTATGAGAGTAAACTATTCCATATGACTAAACAGCTGAAAGAACTACCATACATTTTAGATCATATTTTCCTAACGCAGGTCGGAATTGTATGACGCACAAGCCATTGTTTCAACTTTTTTTTTTTTTTTTAAAGAAGAAAAAAAAAGGAAATTTGACCCTGTTACCCGGTACAAAATGTAATCATTTAGAAAACAGGGTTTCAACTACCTGAATAAACAATCAATGTCAAGAATCATTTTAAGCTAATGGACAGCTCTAATTCCTGTAACTCGGACCATTTAAGTAGCACAGATGGTTTCAGTTTTGAAGCAGAAGACATGTGCTTTTCTTCCCATTTCCACACTATTCCAAGTAAGACACAAAAATAAATGATTCTGTAGACACTATTGCTCTTACTCAAGAAAAAAAAACAACAACAAATAGTGCAGTTCAAAGACCTGTGTGAGATATGTCCATCAATCATTTACTACAAGGAGTTAACAGGGAACATGGAGCTTTGACAAGCTTATTTAAAATCGATTATTTTATCTATAATTCATAACCTTACTCAACATCATCAGCAATGAGTCAAGTCAGACTCAACGTCAAGTCCAATCACATTCTGTCAGACAATCTTCAAAGAGTGCTGAGGTGCAGGGCTCCTTAAACTTGATTCATTAGCAGGCTGTGGTGGGAGGAGGTCCGGTTCAGGACAGGCAGGGCTTCACTGTGGCTCCATGCTTGACACAGCAACTATACCATGATGCCGTAGCTGGCTTCTAAGCATCTGATTCTTAGATTTCCAGTCTTCCACCTGCATATGCAAGCATAAATAAAAATGAGTAATGCACACTACACCTCTTAAAATGCTCTTACTTAGTGTCACCATGTTTAAAATCACCCATTGTGTGTAACAGAAGCGAATGTTTGTGCAAAACCAGGGGAGGAATTATTATTCAATTACCTGTCACTTGTACCTTACAGCACAGTAAAATTCTTTTTTCGCATATTCCAGGTAGGAAGCTATGGTTCTTCAGAGCACAGTGACAGCCAGGATACAACACCCAAGGAGCAGACAGGATTAAGAGCCTTGCTCAAGTGGCTCAACAGTGGAAGCTTGGCGGTGCTGGAGCTTGAACCTCGGACCTTCTCATCAGCAACCCACAGCTTTAACCAACTGAGCCACTACTGCCCTAATATGAAAGCATGAGCTCATTACCTCCTGTCTGAGGAGCTGGTTGTCCAGCCTTAGTCTCTCCAGCGTTTCCAGATCCTCTGATAATCGGGCATTGCTTTGGCGTAACTCCTGAATGTAGTCACAGGCTTTCGATAGGATTCCACCTTTACTCTAAAAAAGAAAAAAAAAAAAAAACGCAATTACAAAGGAGGAGTGTGTCGTACTTATCTTTCCTCAGTCTTTTTTTCTCCTGTGACTGTGGAGTAATCAGACCCACCTGGCTAGTTTTGGCCGAGTCCAAAGTGCAATCAGGGATTGTTTTTGACAGCTGGACAATCCAGTTGTTTATCTTGTCCCTGCGTCGACGTTCAACTGTTGAAAGAGAAAGTGGAAAAATCAATGCTAGAAAGGTAATAAATTTATATTAAAAGACATTATCTGTGCCAAAGAGTCTGTCGACATTCACTGCTTTAGCAAACATTTTTGTGGTCAAGCCACGTTCACAGACATCATGTTGAAGGAACACGTGTTTAGCTGAAGAAACTGCTCAGGCTCTAAGGCTAAGCTGATGTGTATTTGGAGAATGAAGATCCTGTCCTCTAATACAGATAACTGATGCAACTGAATACACCAGACTATTGTCCATATTGCTCGACTCCGAGTGCTTCATTACCTTCGTTATGCTGAGCTCTCCGCTTGTCATCTCTTGAAGTGCAAGGTGCCTCTGCCTTACTGTGAAATCAAGGGTTGAAGTTTATGTTGATGTTAATGTTTGGATGAAAAGGGTGGGGGGGGAAATCATCCCTGTTTTAGAGGTCATGCATCAAAATCAGAAGATATGTACCTTTGATTGGCTGTGCCTAACACTTCCTGTGGCGACATCATCACATAGAGTTGGCCTGAGGAGAAAATTAAATTAATACAAAGTTCTGTATCAGGACCACATTTCTAGAAATCTAAAGAGTAATATATATAAATTAAATAAAGTTTTTATTCTTTTAATAATGATCACGTAGAACTACTGTGCTAAATATACTGTTACAGCCAAAATTGTATTCAGGTATTTTTTTGGCCATATCAGTCTTCTACATAACTCATTTTCTGTTATCTCAATCCAGTTTTCATTTCCTTATTAAATTCCACATCTTATGCATAACATGTTTTATAGCCACGTTTTTTTTTTTTTTTTTTTTTTTAAGTGGTTTCTGCAGGTGATTGCCTGGAACCTTGGTAATTAAGTTGACTTAAATTGCAAGGCTCAGCTTCAACCCTCCCCCAAAAATAAAAGGAACTCTGTAAGCAAATAAGCGGCTAAGGCATGACTTCAGTATGCAAACACATCTTACTCACCTGCTGACGTAGGCTGCGTGAGCAGCGAATCCGCTGCATGAACGTTGGTTACTATGGTGGCTGGTGCAGTGTCACCGACAGTGGACGGATAATAGTAGTGACCCTCAGTGGCTTCCGTCTCCAGACCCTCGGCCTGGGAGTACACAGCCTGCACACATGTTGAAGGCGTGTCAATTCTGTGCTAATAAAAGGAGACTACCAAAAAGAACATACAGGTTATAGTGTGGAAACATCAAGTGTGTGATTTTATGCAAATATTTTGAGAACCATTTCGTGACCAGAGCACCAAACACATACACGAAGAGTATGGTAAAGAAGTACACCATGAGTCTATTATATATATATATATATATATATATATATATATATATATATATATATATATATATATATAATAAATGTATTCATAAATTGTTCTTAGTTAGTGAGTGAAGCGATTAGCAACAGGTTTAACCGTTACCTCAAATGGAGTTCTACACTGACTTAATGAGAAGTACAAGAGTATATGGGCTAGGGTGTGTTTTGATACTTAAATTAAGGTTCTGCATAAACAATATGTATGAGAAAGGCTGAGAAAATGTGGTTCCAAAGTCAAAATTTTCCATAATATTGAGTCTAAGGTCTAATCGTCCAGCAGTACCAGCACAGCCACACAGGTCTCCAGTAGTATTGGATCAAGTTCATGTGATGGGCAACCTCTGTATAATAAATGATAGTATGAGTAATGGTCAGTCAGAAAGTAATAAGGATGTATTTGAAACATATGATGTATCCATTTTGTAATAATGGGTGCTAAGGGCTTTTGTGCTGTATCAATTAGGGTTGGGTACCGAAACCTATATTACCACTATGTACTAGACCCAAATCAGAACACAGATTTCGGTGCCTCACTTTGATGCTACTTAAATGCCTGAATGTTGAAATATTAATCCTTTGGAAAAATTATTTCCCAACTAAGAAAATGCACGACAGTGAGTCGGTAACAGTAATGTTGCAGTAACGAGTGTCCATGTTTTCACATTTAAAGCACAACTCGAGGGGAATGAAACTACAGGCATGAATGCAGTTGTTGACTTGCTCCGGCAGCATCAGGTAGCGTTAGCTTGCTAAGCTAAGCATGCGTATATTAAAATTCCCAAAGCTAAATGTTCTAAAGTGTGGCTGTATTTCACAACAAATGATTCCAATACTGCAACATGAAACAAATGTCTTCCAACAATTGCATGTAAAAAGCGCGAAACACATCTCATCTAATTAAACATTTGGGGACAATTAAAGGCAGTGTGCACCGCTTGCGAACATCAGCTGGCAGTGTGTGCATCACCAGCCCCAGTCAGACCCCAACCCTAACAAAGTCAGGAGAGGTGTTGTGTTTTGCCTGATAAGGCAGATATGTTCATATAATCAAAAGAATTGATTAAATTTTAAGCTGGTTTATAGCACATACCATCTACTTTGCTATTACTGGGTTATATTGTAATTAGGTTACGGTATATATTTATACATTAAACATTTAAATATATTTTTTCTTTTTTTCAGTTGTTCTTTACTGTTATCACTTATTTTTTGTTGTTTTAAAAAGTATCGGTTTAGGCACTGGTACCCTTTTAAAAGTATCGATTTGGCACCAGTATCATGAAAACCCAAACGATAACCGATACAAACTTGTTGTGAAGCCAATAATGAGACAACATGGTGCTATGGACCATAGCCCAGTAATAATAATAATATATTGCTCCTTGCCAATCTGTCAGACAGTAACAATGGTGTTTTAAGAGTAACCACCCAGCAATAATAAGTGACCAGGATCAGATCCAGTTACCCGGGTTACAGCTGGTGTCCCGGTCTGCGTCGCTGCAGGGAAGCCAGTAACAAC
Source organism: Clarias fuscus (assembly GCA_030347435.1). Lineage (NCBI taxonomy): Eukaryota > Metazoa > Chordata > Actinopteri > Siluriformes > Clariidae > Clarias > Clarias fuscus. Next base: position 13,303,966 of record CM059212.1, on the reverse strand, counting down.
GCTAACAGCTGCAGCTCCATCTGACTGAGCGTCCATCTGCCCTTCAGCCACATGGATCACCCGATATGTCACCTGTCACCAGAGGTCAAGAGGTTAACCTCTATGGAATACATCTCAAAACAGCACAGATTACAGCACTGAAAAACTGAAGAAGCCAACCAGGTGAGCTGGAACCTAGTTGTTTTTTCACTCATTATAAAACTCATTATAAAAAGTCAATGTCAAAAGGTTATTGCTAGACTATCAGATCTTGTCCGTTGTGCTGAATAGGCAAAGACAAGCAGTGGCGGACAATTTAATACCATACCTGTCCAGTATTTCCTTCCGTTTTGAACACGTACTTTATTGGCTGTTCAGTAGAAAACGTGGCGGCTGAGTGTATTGCTGTGATAGCAGATGGATCAACAGCTGTAGCAATAGTTCCTTTTACAGAATAAAAAAGAAAAAAAAAAAGTGTTGGTTAGAGCTGCCAAACCGGCTGATCAAGTACAGCAAGTCTTCTGCTGAAATTAACCATGTCTTATGGGTAGTCACATTACACACAGGAAACTTTTTTTTTTTTTAAACAATTTTACAGAGCTTTGTGTAACGACAGGGTAACAGACAAAAAGTCATCAAATGTCAACATGACAGAAATGCATTTTACATTTAAATGGCATACCATCTTCCATGATCGGCACATCCACCTGAGGATCAGGGCTTTTCTGTTGCCTGTAGGAGAAAACAGACATGGCCCTGTTTAAGTGGAAATCAAAATTGCAGAAACCATGTTAGTTGATAAACCACATAAACCACAATGTGCAACAGAAGCATCACCATACAGAACAAATCAGCCAGAAGAAAAATAGAAAAAAATCTGGTGTTCTAAAATGTTAATATGTACTGGTTTAATATCAGAGCAAAGGCAGGAATGCAAGTTTCTGTTTACTTTATTAACTTATACAAAGGGTGCTTTGTAAAATATCTGAATCAGGTCAACCAGACCTCACCTGATACCTCAGTGCATGATAAATAACCTAGTTATAATAAATAACTTCCTACTTCACTTCTTTAATATTTCTATCTGAGCTAGCGGCGGATGAACTTACCCACATCCACAGAAACAACTGCTGACTTTTTGTTAATAGGCGACATTAATGTGCTACATTTTTCTTGACACAACCACATAGATATGCACTCACTGACACAACTAGGAATTCACATCATCACAAAAGCTCTACCATTATAATCAATCATCATTAGCTAGAAGATAAACTGAAACTGGACTGAACAGAAACACAGAATGAAGACGAAATGCCAAAGCCGGATCTCGATGATCTACCTCTCTCCAGTTTAGCTCCAGAACACCTGGCTCCCATATTTAAATGCTATTTAACGCCTTAATTGCCTGGGTCAGGTGTGTTTGGGGAGTTTCAGTTCGTTTGAGATTTGCTTCCAGTAACCCCTGAAAACTTATGTTGCCAACATGGATATTCTGCTTACATGATAGCTCACTAATTAATTGGAAAACTACAAACTGGATAAATACACTTGGGTCAACTCAACCAAAATAGAAAAAAAAAAGTGAACTGAAACTTTTGAGATGGCTAGTGTGCTCATAACTATAAGTGCCTTTTGTTGAAAATTGAGATTTGTATGCTCCAGGGTTTTTATTTTTAGAAATGTATACTATAATAAACAAACAGTGGGGATTATGTTAAAACTTTGAAGAACATGATACTACAACCACACCACCTAATCTCGTTACAATTCTTTAGAAGAGACTCAGCGCATACCAATGTTTTGAGTCATCATTAAAGGAATAGTTCAGGGTTTTTTCCAAGTCTATGTTAAATCAAAATTGATGGGTGTACAAGTATACCCATACATTAGATATATAAGTACACCCACCTATAATAGGTCTTGTTCTTTATAAATGTTCTGGCTGTGCCCAATGACTGTAAAATTTGGCACTCTGGCTGACAAATCATATTGGACGCAGTGTTCGGGAGCATGTTCTGACTGGAATAACACAGATTCCAATCAGATTTTGGCAGCCATTCACTTTCTGTCAGCCCGAAAGTATTTTTCAGGGTAAGAAAAGAGTTAAATTTGTCCCAATAACTTCAAGTTGATAGATACCAACTTGATTTCTTACTTGAGCTCAGTGGGAATGCAGGAGCTTCATGAGTCTCGGCAGATCTTTGGAAGGCATTTTTGCATTCCAAAACAAGGGTTTTGGAGTTTGTCCCCAATTACTTACTAATATTGTACACGCATTCCGGGTGACATTCACGGTTAGTATACTAAGCCTGCACGATTTTCTTTCTTTCTTTCTATCTATATTTAAAAAATTTTAATAAAAAAAAAACAAAAAAAAAAACATGGCATTATTTTTGACATATTGTGATTGTGATTTAAAGCAAATAATGGCACAGATCATTATGGAACGTTTGCCAATATTTATATCACTTCCGAATTAAGGATAAAATAAACAAAAAGATTATTGACAAACTACATAAATCCCTGACTATTTGCATATTGCAATCAAATAATCGCACAGGTCCATACTGCAACTTAAATGTTTATTTGATTAATAGTGCAGCACTAGGACAGTTATATACACTTAAAATAAAAAAAATTAAGACAGACAAAAAAAAAAAAAAAATCTGATCTATCGCTTCAAGATCACGATGAGAGGACAAACTACTTATATTGGTATATAAACTACTGATATTGATCCTTGGTATTATTGGTACCTTTTGGTATTAGACAGGGCTCTGTGATTGTGCTGCATGGGCTCCTTTATAAAGCTTATAATTCTGAAACTTTCTGTCTTGACATATGCTTTGACATATGCTCCAGTACTACAAAGACGCACGTACAAAATACTAGAAATACTGAAACATATCATCTTAAAAAAAAAAAAACTGCTATTAAACCAAAAAACGATGATCAATTATTTCCCTTAACCTACCGCATGTGAGAAGACTGCATTGGCAGGTGAATGTGAAATACAAATGCAAAGTGCAAACTTTCGTCTTGACATATTGCATGCTAGCAGATTTGTCTTATCCAAAAATGCCCTTGGAACCCAGTAGACAGAGGCACTGGGTGTCCTGATCTCTTCATATCATGGCCAGGATTGACTTTGTTTCAGAAATTTGTGCTACCATGACTTTTCTGTACAAGCAGACTAGATGGGATAGTTTTAGCTCCACAAAGGCATAGATGAGCCTTTGGTGCCGATAATCTTGTCCCCAGTTTACTGGTATATAATTAGTAATCAGTGTTAATCAATTCACCTGGCCTTGGTGATGTTAATGTTATAGCTGATCAGTGTATACTGCCAGCAGCCCGAGAACTTCAATAATCACAGAATCCACAGGTGGTATACACATTATATAACGCCCATAAAATACCCATATGGCCATGTATTATGTGAGTTCTGATGACTAAGCTATTAGGCAAATGGCTGGTTATTCATCCACTTGTAGAATAAGAGTTGATTTTATGTTTGGCATTTGCATTTTATTGCTGTTATGCAATAACATGATCTTCGCAGAGCAGTCACGGCCAGTAAAGCAAGCTTTCATTGTAATTAACTCTAAACAGACCCATCAGGGAGATATTAAAAACATTAGATTTGGACAAATCAACTATTTTGTACATTCCTTAACAGAAAGAATGAACTGGCAAGCTCAGAAATAAACACCAATACTTGATAGCAGAAGAGTTGGTAAAGATGAACTCATTTTAAACATTTGGCCGGATCAAGAGCACCCTCCAGGAGATGTATTTGTGTCGCAGTCTACATAAAAGTGACTTCAAACGAGTGCACAGGGTTTCCCACAAGAGATAAACCATAGGTAAACCTCAAAAGCAGAAAGACCACAAAAAAAGAGCCTGGACAGTGCTGAACAACTTTCAATGAACGAATGAGACAAGGATCAGCTTATCAACAGAATGACAGCAAGAAAAGCATTTTTGAAAAAAAGAAGAAAGGATCTTAAGAATCGTGGGGCATGAGCATGTGTCTCTTCTAATCTAACTGGATCCCTTATTTTTGTCTTTGATCTATTTAGATTTATACAAAAGCTTCAAAACTCATTAGACGACGCTTCACAGTGCAGATGTACAATGAACAGAAACATACACTGATAGCAGGCCAAGGTTTAAAGGTGAAGTAGTGACTATTCTGCAAAGTCTAAGTTAATGACGTGAATCCAGTTGGCCATGGAACTAAAAGCAGGAACTGAAAACAGCAAAAAAAAAACAAAAGAAGCCTGAGAAAACCTCACCGATGATGAAACCCAGTGAAGTCAATGGACTCATGAAGAGAAAGCTAAGTAAATAGATAAAAACAAGTGCGAACACACAGGAGAGAGCTTATAATAGTAATACAGAAATATTGCAATACTGATTACCAGCTTGATCAGTGATAGAATTTAGCCTAATTTTTTAATTGGTGGTCATTTAACAAGTTTGGGTGGTATAGAATGAATCCTGAGGTGATTTTGGTTTTAATTATTAGCTGTTAAGTGGTCTGAGAAGAACCAGCAGCTTGCTTACTTTGCAAAACATCTTCCATGTTACCATGACAAGCCGAATAGAAATATGGAAAGTCAGTTTTTTGAATGAATTAATAAATAAGAGCTACTTTATGGTTGAGCCACAATACAGATAAGAATATTAATGTATTGATGGAAAGAGATCTACTGTACATGTAAACAGAAGGTGTTTAGCAGCAGAAATACATCACATTGTTTGCACCTGAAAGATTCTTATTGGCGCCTATAAGGGATTATATAAACACTAACTCACTCTGTCTGAATACAGTATCACTTGAAACATGTGTAGTTCAGCTAGTAAAACTCACCCTTTCATTGGTGTCAGGTCTGTCCTGCAACAGTCAGGTCCTTCTCAAAGTTCAGATTGAAATCACTCTATAAGTTCACACACAGCTCCTACAACGCACAGACATAATGGACGTTTGTTATGACATGCAAAACATGTCTGTCACAGTCACATAGACAAAAAAAAAAAACCCTGTCATTTCTGTACCTCTTTGTTTCATACATGGTGTGCTTCAACTGTTTCAGTAAAATGCAAACACTAATTGTATGAGGAATGTTCAAAGTATCTATCAAAGTCTATCTGTGACTTAAAGCACAGGATGGTGATAAAACTCTTAACTGTAGTAAAACATCTGAATGGTGAAAACGGTTTAGAGACGGCAGTACACTAATGAATGATGGTCCCGGCCATGGTGGCTCGACGCTCACTGTGGTTGATCCCATGAACATTCAGTAAGTGGAACGCCTGATCCTTGAAAATCGATAACTTTTCCCGGACATGCGGACCACACCACATTACAGTCCTGACCTCGCATCTGTCTGAGCCATTAAAGGAGTTCCAGGCAAAGCAGTGTTTCGATCATGAAGCAGGCTCATGGCTCCGGTGGTCTGAGAACAAGCACTAGTGAAACACTGGGCTAAGTGCATTAGTGTAGCAGGAGATTATATAGAGAAGTAACGGTAGTTCTTACTTTCATAACTGTGTTCTGTTATTCTGCACAAACAAAAGTCCTGGTTTGACTTGAACACCCACTCATACTAGGATAAATTTGTACTGATGTATATCAGCAGAAAGCAGCAGAAATATCTAAAGCAGTTTCACAAGTACAGATTTTTTTTAAAAAAATGTATACCTTCATTTCATTCTGTGTTAAGAGTTATTTATTTAGTGACTTACTTAAGCACTAATGTAAACACTAACAGCTCCGAACCTTCCAACCTCTCAGCACATCATGGCTGATGGCATGCTGCTCTTCCTGGACTCTACTGTAGCATGGTTAGCCCTCGGATATTGCAATTAGCATACAAATGAGTTCACTTTCCGTGTCTACAGATGAACTGATATATAAAAAACGCTCACTGTATCCCGAGAAGCTAATACGCCTGTGTATAAAACCCTAACCAACCGGCGTTCTGGAAGTTAGTTAGCAATGCAGTGTTAGCTGGTTAGCTATCCATCTTCTCAGCAGAAACCAAAGAAGAAAGCAAACACATTTAATAATAAAAATGCTTAAAATAAATTAAATAAAACAAATAATCTTACATCCTGTCCACTTTACCTGAACTGGAATATCCTTGCAAATGTTTTACGCAAAATTAGCATATGACCTCCCAAAACAAAACATTCCGGAGTGTGTATGATGTTGTACGCATGCGCGGTCTATAAACCATTTCAACAAACCGAAGTTCACAAAAAGTCCACTTGAGGGCGCAAACACCAAACTATTGTTTCAGACTTGTTTATTGATTGATTTTAATCAATAATCAATTAATTATTATTATTATTATTATTATTATTATTATTATATGACTGTTTATACACTTTCTTTGAGTTTTTTCCTTCCATTTCAACATCTAGCAAACAAACATACAAATATACAACACACACACACACACACACACACACACATAAACTGTCTCTAAAGACAATTTGCCTTTTTTGACAAATTATTTTGTTAATGCGGAAATTAAAGGAGTTTTTTGTCAAATTTACGATTATCTCCTCACAATTCACTAGATGTCCATTCTGTGTGTGGAATGAAAGAAAACTTCCCCGACAAAACCCCACCATTCGGAACACCCTGCGATGTCACGAGTGCAGATGTCACCTCTTCCATGCGTTCCCATGGTAATATAAGCACCTCAAAAACCTGTCACTGCTGCTGTAAAAATTTCACACTACGGACATTAAATATTGAATATTTATTGAAAGAAAAACTGATACCGTTATAGAACAAACACTATTGAAAGGTGTGTACATTGTAAATAAATTAGGCCTATTGATTAATATTAGTTGATTGAAGATGTACAGAGATTTATTTTTACAGATTACTAGCCTATAGAATACTAATGATTTCCCGATGAAATTAAAATGTAATATTTTGTGTCCTTTTAATATGATGTCATCCTCGAAAATAATGGTAAAAAAATATATAAATCCTTTTTCGAGCTCCACCTTTTTCACGCTCCACTGAGACGCAATGACTGATGGGAAGAGAATGAGCAGTAGCATAATGTATGAGAACATTGTCTATAAAGAACTCTGTTATTACATCATCTGTGGTTCAAGCCCACGCCAAGTTGCCACTGTTGAGTAAGGCTTTTAACCCTCTCCAGGGGCGCTGTATTCTCGCTGACCCTGCACTCTAACCCCAGCTTCCTAACAGCATCTGTTCTTAATAGCTCTCCTGTTGTGAAGTCCCCTGATTTCCTAGGTCTTGAGTGCTCTGTACCATGACTGACGTGCAAAAAATTTCTGCATCCATCCTTAATGGGGATGAAATGGGTCCTCCACCACCCTGTTTTGGCATTTTGGCAGGTTGTTTCTGACACCAGAATAAGGTCTGGCATGCGCATGGTTACTTCAATGACACAACATTGTTTGCTTTTACTCAATGGGGTGACCAGTGTCATTGTTCACATCCTAGAAGAATGATTAAGACTCGACAGATATGGGCATGTTTGACTGCCTTGCTGAATATTATGTCTTCAATGGTTCATTTACATGTTATTAACATGTTTGGCATTTGGCAGATGCCCTTATCCAGAGCAACTTACAGAAGTAACTTTTATGCAAAATTACTTTTTATTTGTGTTGAGATATTCCAATGGATTGCCAAAGTGGCAGTAACAGTATCATATTTATGAAGTTTATCCAAGATGGAATTACTGCTACTTGAACATTTTAATGAGGAAAAAACATTTCCCCTCTTATATGACTTCATACAGTAGTATTTATACTGCTGCCCTGGCTTGCTGCTGTTCTGTGGTGGGGCGTGGCTCATCAGTAGTTAATTTCAATATACACTAAAACAGTGCATTTAAGCAATGAAAAAAATGCATTATCTGATTGGCATTTCAGCTGGGGCATTAACAAGCAACCTTCATGCTGCTCTGAGACTTGTGTTATTTTGTTACAGAAATAGTAAAATATGGGACCTTTAAGGAGCCATTGTCAATATACTGTATACTTCTCATCTTAATACTGGCTGACTAGTTCACAACCTAAGAGTACAATAAGTCTTTAAAAATGTATTAAGCAATAATTGACAAATATCATAATATACAGTAAATGCTAAGAGATTTTCAAATCCGATAATAATTAAACTTGTCACAATGTTCAGGACAATTATCCATCTAATGCATTCAGTGGTTATTTTATCAGATAAACCTACCAATTCACCACACCCATGCAACAATATAGCATAGACCAACCAGCTAGCAGGAACATCCCATGTTGGTCTGCTCAAGCCGGTAGACCATCTTTGCCAGTTGGTAAAGGCTAGATCAAAAAGATCACAACAGGCCCATCAGTTAACGGATATTATTTGAATGGCGGTCTATGCTGCATACATTAATGGCATTTAAGCACTGCTTCCCCAGAAATATTGAAGACACACTTCATATTGTATAATACATAAATATTAGAATTGTTGATTAAATTTACTGGCGTAAAACTGAGATTTACCGAAATCTTTTTACTCCACACCGATGAGACTCTTAGCCGCAGTAATAAATTTGAATGGTGCAAACATTTTAAAGCAAGCTGTACATAAATCCTGCTGTCGGTTCCGTGAACATTAAAAAAAACTTGCCATAAACTTGTGAACTCTATGGGAACTGTACACAATCATTTGCAAACACCACTTTTACATTACAGGCACTTCTGCTGGAAGTTATTGCCACACTTATTTCCAAAGACGTGATGAGGTTGCAAGCAAGGCTGACACGATGAAGGGATAAGTTGCTATGGCAATTTATTTCCTTTCACGTGCTTCTTGCTCTATTCCACATTCCGTTTAGAACAGTGATGCTTTTCTATCAAGCCAAAAGAGACCAGCACCCGCCTGTCAAAACCCCACTGTGCCACACCCCCTCCAAACATCCAGTGTGGCTCGGCCACACCCACTAGCTGTCAGAGTACTTGGAAGCACTTGGGATGTGTCAATGTTCTTTGCTGTCGTGCCAAACAGACCACTGAATGCATCCCTGGCTGTCTGAACAGCTGAGTCACTGGCTGTCTTCAAAAGATAACTGAAGACCTAAAGATCTTTACACAAAGCACCTGAATATGCACTTTGTTAACTTCTTTAAAGAGAAACCAACAAAAGCAGCAGCATCCTGTGCAAACCTGCCAACTAGGGTTTTCAAGCAGATGGTACTTTAATTTATGACCTAGCGCACTAGGGCATTAGGATGTGTTTTGACGGGAGCTCTGGAAAAGAACATCTGCCTTAACGCTTTGAAATTTGAGTTGATTGAAGGAAACCATTAAACAATCCCAATCATGAGTGATAACGATGACATTTTGCTGTACGCTTTTAGCTAATTAGCAATCTACGAGATGATGAGCATGATAAGCAGAATGATGATGATAACCAATGATGATGATGATACCGCAAATGATACCGAAAGACTAAACGCCCCCTATTGCAGCAACACCTCTTTATTTGGAGCGCTGTGGTTAATGTAGGAAACCAGAATGAAAATAAAATAAACCTCAATGAAATAAGCCAAATAATTTTAACTTCGTCATGAAATGAATCTGCTATAAGTTATGGCTACAAGCAGGTTGATTTTTGATTTTCTATTTAATTGTGTTTGTGTGAGTAAATGTAAAGTAAATGTTTTCAACTTTTAGCTTTTCTGATGCTATTGGAGAGATACTTCTTGAATATGGCACAAAAATGCATTTTATTTCTTTAAACAAGCTCAGACAAGCTACATAGTCAATCACTTGCAACACTCGGTAAAAATCTAAATAAATCAACAATATAATGGTATTGAAACATAAAAAAATAGTTTTTGGAACGCCAATCCATACATATATCAACACAATCAAACAGTATGCACATGCTTCACATTGCGTATATCGAATATGGTATGTAATATGATGTACAGTAATACAGCATATTGTAAGACGCCACAGCTAATACACAGAAAATCCTAGCATCAACAGAAATTTGTCACCAATACGGACTACAGAAGTAAATAGAAATAAAGACTACAGGCACTAGCCTCATCATTTGAAAGCACTTAAAGTTGTTTGAAAGCACGGGAGCAAGAGCAGGAGCAGATTGTTTCTTCAGTGCAGGGCGGAAACTCTGGCTTCACTGCCACGACCTGGCAAGCAGTCAATGTTTAAGGCTGTATTACTCTCCAACATTCATCCTGATGGCTCACAGCAGCCCAGACAGCACAGGGAGGACAAAAGCCAACAGCAGAATTGCACCACCGTGCATCAGAGTATTGCCAGCAGAGCAGGTACTCGTCTCTTCTGAAACAAACAAATAAAACATGTTTGCATAACGATAGCATCAGGGCATCATTGTGTTGAGCATGGCTAATTCGCAACAAGAAAGCACTCTTATGAATAATTTGTTTATGTTTTACAGTGCACTTCCTGCTGGACGCAGAATGACTCATGGGTTTTAATCTGCATCTTTTTTTTCATGACGTTAATGCAAAATCCAATTATGCCGAGTTAGACCAACAGATCAGAGAGTGTGTAAGCCAGAAAGAGAAAGAGATGGGTGATGCCGAGAAAAAAAAGGAAACACAACCACGACACAAACCAGATTTGGCAAACCGGAACAATAAAAGACCACTGCATTGAGCTGACAGTCAACATCCATAAAAGTAATTGTAAATCTTACTTTTTTCCACCTTTATTCCCAATGTAGTAGGCGCCTCGTAGTGGATGGTGCAGTTGTACATCTTGCCCTGGTCTTCTGAAAACGCTGCCCAAGTCAACACACATTTATTCTCTTCGAGACTGGCTTGGCCTGGATTTTTAATTTTAGGATCCACAGGTTTGGAGATGTTATTAGTAGTGGCCACTATTTTTCTATCTACTTCAAAGGTACATATAGGCGTGGTGGTCTGCTTTCCTTTAGTGAACTCGCACTCAATCTTTAAAGTTTGATCTTCCGTCAAGCAGGCTTTAAGCGGGTTTATGCTCTGAGAGTTGGCCATGCCTACAGAACAGTGAGACATATTATTTTTGTGGTTAGCCAAAAATCATCTTATAAGTCTTATAAATTCTGTGATTTGAAAAAATAAAACAATTATATGCATTTACCGTTTTAAAATAAATATATGCAGAATATGTGTGCAGACAGTAAGTACATTTTTACTTTTTAGGTCAACATGATCTAATATGTAACTGGTTATATTGTGTTATATCTTGCTGCTGTTATTAATCTTTCAGCAGTTCCCGTCAAGGGGTCGACACAGTGAACCATCCGACCCGTACACAACTTGACACAGGTTTTACGCCGGATGAACCTCCTGACGCAACCCTTCCATTTTATCCAGGCTTGGGTCCGCTGGGACTTGCCTTCCGTATGGCATCGGAGAAACCTACCACTGAGCCATCAATAACCCGTCTTGCAAACGTTATGAAAAAGTAATGAAACTACAAATTGTTAAATGATGAGCCAATTACACAACTCTGATGTTGATTGTTTTTTTTTATATATATATATATAAGGTCAAGCTCTGCTCGCTTTCAGCTATACATTTCTTCATGCAATGTGGTTTTACGCAATATAGAAAAACAACTGTTGTCAGAGATTGTGACATTCTTTTCTGTTAACCGTTAAATAAATAACATTGTGTAGCATAATTATGTCATGCTGCTTTTATCCTGTCGATGGAAGGAAGTATAGTGTCATTACCCAGCAGACAGAATGAAGCAAGAATCCTGTAATACATCATTGTGACTTCTGAAACCTGGAGAGGAAGCACAGCAAGGCACGCAGATTAATACATTTTGAAGACAAAGCGATGACACATGCACAAAACAGAAAGCTGGGCGGCAGCAGAAATTTAGTGTCACCCCCGGGGCTGATTTCTGTCCTCACCGTTTCCAAACGATTCACGAAGACGTTTGGAAAGATGGAAGACGGTACCAAACCTGCAACACTGCATCACTGTGCGAATTTGCAAGCGTGGATTATCGCAGGATTGCTTTAAAGTGTTTGATGGGTGGGGTCGTCCCATGCTCCAGGTTCTCAAGTCAATGTAGAAACTACATAAAGCACGTACACTGTATATTTTGCAGTCATCTTTCTTTACCAGAAACATAAATAAAAAAAAAAATAGCTTTTTAACAAAAAAACAAAAACAAAAACAAAATTACATATAGAAGATTCTGACAGGTTCTTTAAAAGAATGTATGGATTTTATATATCTTATGGAGCTCCTATACCTTTTCATTAAAAAAATTTAAAAATCCTGGACATGATTAAGGTTTTTTTTTTTTTTAAACTAATGTAATAAACAAAAATAAACAAACAAACAAACAAACAAATAAAAGGTGAAAAAAGAAAACCAGCACAAATGCTGAACATTTAAACATTTAAAAGCTTATTAAATCTGTTAGAATGTAACACCTGATGCACACATCACCAAATAACGTCCCTAAGCAAAACACAAGGCTGAAGTAAAATGAGTAGCTGGCACAGGATGCTACGCAGTTTAATTAACCACCAATTTGCACCTATTCTGCCTTACTTTCCGAGATTTGCTCTTTTAATAAAAGAGGTAATATACGTATTCTTACCGGGGTTTTTTTTTCTGTCTGTATGAATTGTGCCGGTTTTATGTGCCGGAGGAGGAGAAGAAGTAGCTCTGGTACCGCTCGTGCCTGACTTGCGATAGTGCTGTAACGGAGACGCGCACGACAGAAATAAGCGCGCGGATGCGCGTGCGTAACGCGCTGTGTCATTGTACAGAAGCACCGAGACCCTCTCCCGCCCTCACCGGCTATCCGTGCAATAAACATCTCAACACTGGATATCAGACTGAAACGTTACAGCAAAAGCAAACAAACAAACAGCTATGCTTATTCCACTTCATAACGCTTCATAAAGCATATCTGGAACATGCCATATGCTGAACATTATCACGTGTTTTCATGGGACTCGCTGTCTTTAGAAGATGCAGAAAGTACATGCTTCCTTTCTGTTTGTGGTTTACTCTTGTAAGCATCAAACATCAACGCCATGGAAATGTCAGGTGCTCATGCCAGTGAAAACGCTTCAGATGGGGGTAGGGGGAAGATGTGTGTGTGTGTGTGTGTGGGGGGGGGGTGTTCTGGTACCTTCTAAAAAGGTAGTAACACAGTCTTCCTGCACTTTCTATTTTGCACATATAAGTTGGGGGATTTCGATTTCTGGGGACACCCAAATTGATCTATTAAAAAATAAAGCAAGGATGGTGTAATACCTGCTTTGGATTACAAAAAAAAAAAACCTGGAGAGGAGAGAAAGAAAAACAAGGCACTCAGATCAATACAGTCTGATTGCATTTACAGGCCAAGCGGGAATATGCACGCAAAACAGAAGGCTGGCCTGTTATAATAGTTTAATATCACTCCAGGATGATTTGTTTTTGCAAACCACATTTCATGAAGCTGCAAGCATAGTCAAACACAAGCGTTGGATGGGCGGGGCTGTCCAAGGCTCCAGATTTTTAAGACAATGTGGAAACCACATAAATGATCAGAACTGGACATGGAGCAATGGAAGGAGGTGGTCAGGTCTGACGCATCATGCCGGACAAGGCAGAGTGATACTCTGGGCAAAATTCTGCTCCAAAAGCCCTCCTCCAGAACCTGAAGTGGATTTTACAAAGCATTCAAGGTGTTGATGGAGCGTCTGTGGCATGTGCTGGACAAACAAGTAAAATCCATAAAGGGCCCCACCTCACAACTAACAGGAGTTATGTGCTTATGTCTTGGTGACAGATACCACAGATACCCAGCACATCTTTAGAGGTCTTGTGGTGTCCATGCCTCTATAGGTAAGAGCTCAACTGGTCTTGGTGGCACAAAAGGACCTATGTACTGTACACAGTGTTAGGCAGGAGATTTTAAAGTTGTACCGGGTGCATATATTAGTATGTATTATGCAGATGTCTGTACTTTAAAATTTTTTTTTATTTTTTTTATTTTTCTGTATAATATAAATATTTCTGACAGCTAGTAGTAGTATTCCTGGTAATATTCCTGTTAGTTCCTGTTATGAAGCCTAAATTAACTCTCCATAAGCCTTATGTGAACCCTCACTCACTCACTCATCGTCTATACCGCTTAATCCTGTATTCAGGGTTGCGGGGGACCTGGAGCCTATCCCAGGAAACTTAGGGCACTAGGCGAGGTACACCTTGGACAATGTGCCAATCCATCGCAGGGCACACAAATATACACACACACTCACACACTACAGGCAATCAATTTTGGGAACACTAATTAGCCTAATCTGCATGTCTTTGGACTGTGGGAGGAAACCCACCAAGCAAGGGGAGAACATGCAAACTTCATGCACACAGAGACGGGAATAGAACCTGGCCGGGAATTGAAGCACGATTTGCGGAAAGAACAGATATGCATAAAAAGTTTATTGTATGTCCATATGTTTTAAGACAAAGCAAACACACTTTTTATCAATGGATTTTAATTAGGTAGGTTTGGTGTATATTATTTAACAGCAGTCACATACACTGATCAACCATAACATTAACACCAAGGCCAGGTGAATTGAATAACATTGATTATCAATTGTATACCAGTAAACTGGCAGCAGGATCATACTGTAGACACTCTGTCTGGTTTGATCCTACAGAAAAGCCCAAATTGCTGGAAAAAAAGAGTAAATGCTGGCCATAATAAAAGGGTATCAGAACACCCAATGCATCACAGCCTGCTGTGTATGGGGCTTAACAAGCAAAGAGTTCAATATTATCAGGAGCATAAGGCCTCCATGTTCTCCAGAAATCAATCAGATTGAGCATACATGGGATGTGCTAGACAAACAAGCCTGATTCATGGAGGCCCGGCCCCACCCCACCACTTACAGCACTTACAGAATCTGCTTTTAACGTCCTGGTGCCAGATACCACAGTATGCCTTCAGAGGTCTGAGAGCTGTTTTGGTGGCACAAGCTGAACTGCACAATTTTGGGCTTAGTGTTTTGAGTTTTAATGTTATGGTTGATTCATGTAGGCACACACAAAACACACACACACAACACACTATATGTTGTATTCTCTGTTGTGAATAGTGAATTTCATCTTTGAATTTGATAGCCTTAGGGATAACCTGTGTGATATTTGCCATGTCCATGCCAGAACTGGTGTCCATCAACAATACCCAAAACATCACTCAGCCTACAAACACACATAACAACATGTAACAATATGTCCAGTTGTGGTTTCTTTAGGAAGCATGCAATCACAGCATACTGTAGGCGTGATCATTTATGTCTGAATCACTGCTGTGGTTATATTTAGTACAAACCAAGATCTGGGCTGTAGTTAGTAGTTAGTTAGTTTTTGAAAAAAATTTTTTTAGTAATCACAGGAACTTGGTTAGAAGATGCTCTACATAACCTTAAACTAATAATAAATGTATTATACAAATGTGTAGTTAAAAAAAATATTTGTGGTGAAATTCATTTTTAATATTCATTCAATATGTACTGCTGAACATTTTGTATAAAATCACCTCCTCATTCCACTCTCAATAACAAAGTTGCACACATGTATATAACCTTCTCTAATGTAATATCATAATCATGGTATACAATATGTTTCCTCATCTGTAACCATTGGACTCATTGTACATAACCCTTCTCTGTGTATATATTCATATGCATATATTTAAAAAAAATATTTTTTATGTTATAATGTATATCTTTCTTCATTGCACTCATTGTATATAATCCCTTCTGAATATAACCCTCTGTGTACAGTTAAATACAAGTACAGTATACAAACTATTTATAGTATACAATATCTTCTCACTGCATACATCAATATTATTGCACTCTTTGTACATACAGTACGTCTTACTCTGTATATACTGTTTACATGCAAATTCTTATCATAGTGTACAATACCTTCCAATTGGACCCACTTATGATTCATTTGCTCATTTGCACTCATTATATTACCTTTCTCACTGTACTTTCTCAATGTTTACATATGGAAAGGTATACAATACCTTCCTTACTGCACCACTTATAATACCTTACTATTTACTATTTATATATGCAAATTATTCTGTACTGGGAAAAATGCACTTCTGGTTGGATGCTAACTGTATTTTGTTGTCTTGCACCTTCATATGCAGTGACAATGACGTTGAATCTAATCTAATCTAATCTAATCTAATCTAATCTAAGCTAATCTTTAGGAGACTTTTATTTAACATTCATTGCATAGCCAGCTGTACTTTGCAAAGCTTTTAGGACAGATAGAGAGGGTTAAGTATTTATAAGGTTTCTTAGTAAAAATGACAACCTGCATTTTTTTTAGATAAAGTGAGAAGAGGGCATATTTTTTAAAAGTAACTTAATATCTCAGTGACATTCCACAAGATTAGACCTAACAAGTACGTAGACATGAATCAGTATGACAGCAATTGTAGGCGAGTCACTGTGATATAAACAAAATAAAACACTCCTGGTATGTGCTGTTGCTTGAAAATAATTCACTTTGGAATGATATCACACCACCCTAGTGTGGAATATTTTTTTACACATCCTCACAATATGTCACGTATAGCCTACCTAAAATACAGTTTAAAATTTTTTTTTTTATTGTTTTTATTGTATTTATTCGGTACATGACAATATCATACAAAACACAGGTTACAACTCAATACAAATACTGGAGTTTTCCAGTGTTTCAAGATGACTCTGGCCGTCACAGATACCCCCGTCATGATCACTGCAAACTTTCCCTTTGTGGCATTCCCAGATACAATGAATAAACGTACCCCTATTCTTTTGACATTTCCAACAGACATCATTACACACGTGGACAAAATTGTTGGTACCCTTCGGTCAATGAAAGAAAAACTCACAATGGTCACAGAAATAACTTTAATCTGACAAAAGTAATAATAAATAAGAATTCTATGAATGTTAACCAGAAAGTCAGACATTGCTTTTCAACCATGCTTCAACGGAAGCATGTTCCAGTGTTTCATTGTTCCAGTGAGTATCATTGTTCCAGTGTTTGGCCAATTTGGCCATTTCGAAGGATATCTGATAGAGGCGAGGATCTGATAATCCCAGCCCTCCCTTATCCCGAGGTGCATGTAGTGTTTTAAACTTTATCCGGGGCCTTTTCCCATTCCATAGGAAATGTTTAACCATTGTATCATATTGATTAAAGATCAACTGTGGTATGATGAGTGGTAGCATCATAAGCATGTAATTAAGCTGAGGTGCAACCACCATCTTAATTATATTCACCGTCCCCCATAAGGTTAGCTGAATTTTCCCCCATTTCTCCAAGTTATTTCTTATGGTTTGTAGAAGTGGTCCTAAATTTAGTGGGGGGGTCTCTTCTAATTCCCTGCTTATCATGATGCCCAAATATTTTATCCCTCTTGGGCTCCACCTAAAGCCAAATCTAGCTACCATATTTGCATTGCATATTCCGGATATAGGCATGGCTTCCGACTTCGTCCAATTAATTTTATATCCAGAAACTTTTGAGTAGTATTGAACTGTATCCATCAAGTGAGATAAGGACTTATCTGGATTTTTTACCAAGGCCAGGATGTCATCAGCATATAAAAACAATTTATGCTCTTTGTCTCCCCCCCATGCACCTAGGATGTTTTCGTTAGCCCTAATAGCAATGGCCAATGGTTCTAGTACGGTATTGAACAGTAATGGTGACAGCGGACATCCCTGTCGCGTCCCCCTGGTGAGATCAAAAGATGGAGAGACTTTGCCGTTGGTGATCACACATGCCCTAGGCGTTTTTGTATAATGTTCTAATCCACTTGATGAAACAAGGCCCAAACCCAAAACCTGACAAAGTTGTGAACAAAAATTCCCAATGAACCCGGTCAAACGCCTTCTCTGCATCAAGTGAAAGCGCGACGATTGGATCAGCTTTATCTCTGTTTAGCCAAATTAGGTGGAGTAACCTTCTCATGTTATCTGTTGATGACCTATTCATCATGAATCCAACTTGATCAGGGTTTATAATATTGGGTAAAACCTTCTCCAGTCGCAACACAAGAATTTTGCTAAGGATCTTGCAGTCCACGTTAATTAAACTTATTGGTCGATAATTTGAGGGTTCAGTGGGATCTCTATCTTTCTTAAGGATCATCGATATAAGAGCGTCATTAAAAGAGGAGGGAAGAGATCCACTGGCAAATGCCTCATTATATACTTCTGTTAATTTGGGTGCAAGTAAGTCTATATACTGTTTATAATACTCGACCGGGAACCCATCCAACCCTGCTGACTTACCATTCCGCATAATAGATACAGCTTTTCTAACTTCAAGTTCTGTAATATGACCTTCTAACATATTCATTTCCTCTGGGGATAATTTAGGCATTTTAACCTTGGAGAAAAAACTGAGCAGTTCTTCCTGTTTAAGACCAACGTCAGCAGTATACAATTCTTTATAAAATTTCTGTACTACGTTGTTTATCTCCTTTGTTGATGTTACTATTGTATTTCCTTTCTTAATAGCTGTTATTAAATTACATGTATGTTTTTGCTTCAACTGTCTTGCGAGCAATTTACCAGTCTTCTCCCCCTCCTCATAAAAAGTAGTTCCCAATCTAAATAGAGCATATTCCACCTTTTTATTATAAATTTCCTGCAGTTCAAATTTGAGTTTACAAATCTTTTGATGTAATTGATTTGAGAAACATTGGGATAATTCTTTTTCAACATTCTTAATTTTATTATCTAATTCTTGTATTCTGGCCCGATCTTCTCTTTTTTTTTTAGACGCATAGCCTATTATCTTTCCTCTAACATACGCCCTAGAAGCTTCCCATTCAGTTGACCTTTTTTCAGTGCTACCAGTATTAATCTCGAAAAAGGACTTCAAATCTTCTTTTAATAACAAACTGAAGGCCTCATGGGACAACAATGAAGTGTTTAATCTCCACCTGCCTTTTCTCTCTTCATCACATGTATTAATGTCAATACCTAACATCACGGCTGCGTGGTCTGACAAAGCGATAGCGTTTATTTTGCAGTGGGTAACTTGGTTTGCCAAGGTGTTGGATATCAGAAACATATCAATTCTGGAGTGGGATTTATGACAATGTGAGTAAAAAGTGTATTCCCTCTCACGTGGATTCACCAATCGCCAAATATCCGCTAACCCGTTATCTTCAATCATCATATGAATTGCTGCTCTGTCTTTGGGATATGTTTGGCCACTAAATTTACTTTTTATCTATAAAAGCATCCCACACTTGGTTAAAATCTCCAGCTAGTATTATTTGGCCATCCGTTTCCCCCAAAGTCTTATTTAAATCATAAAAAAAATTAGGATCCCCTGTATTTGGGGCGTAAATATTACATAGCACCATTATGGTGCCATTTATTGTGGTCTGTAGGCACACCATTCTTCCTTCCTTGTCTTTAATCTCTCCAGTCAACACAAAGTTTAGATTCTTGTTAACTAATATAGCGACCCCATTCCGCTTGCTGGAAAAGAAGCTGTGGAACACGTGTCCAACCCACCCTCGTGCAGCTGATTACGTCACTATCCAGCTGCACGCTGCTCGGGCAGCCCACCATCCAAAGCCCAAAACCCACCCGCGTTTATCTATCCCTGGTTGACTTATATATTCCTCACTGTCCATAAGCAATACTGTCTTATAAGAGCATACCTGTTTATGTACTGTCATTGCTCAATGTGCTAATAAATCGCTCCGCTTCCTCAGTGCTGGTAAAACTATGATTTTTACCTTTCCACGTACATCTCAGGGTAGCAGGGAAAGCAAGCGTGTATCTCACATTTAGCTTTTGTAGCAATTTCTTGGCAGACAGAAACGTCTTTCGTTTTTCAGCCAGCTCCCGCGTCATATCGGCAAATATGGATAATCTCGCATCCTCCCATTCAATTCCACGGCGCTCCCGCGCGATTCGCAGGACTTTCTCCCGCGCTGACTGTCTCAAAAGCCTAATCAGCACCGGCCTCGGCGGTTGATCCTCTCTCGGCATGGGGGCCGGTATTCTATGAACTCTCTCAATTTCGAATTAACCTTCCATGTCGATCCCCAGGCCTTCGCTCAGAAGTCTTTTTAAACATTTCTCCAAGGTGCCGTTCGTCCCATACTTTTCTTTCAGCCCTACAAGCCTTACATTGTTTCTTTTACTATGGTTCTCAAGTATTTGAACCCGGTCCCACAGAATCTTTTTTTCTTTGGCTTCTTTACCTGTCGACAGCCCCTCTGTCACATCCTCCAGTTGTGAAGCACGGCCCTCTGCCTCCTCCATTCGGACTTGCAGCCCGTTTACCGTGTCTTTTAACTCCGTCATTGTCTCTTTA
Source organism: Clarias fuscus (assembly GCA_030347435.1). Classification (NCBI taxonomy): domain Eukaryota; kingdom Metazoa; phylum Chordata; class Actinopteri; order Siluriformes; family Clariidae; genus Clarias; species Clarias fuscus. The sequence continues at coordinate 13,283,579 of CM059212.1, read as the reverse complement.
ATGGCGATTGTGTCCGCTGCCACTACCTGAAGGGTCTTGCTCATTTTAGTTACTTCAGCAAAAACTTCTTCCAGGCTCACTTTTTTGTCACTCTGCTTTTCGGGTGATCTCGAAGCTGTCGTCAGCGGTGTAGTTTGTCTGGTCGCCATGCGGTTTGCCTCCTTGAAATATTTGGATGTCGTCGCCATTGTAATGCCGTCAAAAACGTGGTTAGGTCTTTAAAATCCGGATCATGGACAATTTTAAAACATGTTTCAAACGGAATGTCTATTACTATTATACCTCATTACATATATAATTATTAACGAATGGGCAGGAGCCAATCTAGCGAGCCACCATCTTACTTGGGGTACCCACATGACTCTTCCAGTTTTTTTTAAAGAGGCATCATAAGGTATATTAGCTGTGATGTCAAACTTTAATCTTCATTAAGTGCTCATTCACTTTTTTTGTACAGTTGGAATGAAACACTAAATACTTCATCTGACTGATCTTTCATTGATTTGCTTAGTCTTAGAAGTTTTGCATTCATACTCAGCAGACTGTCATGCATCCAGAACCCCAACTCCCAGCACACACACCAACTCACTTGATTCTTATAAATGCTGTTTGATGATACAATTATCTTTTCCAGTTTACCATTTCCAGTTGTGAAAACCCATGCTTGTTTTGATTGACTTGTACAATAAAGTTTGGTCATCTTCCATTTGGAGATGTCCTGCATGTATCTGACAGATTACCTTTAGTTCTCCACTCAGAAGGGTGTCTCTGATCACAATGAAAAGGAGAACACCGGCTCACACTGAGGCAAGCATACCAAAGCACAATCAAATATGCACAGTGGTTCTGCACCCTGCCAACCAAAAGTGGATGGAATGAGCTGGAGCCTACTTTGGACAAGGCTCAAAAACAATAAGCTCATGGAACTAGCATGTAAGGAAGAACAACTCTCCATCAATGAATTCATTGATATGTCCATCCACCTAGCCTACCGCTCCAAAAACTCACTCCACACTAGTCCACAGCCAAGTGCAGAACAATCCCCTGCTGAGCCTGTGCAGTTGGGGCATCTAAAAATGGATGAGAGTGAGCGCTGTGTTTATACTGTGATAGCTCTCAATACCAGATGCCCCTTGTCCTTCAGATATTTTAATTCCTTCCTTTTGAATCACTTAACATCAAAGAACATTAAAGCTGACTCCATGTCTTATATTTATCCAGCAACACCCAAAGAATCCTCCGTAGAAAACATACTGCCAGAGTCACGTTTTGTCGAAGTTACAACATCCACTTGGTAGGAACCCTCTAGCAAATGCCTCAGGTGATGTAAAGTTGTGCTACTCCAACTCAGAGACCAACTGATTGCCTGGCCCCATACAATCTCTAGTTGCACTCACTAGAACATATCAGGTTCCCCATGAGAATATAGAATATTGGTGGTCTGACATGCTCTCTGACATCCACCATTTTTTTGCTCAACATGTACCCCAATTCGCACTAGCTATTGAACATGGGATACTTCTTTCACCTCCACATCCTTGGACAGACATATAGCTGATTATTCTCTCTTTCAGAAAGATGTTACCACTCTGAACATAGTCAGTCATTTCACATAGTCACTATGTCTCATCCCAGTACCATGTCCTACCCAGCTTCTCTTCCATACACCTCTGAAGTTACTTTGCCACACCAGAGAACATATTGAGTGACTGGGAACACAATTTAAATCAGGTATGAGGGAGAATAAGGAAAATTGGGCTCACTTTATTCTCCAGGATCAACCACCACTGTTTCCATGGTGAGCCAACCCCAATGACTCACCTGCCATGCACAGCTGGTACCTGTGGAGTATGAGGTATAGTCATTGAGTGTGCCTTTGCATAACCAAGCAGTGCAGAAAATTATGCCTCATTTCATTGGCCACTGAAAAATAATCTAAAAGGAGAATGATGTCACCCCTTCCTCAGACCTGATACAACTGGTCCTTAGGATGGAAAGCTCTGTCATGTATGAGCGGGAATCAACACCTAACTACATTTCCCAGAATACAGCATATTGGACATTACTAATTTCTACTTTGTACTGATGCGTCATCTGCTTATTATACCGTACTATTCTGTCTACAACAGACTGCTTAGACATTACACACTGCACACAGCTACTATTTATTTTACCGTTTTTTTTTTCACCCTTGTTCACATACTGCAGCTACACTATACTATACTATACTATACTATACTATACTATACTATACTATACTAAGGATCTGCATTTTACCTACATCAACAAATCAGTCAGATGAGGTACTTTGACATGCTTAATGCATAGGAGTTCCCTAATATATTCTCCATGTTTTGTGTGTGTGTGAGTGTGTTTAGCTGTTTATTTGCAGACATCTGGATATTTGAAGTAGTAATCTAAAATGATCAAATCAAACTGACTATGATGTAGATATCTCACTGCCCACTTTCTGGCAAGGTGCCTCAGGGGCTGCATGTGGCATGAAGGGCTGTTCATAGTTGCTTGGCAGCAGCTCTTGATAGAGAAGGCATGATTACCTCAACATCATCATCTGTACATAATTTCTGAGACCAGGCCAATAAATTTGCTTTCTATGATAATCTTTGAAAGCTGCAAGATGCATTTTGGTATACATTCGTTAAAGTCATAATTAAAGGGCAGCATGTCTCTTATAGGCCAACATGACTCAACTAAATGTGGATCATTGTTCTTTCTTTGTCACCATCCAACATGGTGCAGGTGTTTTAGTGGCTTGTTTTAATGGTGATGAAACCCTCCAAGTTTGTCTGTGATTCTAAACACAAATCTGTGTTCAGTATTTCTTCGGAACTTATGCCCTTAATTCTGTTACAGATTTGTCAGTGTCTCTTTATTGGACTTGTCTGCCCCAAATTAGTGTCTTCCAAAAAGACACTAATTTTGGGCAGTAATTTGGACTCAAAATTCAGTTCTCTCTCTCTCTTGGTGCACAGCATAAAGTGCTTCCAGGAATTTATTAATTTAGGGCTTTCTGGATTTTCATCCAAGCCATTTGCAGAAAAGTACAAGCTAAGTCTCTGTTTACATGGCGGTGGTGGTGGACAAAATTTCTCCATTTTGTATTTGGAATAGTCTACTAGTTGTTAGCAACTGAAAGGCTCTTTTTACTCTTTTACTCACCGAATGCAGGCTGCGTACTGAAATAAGGATGACTTTCTTTTGCCCAAGTGTCTGCTAATCATCTCATGTATTGGAAACATCTACGCCCTTCAACATGTTAGTCATTGTGGGGTTTTTTCGTAGCAAAGGCATCTCATTTATGGTTCTGCTTAAACGGTATGTTTGTGCATGACTTTTCAGTGATGTGCATCTTCCTGTAGCTCTTTTCACGTTAACACAGGTCTAACAAGAAGGTGAACAAGATCTGCAGGGTTTTATAGCACACCCACATTTGATGTATGTGCATCTGTGGTTTGCCTCAGAGAAATAAATTCTACCAAATATCTGCCAGTCTTAGTTACATATATATGAGGGCTGTACTGTAAGTAATGCAAAAGTGGATATAACCTTTTATTAACTGATATAGGTGGTTAAAATTGAACATGCTGGTAGAGTAGATAGTTTGCCCCATCGTTGAACCAAACTCTTGATCCCTCTTTGAAAATCCCCTTTGACACTGTTAGGAACCTCCACCAGAGGTCACTGTTCATGTCTGTCTGTAGTTCTTGTTGGTTGACTCAGTTTCCCAGAAGGCACCTCAGTCAGGTGATGAGTGCTCACCTAAACTGAGGTGGCTCATTAAAGTTTCTACAAATGGCAGTTTGTTCTGGGAAACTGGGTCGATCATTGTTTGTGTTTGTTTGTATACCGTCATGTGGGCATTCCTTTTTGTTTCTTTAAGTTTATATTGGGTTTGTTTTGTAACCTTTGTTTTCAAGAGGGCTCTAGTTTTGTTTTCTGTTAGTTCCTTGTTCTGATGGATTCATGGAGCTGCCTTGTTCAGTGTTTAGTTAGGCTGTGTCTCCTTCTGTGTAAGTACTGTTCTGTGTCTCCCCAGTGTCTGTTTAGTTTTGTGTAGCCACATGAGGGCCTAGCCGCTAGTAGGCCTTGGCTGCTAGTAGGGTTAGCCGCTACTGGGATTGACTGCTAGTGGTTCTGGTCCCTAGTAGGTTAGCCGCTAGTTTGGAATAGCCTCATGTGTGCTTTGCTTCTTGTTTTCTGTTTCCCTATTAGGTCAGTACTAACCCCTTTAGATACTAACCTGGTTAGGTCAGCATCCAGTGTCCCCAGTATTCCATGTAGCTACTAACCTCACTAACCACTAATCCATCTGGTCTCTAGTCTCTGTGCTCCTGGTCCTGTCTCCGGTCTCGCCAGTCTCCTGTCTCTCCAGTCTCTAGTTCCCCTATGTGTCTTTAGTTAGCTCCAGCTCCATGTTTCCTCATTGTCAGATCCCTGTGTCAGCTCCTGGTTCCCTGTATCAGCGCGCCGTTCCCTGTGCTTTTCCTGAGCCCTAGTTTTAGTTTTAGTTTGTTGTTTTGGTTCCTTTGTTTGTTTGTGTTTGTTTGAGTTGTAAATAAAGACACTTTCTGTTTCAACAACCCCTCTGCCATCATGCCTACCCTCATGCCCACGGCAACCACACCATCAGCCGGTCTAGCCAGCACCTCCAGCTAGACCCATGACAGACACAGTAGAAGGTCTTCTACTGCACTGCAGAATGCTTACGGAAATGACACCTCTGACAAGTGTAATGTGCACAGATAGATGAAGAACTTTAAAGAAAGGCAAACCAGCCCTGAAGACAAACCATGCAGTGTCAACAGCGACATCTTTTCAAAGATGATTCGAGAATTGCATTCAACAATGGTGCAAATGCATTGCTTGTTAGAGAGGCCATGTTGAGTGGTACCTTTGTACACAGGAAGAGATACTCAGCCCACATGTGCAATTTGAACAACCTACAGTATGTCAGTTAATTAAAAAAGTTATGCCCACTTTTGATACAATCCTTGTATATAATGTAATTAGGTGTGTGTTTTAGTTATCTTTGGCACTCTGTTTGATATACCTATTTACTTAAAGTATATACCCAAAAGTCCACCCTGAATATAATTTTCTATCATCAATATGTGTCTGATTGTGTTCAGTTGGCTTCAATTGTGCAAAACGTTTCTAATTAAATTTTGAACTAATTTTGTTAATGGCTTCCTGGATCACAAATGCTGATACAGTAGCTGTGCCAGTAGGATTTTGCACTTTTTTTTTTATTGCTACCTTGTAAGAAAAGCAGAAATACAGCAGCACTTTAGTCATTACCTTTGTCCAATTCTCTTCCTCCCACTCTGCTCAAACAGATCAGGTTCTAAATCTTCAGTTTTCATACTAATCATCCAACCATACTATGTTTCGTCATAGATTGTTAACTAGTGAGGGTGACATATTTTATGTATTCCATGCTGGAACATAGCGTCCAGTATTTGCTCTCTCCAGTGTTCATTTCTACTTTGGATTTCTCATTAGAATGGTTTGTAATGTCATTGAATTTTTAATAATACGACCAACTTGCTCTTCAGTTAAGAGAGAAAGCTTACTTTGATATGTGAGATTGCAATTTTTGTACTCCTATTAAAGTTACAACGCTAGCACCATTGTAACCGTGCTACCAATGTCTATGATGTAATGTCTATGATGTAAGTATGACAGACTTCTCATATGCAAATACAGCAGCAAGCAACAAGGTTGCACCAGTGTCAGTAAATGCACTGCAAATATCTAGGCATATTTAATGAGCCTTTTGGGTTGTACACAGCTATAATTTGTTTCCCAACAACGCTGCAGCAGGATTTCATTAAGCAGATGATAACAGGACACATTCTAGCCCACAGTTCCTTTATTTCTCACTGCATTCCAATACATTCCAAGACTTTGAGAAGGAGAGGAAGGGAACAAAGTGCAACAAAAAAAATTTACATACAGTGTACATAAAATGTGGTGTTTGTATAAAGGCAGACATTTGATTTAGTGCAAAAGATTCAAAACCAACAGAACATTGCATAAGCTTTGTACATAATAGTTCCTACACATGATAGGCAAATATAAGCAAATTATAAGCATTGCACATTATAGTTCCTAGTTCTGATAAAGAAACCATGAGACAGTCACGGGTTGTGCAGAAATTCTCAGCCATTTTAGGTCACAACATCATTCCAAATTGGACTAAATGGGTTCTGCGAACAGTTTCAAGCATTTGCTTACATGTAACACATCTTGTCTTGCATTTACTTCTATTTCTATCCTAACCTAGAACATTATGCACCAATTTCTATAGTGACCTAAATGTGCCAAAAAAAGCATGTGCAAAAAGCAGTTCAATGTGCTTGAGTGCATAATGGAAGACATGACTCTTATAAACATATATTAATGAATTATTGCATTCCATATGCTATATTAATATCTAATGATTACATGTATACCCAATGATGAAAGCAGAGTTTTGCACTCTGCATTAAGGGGCGAGGCAAAAGCTGGAAGACAATTATCATTAGCATGAATTGCATCAAGAAGCATTGAAATGCATGGTGCTATGAAACATTCATAAGGATCAGTGCAAGCAATGGCTACAAGAACATTAACATTTTAAATGACCTCACTCTGGTGTTTTTACAGATTATTAATATATCAAAAATTAGATTCCAGGAGATATTTGTAAAAGACCACAAGAATACATAACAGGTTATTATAATTCTTTGAAATATGACACTAGAGTAAAATGTAAATTTTACTCTAGTGTTAACTAAACTAAGCTGTGTATGGTTTGACAAGGAAAAGCACAATATATAGTACATATTGTACACATAATGGGCATCATTTATCAACCTGGATATGAATGTAAATTCATAAATCATTCACAGAAGCATTTACAAAAAAGATGAGGTATTTATAAAAGTCCTGTTTGTTCATAAAAACAAATTATATACTACAAGAGCTCCAGATTTTGTGTAAATTTACTTCTAAGGAGACTAGTTAATAACCAATAACCTTGACCAGTCACCTAATGGAGAAGGACTAAAGTTCCCACGTAGTGTCTATACATCATGCTCATTGTTCCTGCTCTGTATTCATCAGTACCCTGACCAGAATAAAATAGTTACAGAAAGTGCGAGTGATGACTAACTTTTTCATTAAGATAAAAGAAATGACACCATATAACAAATGGAGGAGTTGGGTGTGCCTCACTGGAACGTTTAGCACGCAGCACATACAGTATAGGCCTGCTTGTTAACTATTTAGTTATTGTTTTGTTATTTTTCACCTTTGGCAGTTTTGCCTTATACTGAGTTTTGCAGCTGCCACTCAGGCTGCTTTAACACCGGGCATGACTGATCCATACCATGCACCTGTACAACTGCTTCCCTTTCTCTCTCCCAACTGGCCAGAGTTCACATTATTAGTGGTGCTTGCGAAGCGCTACTTTTATAATCTCACAGGCTTATTATTATTCTTGAGGCACATTTCCTGACGGAAATGTGAGTGGTGCTTGCCGTGGCAAAACTTTGAAGTTATGCTAGCAACTTGCTAAGCACTCCAGCATCATGTTAGCAGCATTTTAATGATGTAGCTAGCAACATGCTAATATAGTTAGCATAATGCCAGCTACATGCTAATTAGCTAAACACCATGCTAGCAACATGCTAAGCACTCTAGCATCATGATATCACTATAGTTAGCATAATATAGTTAGCATAATGCTAGCAACATGCTAATGAGCTAGACGTCATGCTAGCAACATGCTAATCACACTAGCCATATGCTAGCAAGATGCTAATCAGGTTATTAGCGAAATGCTAATATAGTTAGCATAATGCTAGCAACATGCTAATATTGTTAGCATCATGCTGGCAACATGCTAATATAATTAGCATAATGCTAGCGAAATGCTAATTGTGTTAGCAACATGCTAGCAACATGCTAATTGTGTTAGCAACATGCTAACTGCATGCTAATGATTTTGCAAGGAAGCGTGGCTTATGAACATCATGATAAATGCGAACGACTGATTGATTGCCTGAGTAAAATGAACCCACCCACATGTATCTACGACAGAGGGATACACAGTTTAATTCAGTTTCAAAGTTCCTATGGAAGTTACTATTGTATGTTAATTGCCCCTGCCACTCACCCATTAGAAAAGTCATGGCAAGCCCCCCATTCCCCGAATAAGCTGAACGATATGACACCTCTTTCAACAGCAGCTATATCTATGATGCCACGGCAAGTACCACTCACATTTTCTTCAGGAAATGTACCTCTCTAGTAATTACTACTGTTCCATTCTTGAATGCACTTGTGCATTTATTCTCTCAGATAATGTAGATGGCAGTATGCACCTAGGTGGTCTGTGAATCAGCAATAAACATAAAATGAAAACGAGTACATAGAGTACGTGGCGTACATTCACCCTATGCCAGGTATTATAGTTATTTCGGTAAAACTGTCAAGAGCAATTATTTCACCTGTCTGTGTATTTCATGTACTTTGCAACCACAGAGACCTTAGAGGAGACAGACAGCAGTGATGGATGTCTGGCTTTTAAACAGTCACCCACTTCTATGTCTAGGCACAGTTGGCTTTCATTTTTTATTTGAGCCATTACTGAGTACACCTTTTCAAGTTGCCCGAAAAGTGTTCCCATTAGAGAAATGTACCGAACTTTGGGGTCAAGTGTACCAGGATCCGTGCCACAACCCGTAGTGTGAAAGCAGCGCAAATTTAAATCAGCTCTACTGTGAATGTGATTCGTAATTCATGGATGGTTGGCGTTTACCAGCATCTATATCTGAGTACAAAGAAAATCTGTGTTACAAAGATAAAAAATTTAAGTTCTAATGAAATAATTTACAGTACACACAATTCTAATAAATTATTGAGAAATGATGCCCAATGTGAATACAATATAGTACTACAGTATAATAATACATATAATATGGAAGTTAGTCTCAGACAAGCAGGTGTTGAAAGCTTGCACTTGTGTTCTTAATGGATTTTATAAAGATAGAAATAAGTCAAAATAAAATTGGCATTGTCTATCTAAAGAAAAAGAAGAACAAGTGCGATTTTTTCACAGTAGTTGCTTATAAAGTCTAGCAACTAACATTTGACGTGGTGATACAAAAGTAACATATAATTGAGACTATTAAACTAGTGGGTTATCACTAGTGTGTTTTGAATGTGATTATCATTAGAACCACATGAGGACACCATGATGCTTGAGGACTTGACCCAGTGCTGATCACGCTCACAGAAGGCCCATAGAGACAGGAAGTGAGATAGTAATGGAAGCAATCCAAAATGTAGCTTGGGCTACTACATTCAAAGCGGAGCAAACTAGAAGATATCCTACAAAACAGTGGAGGAGAAATTGAATTCAGACAGAATAAAATAAGTGATCATAAATGGTTTTTCTCACACTTATGAACATGAACAATCATTTTAAAACTCTCATAACTCATATACAGTACACTGCACTCACTTTGGGTAAAGGACATGCTATTCTCTTTCCAGGTGCTTCCCTGATACACCCTGCAAGTGTAAGTGTATGCTCGATCATCTGACATAGGCATCCAGGTGAGACGGCAAACGTTGGGGGACACCAGTGTGACATTGGAACGACGTCTGGTCTCTACGGGTGGGATGAGGTGCACTGGATTGTTAGGATTCGTGGTGCCCATCAGACGTCCGTCCTGTTTGAACTCGCAGAAAGGTCCAGGGATCTTGTCACTTCTTGGGAACTCGCAATCCACACGAACGTATCTCTCCAAGTAGGTGAGGCAGGAGAATATCTGAGGGCCGCGGGGCTGGTGATACCACCAGGAGTTAAAATCAAAAAAGCTTGGTTTCTGGTAGCCCGTGTTTGCAGTGGTCCGTCCGATCATACATGACAAAAACACTGAAACATTAAGCAAGACTTGGTACTCATAGCATAACATTATTACTGATAAACATGCAGAGTTGCATAATGATGTACATATAATAAATAAATAATAAGTGATTCATATGAGAATGTTTGATTTGTGATATAATGATGAAAAACACTGTTGAAAAGACAGGTGCATTTAGCCAGGTATGTAGTCTGGAAATGTGCAGTAGTAGTTATCCAATGTGTAGTCCAATGGTGTACTAACACAAACACTTACATTTACTATGGTTCCTGAATTCACTGTATATTGAATAAAGTGTGTATATTTGACCATTTATTTCTTAAGCATTAAGACGGCTAAGTTTACTGTTTTAGCAAGCTTGGTAGCTAATGTTACAGTGCTTGGCGTGCCCATCATTCATCATGTCACATTTTAACATCATTATGCTAAATAGATTGAGGATGTCACATTAACACTATTATATTCATACACAATAGTTCAGTCGCTACTAAAAACCATTATTTTGTTTAACATAAATGTCTGAGAGAAATAGGTTTTTGTAAGAGCTTGAAAATCCAATCATCCAATCAAGTGTATGTTTTGTAAGAGAACTTAAAAAAAACAAACGTTCCAAGTTGTCATAGTAGATACAGTATATTGATTGATACAGAATATCATGTCCTGCATTAAATAACATGCAAGAAAATCATTCCAATATTGCAATATCAAAAAATATATGAATTCATGCATTTGGAGGACACCCCACAACAAGACCTTACAGAACATAATGGAAAAGAAACTAATTTTTTTTAAACACCCTGTATAGTCCAAGGCAGGGTACTGCTGGCAATTTGGGAACACAAATTAATCTAATCTACATGTCTTTGGACCGTGAGAGGAAACCGGAGTACACAGTGGAAACCCACCAAGCACAGGAAGAACATGCAAACTCCACACACACACAAAAGGCAGGAAATGAACAATCAACCGTAGAGGTGCGAGACTGTAGTGCTAACCACTACTCCACCATGGCACCGTAGCTCTTTTCTTGAAAAAAAAAAAATCCTTCTGAATATAAAAGGCAATAACCTGATTGCAAAAGTGATCCTTGGCTTTATTAAATCTATCAGCATTTATTTCAGAAGCTGTTCATCTTCAGGGCATCTGACCCACAACAGTCTCAAAAGTTATATCCTAAAAATATAGATTTCCCTCCTTTAGACTTCCACTAGTAGTCAGCTAGCAAGGGAAAGTCTGACATTAAACACTATAGGTTAATATATATATATATATATATATATATATATATATATATATATATATATATATATATATATATATATATATCAGGGAAGCATATCTGGCCCTGAAAGCCCTGAGTATTCACTTGTTGTACAATATATCAAACTTTCATCAATGTTATTTACTTCACCTGTCAGTGGTTTTAATGTTATGTTTGAATCATGTACTGTAATATACTTAAATAAATATTTCATGTATATTTCAGTAAATATTTCATGTATATGCCTGTTACCTGAGTAGTTATTAGACCACCCGCACTCCCATTCTCGTCCAGTTATGTCAAATGTAAGTGGTGCTCTTCGGAGGACATTTGGGTCTTGAAGTTAAATGAATAAATATTCAAATGTTTAATAATCTGATTACATTTCAGCAAGTGTGTTGAATAATATTGTAAAGAGTAAGAGCCGACCAAGTAATCAAATTGGAAAAGAGACTTTCTAGAAATATTTGATTACCCTGAAAAAGAAGAGAACAGCTGTCTAACAAAACTCATATATATAAACCAATCATGAAAGAACTTTCAGCAAGAAAACCTTTCTGATAACATTGTCATCTTCAACAACACTTTGTCTCCTTAGTAAGTCGTATCGAATTGCCTCTGAACCATGCGTGTTGTTTTGATTACTCCTGATACAACCTTCTAACACAAGGCTGAATTCAAATACCTCTCTAACCCCTGATCTAAGTAAGGGATCCATTTAATGCTATTTGGGATTCAACCCCAAAACCTTGTAAATTAGTTGGTATTGGCTAAAGTGGAATAAGTGGAAATATAAAGGCAAACTTACATACCTACATAGATTGTACGTATCTATAAAATACCCTATCCCAGGAGACTTATTGCACGAGGCAGGAAACACCCTTAGACAGCGTGCCAGTCCATCACAGGGCACACATACAATATATACACACTCATTCATACACTACAATTTGGGAACAGCAGTTCAGCACTAATCTGCATGTCTTTGGACTGTACAGGGAGAACATGCAAACTCCATGCACACAGACAAGGCAGGAATCGAACCCTAGTGCATTAAGCCACTGTGCCGCCGGATCAGTAACTATCAAAGTCAAAATCAGTACAACAAGAGCAAAAACAACAGTTTGTTAACATCACACACGGGCCGAAATGCTTCACACTGAACTGAGACTGAGAGTTTCTTTAAACAGGTGCTGTATAATGAAAGAGAGGTTTGACAGGTTAGTAATCAGAAGACCTCGAGTGTTGCTGGGAATTGTAGTCTGACCTGTCCATGTTTGTAGGCTGCCTGGCATTCTGGGATGTTGAGTTTTTTTTAAATGATGGAAACAACATTAAGGTGTGACAAACACGCCTTTTTTTCTTGGAGTTGTTGATTTTTAATTCATATCCAGTCAGTGTTTTGATACAGATCCTGATGCTCATATGATACCAAGAGGATGTAATTTGGAGTGGCTTAACTAATGGTCTAAATGAGTATATTTAATTTTGTTCGTTTTTTTTTTTTGTCTATAAAAAATCTGGATTTAAAAAAAAAAAAGCTAATTTATTTATCAATTGATTTGATCTCTAACACAATAAAATGTGCAAAAACTCTATACTCTGAACTGGCTGTGTATCAGCTATTAAATGTCTGCTGATTAATGAGTTTTTGCTCTATAAGCAGGAGGTGAATAGCTCGATACAGAAGGCTTTTAGTGTCCGGGCAACCTTGACACAGTGACGTGAAATATTGCAAGGATTATGAAAGCAAGATCGTTTGACATGAAGTGTAAAGAGTGATGAGAAATATGGCAACTTACCCGCCAGGGTGCATGCAGGTAGTGAGAGATATTGCAGAGTCATGGTGGTCCGATCAGACTCTACTGCTCTGAAAACAGTCGAGGCAGTTAGACAATAATCATACAGAAGGCTCCCACTGCGACAGTGTGTGTTTAAGAAAGAGAATAACAGGACAGAGAATTCAGTCTGATCTATAAATATCACAATTCCCTGTAGCGTTGCCCTTGTAATACCCTGCTGCATATGAGCATGATGCCCTGTATTCGGACAGTATCGCACAGGATCAAAACCGCTTCGTTTAAAACGTAAACGTTAAAATAATCTCAATGCACGCCTCTATATACATGCATATTACCTGAAGACAGAAACGCAGCAGTGTGAGCGCTGTAAAGATCCGCAGGTCGGGATGCTGCGGTCACCTTAAAAATCCGCGATTCTGCTGCTGATGCTTCGCTGCCGAGCCGGAATCCCCTCGCTGTTGTTTTCTACAGAGCTCCTGGAGGAACCTGCATAGGCTTTTCTTTTAGAAAAAATATTTAAGATGATTGGGGTATAAAGCCAAGCACTCTTAAAGGTACATTGTAAAATGAGTTGGGTAAAGTAAGGTAGACTGGGCACTTTTTGGCCTATCTTTTTATTTTATTATTTTTTTTAAATAAAATATAATAAATATAAAAATAAATATAATAAATAAATATAATTATATAATAATACAATATTTTTTTTCAAGAAACACTAAAGGCCAGCGCACAAAAATATTAATAATAAATCCTCAGACCAATCAAATCAACTAAAACTAGTGATGGGTCGTTCATGAACGATTCGTTCTTTTTGAACGAATCTTTAATGTGACTCAGAAGAACGAGTAGTCTCGGAGAGTGGTTCGTTCATTTTCTACTGGGCGCGCATGCGCAAAACCTCCGTAGGTTACGCGCAGTACAGGAAACAGAAATGAGTCGTTACCTTTGAGTCTTTGGTCCGAATCGCTCGGTCGTTTGTCACGTGACTCCCGTAGACGCTATGCAGTGTATATGTAGTATATACGCTGTGTCTACTACAGTATATGTAGTTCCTGTAGTATGCAGGAAACAGAATTGAACGGTTCTCTCTCCCATAATGTGTTTAGTTCAGCTTACTTGGTCATTTTAAAGCAATCGGTTTCCTAATATTTTCCTAGTAACGTGAACTCTAATAAGAAGTTAACACAACTTATTAGTTTTAGTTAACAGTACTTTTGTATACTTTATTAACAAGTTTTCTGTACAAACTGTTTTAAGTTAAGCTAAACTTAAAATTAATACATACCTTTACTTAGAAATTTTAAGGCAATCGGTTTCCTCACTTTAAAAAAAAAAAAAAAAAGTAAAGTCAACTTGTTACATTTTACAGTGTACACTCCTCTAATTTCAACAAACATTTTAGTATTGTCCTTCTTCTCAAGGGACAATACTATAGCAATGAAACTTGTATATATTTTATTTATTTATTTATTACATAAGTAGTCAGTGTGCAGCTTGTATAACAGTATAGATTTACTGTCCTCTGAAAATAACTTAACATACAGCCACTATTGTCAAAATACCTGTTAACAAAAGTGGGTTCACCATAAGTGATAACGGCTGCACATCTTTAACCATGCAAAATCACATGTCCTATATTATTCATCATGGTCATGTGTTTGTCAGTGGCCAAGTACGTCTCCAGACCTGAACCCTATTGAGCACCTGTGGGAAATACTGAAGTGGAAGGTACCACCCTAGCAACAATAAAAGTATACAGATTGGTTCCACTTTTTCCTGAGTGTGCATTACATGGTTTTTAGTGTTTAAGACTGTTTCTCCTCTAGCTTATCTTCTTTTAAAATAAGAAGATGTGCTTATGAAATCAAAAGATGTTTTAGAGCAAAATCACTAAGACATACTAGACAGCCCTTCCATAAAATTCTCACATGTGGTTTTTGGACAATTCACTTTTCAAAAGTGTGGTTCCACACATTTTCACATACAATGCACATCATTTTAGTTTCACTTATTATTATTTTTTACACAATAAGTTTAGTTTCATGTGTTATTTGTAGAGTTATCACATATAACGCGTATTACACGGTATCATGGAATATATAACATATATATTTAAACATATAATATTACTAAATCTTCCTGGTTTCCTTCATGCACTGTATCACTTTGACCATGCATAAACAAGCAAGAGATAATACAGAAAAAGCATGACATTTAATGGATTGAATGGGTTGCATTGATTCAATGCCAAAGTTATTGCATGTTATACAGTTGTACACACACAACAAGCATTTCAATGTAGAAGTGTCACTGATATTTTATCTACTGTATGTGACAAATGAACTTTATACTTTTTATAGTGTTATGTAATTGTATAATACCACCAGCAGAGGGTGGTGCGCACTAATCATGAAGAATGTCTAAAAATAAGAAAGGCCAATTTGATTTGAAGTTGTTGTGTTCAACACAGCGGATTATTCACAACAGAAGGCTATTTGATTCCAAAACAAATGAACGTAATAAAAGAAGAAAATACACACAGACATCCACATTGTAGATTAATGAAAGTTCATTAATGTATACAGCAAAACCTCCAGTCTTGAATGAACACCCATTATGATCTGATTAAGTAGCATTTTAAAACATTTCAGACTGTTTCTGTCATTATAGAGTTTCTGTAGGAATCACTTTCATGATACATTAATCACATTATCGATTATTGATGTTAGTAACCTTTATAGGAAACTTAACGGAAGATTTTGTAAAACATGACATTGCAGATTGATGAAAGATTTTGTTCATATACCTATTCAAAATGAATTATAATTTCAGGTCATTATTTTAACTGTGTTTTGAATAAGAAACAAATAGCTAATGTACACTACAGCAAGAAACTATATTAATATTTTGCTGAATAGATTTAAAGTCATAAATTAATTTAAATAGTAATTAGCATTAATACTATTAAACAATGAGAAGAAATAATTCATATACTTTGGTTATGCAAGGCCTTCCTGTTTTACATATACAGAGGTGGCCAAAAGTATTGAGACAAAAGTAAAATTTAATGTTTTACTGAAATTCTCACATTCTTAAAATAATGACAAGATAATAAAAAAGATTTTGTTTAATGCAGTGAAAGTGCTTTACAACAATCAATATTTAATTTTAAATACTTTATTCTGTAAAAACCTGCTGGATTGGCTGGACAGACAGTCAAAAAGTTGTCTGCAGTACTGCTTCCTGAAGAGCATGTATAGAAATTTGCCACAGAAGTTCACAATTCACTTGAGAATTCCTTAGATTTCTGCATTTTTGTGCAGAGGTGGACACCGCGGCTATCTCGTTACAATGGCATCTGGAAGTCGGTGGGATATATATTAGCAAGTGAACCTTTTAAAACATGATTTAATTTATGGACATAGTACAAGCATGTTTGGTTAACATCAAACAGGAAGCTGATCCCCAACGTCTTAGGGTAGGAAAAAATTGCATCCTTTTTCTAGGTTAAAAAAAGTAAAGATTTGTCATGATTATATATTACACATGATAATAAAACATACGCACACTGGCCACTTCATTAGGTACACCTTTCAGCAAAAACTGACCCTTCTCTAAACTGTGTCCATTCCATGCCTTCCCGTGTGTACAAATGCAGGTCGGCCCTCCTTCTGAACATACCTGTGAATTGTTTGGAGAGCTGTCTGAACAGCTCCTGGATGGCTGTATTGTTATAAATAGAGACAGCAGCCATCCTAACATCTCTTAGTGGGCTGTTCAAAACAAGAGCCCCATGAATGTTTGGGATCCAATCAACAAAATGTCTGTTATTTCTTTTTAATATTGTGGCTTTGTCTATCCACCTCCATCGCAGAGACGTCACCCCGGAAGCAGCCGCAGTGCCTTCACTTTTGAAAGTTTGGGTAAATAAATATGAACATTAAATCTTTACATGCATTGAAATTTTGACTACACAGTCTTTTTCATAAACAGTTAGCAACATACTTTATTTTATATACTTGCATCTAACATCCCGTTTTTTGGTCACCGATTTTGTTCCCACACTGACCAACTTTCAAAAAACAATTTCTCTCATCTTGAAAATAGCAAACAATAGTATGGGAAACAAATGAGCCTCACACCACCCTCGACACCAACAAAAACTGACCCTTCTCTAAACTGAGTCCAGTCCATGCATTCCCTGTGTACAAATGCAGATCGGCCCTCCTTCTGAACATGCCTGTGAACTGTTCTGAGAGTCATCTGAACAGCTTCTGGATGGCTGTATTGTTATAAATAGAGACAGCAACCATCCTAACATCTCTGAGTGGGTTATTGAAAACAAGTGCCGTATGAAAGTTTAGGATCCAGTCAACAAAATTTCTGTTGTTTCTATTTTTGATATTGTGGATTTGCCTATCCACGTCCATCGCAGACACATCGCCCCCGAACACAGCAGCCGCAGTGCCTTAACTTTTGAAAGTTCGGTTAACTAAATGTGAATATTAAATCTTCATATGCATTGCAATTTTTTTCATGAACATTTAGCAACATATTGTATTTGAGGGAATTATTGGGTTTTTCATGTTTCCTCTGTCACTTGTAGGGACTGGCAGGCCACCTCAAAGAGGGCCTCTGGAAAAGGAAGAGACAGTTCACGATATCAGCAAATAAAGAAAGAATACTCTTTCCCAACGCAGATGGAGTAGATCTGCAAAAACAACTTCTTTGCACAAGAGAAAAGCATCTCACATCTCCACTCAAAATGATGTGTATAGCAGCACAAGTGCCTTGAATAAGGACGTTTCACAACCCCCTGGCAGTTGCTGACACTCCGGAATGCGCTTCCTCTGGGCCCCAGAACAGAGAACATACAAAGCTTGAGGGACACGTACTATGTTAATTAGTTAAAGTATGCCACTAGGGCAGATATAAAATTATATATGTCTGTACAGTCGTGGCCAAAAGTTTTGAGAATTACATAAATATTGAAAATTGGAAAAGTTGCTGCTTACGTTTTTATAATAGCAATTTATTTGCATATACTCCAGAATGTTATGAAGAGTGATCAGATGAATTGCATAGTCCTTCTTTGCCAAGAAAATTTACTTAATCCTGAAAATAACTTTCCACTGCAATTCATTGCTGTCATTAAAGGACCTGCTGAGATCATTTCAGTAATCGTCTTGTTAACTCAGGTGAGAATGTTGACGAGCACAAGGCTGGAGATCATTATGTCAGGCTGATTGGGTTAGAATGGCAGACTTGACATGTTAAAAGGAGGGTGATGCTTGAAATCATTGTTCTTTCATTGTTAACCATGGTGACCTGCAAAGAAACACGTCCAGCCATCATTGCGTTGCATAAAAATGGCTTCACAAGCAAGTATATTGTGGCTACTAAGATTGCACCTAAATCAACAATTTATAGGATCATCAAGAACTTCAAGGAAAGAGGTTCAATTCTTGTTAAGATGGCTTCAGGGCGTCCAAGAAAGTCCAGCAAGCGCCAGGATCGTCTCCTAAAGAGGATTCAGCTGCGGGATCGGAGTGCCACCAGTGCAGAGCTTGCTCAGGAATGGCAGCAGGCAGGTGTGAGCGCATGTGCACGCACAGTGAGGCGAAGACTTTTGGAAGATGGCCTGGTGTCAAGAAGGGCAGCAAATAAGCCACTTCTCTCCAAAAAAAACATCAGGGACAGATTGATCTTCTGCAGAAAGTATGGCGAATGGACAGCTGAGGACTGGGGCAAAGTCATATTCTCGGATGAAGCCTCTTTCCAATTGTTTGGGGCATCTGGAAAAAGGCTTGTCCGGAGAAGAAAAGGTGAGCGCTACCATCAGTCCTGTGTCATGCCAACAGTAAAGCATCCTGAGGCCATTCATGTGTGGGGTTGCTTCTCATCCAAGGAAGTGGGCTCACTCACAATTTTGTCCCAAAACAGCCATGAATAAAGAATGGTACCAAAACACCCTCCACACTGTAAAAAAATCCAACTATCAAAATGTTGGCATAATGAGTATTCATTAGTAATCTAGACAATAAGACATGAAAAAGCTGACTGAACTAGTGAAAACAAGTTCATTAAAAACTCGCTGGGTTTAATTACTGAACAGACGTTCTAATGCAAGTTAACACGCACAGAAGTTGGTTCGGAAGTTGGCGCATGCGCGCTGATACGTTTCTGAAGTTGGCGCATGCGTGTTGGGTGCAGCGGCTATTTTGAACATCATCTGGATTAGTAGCCCGTTTCTCCACCTCACAACGTACAACTTCTTTTAAACGTTGGTAAGTGCATATATTTATATCGAAGTACTTTGTAGAAATTGTCTTAACATAAATAAGCGTTATTATATAACACTCTTTGCGAAGTACAGAGCTTGGTGCAGTTGTTTATTTAACGCAAGACAGTGATAAAGATGCAAGTCTTCCTGTAACCTTAGTTCCTACAAATAATATATTTTGTATTATTTTAAGTTTACTACATTTATTTGTTATTCATTACAGGTGTTGCATATTATGAAGTATATTTAAATATATTAGAAATATTAAATTTAGAATTGAATATTATGTAATTATTATTTACAGCACATTATTATTTTCTCTATATCCCTGCATGTGTGATATTTGATTTATTGGTTTTGTTGCTTATATTAAGAGGAACTAACAAGTTACCTGCTTGGGGTTTCCCATGGGACAGGTGAGAGTGTGACACGGTGTGAGAGAAGCACATGAGAGCAGTTTGTATTCTGTCTAGCCGTTTGGCTTAATAAAATAAGTTGTTACAAATTTAACTGTAGCCCACTTATTACCCACAGCCAAAGAGACTGGAGAATAGTAAGACAAGTCCAGAAAGTCGGGTTACATTCCTAATAACTCATCGACACTTGGTATTTAAAATATGCAGTATTTTCACCACGAATGTGTTTGTAATTTTTGCATTTAACGTTTCAGAACACATTCTCTCAATATCCTCCTGGATAAATGTATTTCCAGACTTCATCGCTTCATGTAAGTAAACATTTACAATGCAGTATTTTTAATGATTTTAAGATTGAATTATAACTAATGAAGTTAGGGCAAAAAATAATGCATGTTATACCTTACTAGTTTACTTTTTTTTATGTAAGACTATTCATCCCCCCCATTTCATTAAATGTAATGAAAAGTTTAAAAAGACTATTGAATATTTCCTTGAAAACCTATAATTGGTCAGACTAGCTCTTAATACAGTGTGCACTAATGTTCAAAAGTTTGAGATCTGTATTATTTTATTTAAATAAATAAATAATTTAATTAAAAGAGCTTTATGTTATTCAATGCTACATTTATTTGACCAATATAAAATGCTACATTTATTTGATATAGTAAAACTGGAATAATGTGAAATAATGTTAGACTTCAAAAATTTCTGTTTTCTACTGGAATGTACTGTACTTAAAACTGTAATTTATTGCTGTGACATTAAGCTGAATGTTCTGCATCATTACTTTAGTCTTTAGTGTCACATGGTCTTCAGAAGTCCCTCTAATATGATGATTTGATCATGGGAAAATTTCTTGATAGTTTTGCATAGAGTTTTATAGCTTTTTTTTTGCCAATTTTAATAATAATAAGAATGTTAGCCTATAAAAATGTCAAATGTTGTCATTCAGTCCTGGGGGGGAAAAGTTATTTTCCACAAAACTCAATAAATGTTTCTTGATCATTATGAATGAATTAAAGAAATAGCGATTTCTGAGGATCATGTGACACTGAGGACTGGAGTAATGATGCAGAAAATACAGCTTTACATCACAGCAATAAATAAAACAATTTAAATACATTCCAATGGAAAAAAGCTGTTTTGAATTGTAATATTTCAAATTATTCCTTTTTTTTAATTTTTATTTTTTACTGTATTTCTGATCAAATAAATGTAACCTTTAAGAACATACTTGTGCGAGTTCAGTTAGATCTGCTCTGAAGCACAGTTCTTCTCTTGGAAAACATATAAGAAACAGAGAGATCGTATTTTGCCCCTTACAGAAATGTAGAGTCAAGCTTTAGCAGCCATAGAACAAGAAAACATAAAAATAACACCATTAAAGATTTCAGATTAATGCATAAGGAATCAAAAGAAATCTTGAATGAAACAGAACCTGAGCTGAACAGCGAACCTGAAGCTGGGACTTCACCTTGTGCACATGTAGAATTGAGAGAAACTGGACATAGAAAAAATTTGATGCTGAGACACTTGAGCACAAACCTGAATATCTTTTTTTCTATGCAAACAGTATTGCATATTTCAAAATCTTTTTCTCATAATTAGAGTCTCCCTAATGTTAAATGTTATGAATACCTGAAAGTTTATCAAGAGTGACAATGCATAACATTAGCTCCCTTTTTTCAGACTTTTTCAAATATTGTGGCTCACTGAATGAAAACTGTCCTGGAAGATCTCGATGTAAAGTTTATCTGTGATGGATCATCTGCACTATTCAGAACATGTCTGGTGAGTATGTTGATTCTCTGCAGGCACTTTGACAAAAATACGGCTGTTAATGTTTGTGTTGACATTATTAAGATATTTTAATTCTTATTTATTTGAGCTCCGGCTCTTATTTTACTTTATCTGATCATGTATAACTCAGAGACAAACGATTTTAAGGATTTATGAGGTGTTTCTTCTGTACATTTTGTCTATTAATCTAATAGGATCCAAAACTTTCATGGAACAAAAAGAAATATAACAACATAGAAAAGATGGATGTCAAAAGTGATTTTTTTGTACTCTTTATTACATTAGGACAGTACTGCTGATGGCGGACAGACCAGAGGGATGAAAGTGGGAGTTCCTATTGTGATTGAAGATAATAATTCCCCTACGACTGACCAGTCGTGTCATAAACTTTACTCTTGTGTTGCAGGAAGAGATTGTCTTTCGAGATGCTCCAGATCTGCAATCTGCTGTTGCTTAACAGTTTGGCCTTTGACCTGTTTGCCTTGGATTTCAGTACCAAAAAATCTGAAGTACACTTTTGAGTTGATTAAGAAGGTGTTCATGGAATTGGGCACTCACTGCTCTGCAAGGGTACAATCCCTTAAGACTTAACTTCTTCTATGACTTTGCTTTTGTGAGCTGTTTTCAGACTTCAAATAATAATAATAATTATTATTATTATTTTGTATTCTTTTCCTTGTTTTGTGAAGTTTAGACTGTAAAAGGCATCTTGCCATGCTGCTTTTAGTTTACTTTTATTTGAAAGTCAAGGAATATGGTTGCAGTGTGTTCCTTTTGGTTTAAAATAAAATTTGGAAGAAACTTTTAAGCATGCAGTTACAGCTTTTTTTCATTACTTTGTATTACATGTTAATAAAAAAAAACCTGCTTCAGTAAATTTAAACACATAGTTTGAACCCAAAACATGTGACAAGTTCACATTTACTAAATTAATAAGTCTTTAAAACTATCAAAACACTTTTAACTTAACAAAAGAATATAAGTTGGGAGACCTTACTCAGTAAATTTAGTTAAGTCAACAAGTTGACTTAACTCAAAATGTCGAGGCAACTTGCTGCACAGCTTTTTTGAGTTAACTCCACTTTAAACCCAAGTTGTTTAAGTGTATGTGTGTGTATGTGTGTGTGAATAATTACAATAGCGTAGTTTCATGTAAAGTTGATTAGTTCAATAAATTCTTGCTTCTTTATAAAGACCTGTTGTCTTGCTCAAGTATTTTAAAGTTTAAACATTTGCCCAGATCTTACATTACCTTGCTCATAACACAAAATCTAGTATTTAGCAATTATCATCGGTGGCCACGTGATAAGCAGAACTGGTAAGTTACACTAAATTGTGCTAAACGCTGGACGGTTAGTCGATAAAGTGTACTCTATAAATTTTACTTCAATTCAATAACAGTAACCCGAATCCTTAAAGATTCGATTCACCTCTAAGCCAGAGATGAAACCCTACATAAATGGTGGAGAATAACAGTGGGCATTGTTTGGCTTAAAAATTCATAAAACCAAGACATATTACTGTATCTTTGCTATTTGAGTGGAAATAGATTCGAGACAGAGAAACAGACTTGCTTTTACTATTTATGGTACTGTACTATGGCATGCCGGCGTGTGAATGAGTGAAACATGACGCTAGTTGTGTTAAAAGTTAAACTGCAGTAGAAGTGAATATTTAATTTGCTACAAAAGTGCTCCGAGAGAAGAGCAAGCGTATTCCTTGTTCTGCCTCTTATAAGGCCTTCACAGATAAGTTATTTGTGCGCATCCCATATTTAACTCATCTATGTGATTAAATCTCCCCGGTACCGAGCTTAGAGTAGCTAACTAAAGTGTCGATACCCCCCTGATTCGCTGAAACTAGGGATTTCGACGCAGTGTCCAAATGCGTTATTTGGGAGAAGTGCTAAACTTGATTTAGTAAATTGTGTGGTTTAAAATTCACATTGTATTGTGCTAAAAGCCACAGGCTGTTTGAGAGGTTCATTGCAATACAAAAGATGGAGTGTTCGGTAAGATCTTACAGGAGTTCATCTGGTGCACTCAGACGGTGGACCCTACCACTGAGCTCCAACTGAAGCAACCTAGCTCATCACCGAGCCTAGTGAATAAGTGTATCATCCCATCCAGTTAACGAAACCCCAAAGGGAATTTAGGGTCTTTTCAGTACTTAGGTCAGTAGGTTTCCCCCTAAACGGCAAAACCAAGCACCAAGATGTAGTGACCCAATAGCATCACCACTCTGTGAACCTTGATAAGTATCCTAACATTCAGAGAAAACCCAATACTCTCTTTTTCTTCTTCTTCTCTGTCTCAGCTTTCTCTTTTGATTGGACACTTGCTACTGTTCTGAGTTGTACTTGTGAAAGTCACAAAGCAGAGAACTTTAGAAACATAACATATCACTAGGTTGATCCAAGATGGCACGGCAGTAGCACGCAGCGGTCGCTCCGGAGCCAAAATGGTGCTACTTTGTTTACTTTGTGTTGTAGCACGTTTGTTTTACCCAGTATATGGACATCGCGCAAACTTTGTTCATACTTACCACCGCCAGACACTTTTACTACTCAATAAACTGGCAGATTTAATTCAAGATGAGCTGCATGAGAAGCTATGCAACCTCGGCTTGCTTCGGGAACCAGGCCTCCAGTCCTTGGTGTTACCTGATGCTTGTAGCCGGAGGAGGGGTCATCGTAAGTGGTGCGCGAGGAAGCGGAATTGCGGCAAAGTGGGCGGGAGCCTGTGCTAGGCTAAAAACAAACTCTAGCTGGCCGGTTCTCCCGTCCATCATCTTATCTAACGTCTGCTCCCTGGAAAATAAACTGGACTACATCCGACTCCAACAGACTACACAGCGTGAGTTTAGGGACTGCTGCGTCTTTGTTTTCACGGAGACATGGCTCAGCGACAGAGTTCCAGACACTGGCATTAAGCTAGATGGGCTAGCCTCGTTTCGCGCCAACAGAAACGCAGCTCTGTGCAGTAAGACTCGCGGTGGTGTTTACATCAACACGAAATGGTGTAAGAACTGTGCTAGTTTCTAGATTTTGCTCATCAATTTTGGAGATTGTGACTGTTAGATGCAGACCTTTTTATTTACCGTGGGAATTCACCTCCGTTTTCATTATTGGAGTTTATATTCCACCTAGTGCTAATGCTAAGGAAGCGCTATGGGAACTGTATGCTAATGTGGCACCGTGCTGAGGTATTAGAAAAATATTTTGAAACCGATTACGCCACCCCGAGGTTAACCGGGGAAATAACCCAATTAAGACACACAGGTTTGTTGGCCAAGTAACCCAGAGAGACGGGTGGACAAGGTACAAAAAATATTTTTATTTCCCAATAAAATAATTAAAAAGGCTCATTAGCATACAATGCTAAATTTAAGTCAACCGGGCACTCTGTATACTCAACAAATAAATAAGAAAACAATACTCACAACACCAGAAATAAACCACATTACAGGCACAAACTTCACAATGGCTGGGACAGGCTAAATGAAGTACCGGTAGTACGGGTGCACTCGTGCATCACACACGCGTCTGCACACACACACACACACACTCACACAAGGTGAACCGTGAATCCAGGCAACACTGCACTCCACACTGCTCTAATAACACCAGTGCTCCAGCTAAATAGCTAACCTCCCGGCCTCCCAGTGCCCAAGATGGACAGAATTACATTCAACAATAATCACACACATCCACAACATAAACCAAACAAAAACTAATGAAAGAGCAAAAGTTCTCTTTACAACAAACACACAGAAACAGAAAATAAGGAGAAAAAAAGGCAAATAACAAATAAACCAAAAAACAGAAATTTCGAGCTAGATGCTTACTGCAACAGTCATATCAAATTCAGAGTTCTCCAAAAGCTACACAACATAATATCCGTAAGGATTACAGATGCAGATAGCCGTAGCAGCAGGGCAGCTCCAAACCAATCCTACAGCAAGCCATCCATGATTACACTCCACAGGCACGGTGTAACCGATAACCCAGAGCAGATGCACGAAGAAAAAGAAAAGAAGGCGAAACAACAAAACCGGAAGAGAAAAACAGCAGCGCCGTCCTCCGTCAATGCGGAAGACAGATACCAAGAAAAGAACCATTAGTAAAATAAATCTTTTCTATGAACCAGAGAAAACGAAACTCACTTACCCGGATGAATCGTTTAGTCACGCGAGTTGTACCGCTGCTCACAGCTCACAAAATGTCATGCACGAGGGCGCGTGCGCAGAACAAGTTCCACGGCTAAGCAGTAAACAAACGCCGGTTAACATTACCCGATGCCGCAGTACACAGCACGTAAGAAGCGTGCACCTACCTTTCAAAGAGTGGACAGTCTGACTCAACCAGATATCAATTGGCCACTGCGCACACTAAGGGAAAATAAATATCGGCAGTTTAGTATACATGCCTATCTCTCCATTAGCCACATAGCTACAAACACATACCACACACCTTCCGCTCATGCGCACAGCGTGAGGGCGGTCCTAGTCGTGGCGTACGCCAGGTAAGAGAACTTCCGCCTTAAATATAATCGAGAACCATTCTGATAGGTTATCGTGCGTGATGAATCACTTACCTATAAACCAATAAGGAGGGCCCATCACATTGCCACACTAAGATCAGTGAACTGCAAAATACACACCCGAATGGACTGTTTATTGTCGCTGGAGATTTCAACCATGCAAATCTCAAGTCAGTGCTTGCTAAATTCCATCAGTATGTGGACTTTGCAACAAGAGGGGATAACACGCTGGATCCTATTACCACAAACATTCCCGGTGCATATCGGGCAGAGCCCCGCCCCCACCTCAGCTACTCAGACCACATCTCTGTTATGCTAATTCCACTCGTCAGGCTTTCAAAACCGGTTCTGAAGCAGGTGAAAACCTGGCCAGCAGGAGCCATCTCTGCTCTTCAGGACTGTTTCGAGAACTGACTTTGTGACTGGAACAGTGACTGGAACATGTTTAGGGAGGCTGCAACTTACGGCGACTACACCGACTTGGAGGAGTACACGTCATCAGTGACCAGCTACATCAAGAAGTGCACCGATGACGTCACTGTCTCCAAGAACATCATCTTACGACCCAACCAGAAACCATGGATTACTGCGGAGGTGCATGCACTTCTGAGGACCCAAGACTTTGCCTTCAGAGCGAGGGACAAAGTGGCCCTAAGAACATCAAGGGCCAAACTGTCCCGGGCCATCAGAGAGGCGAAGCGCGCACATGCCCAGAGAATCCACAATCACTTCAGGGACAGCGGTGATACACAGCGCATGTGGCAGGGCATACAAGCCATCACTCACTACAGGACTTCATCACCTGCTTGTGACAATGATGGCTCCCTTCCAAATGCACTGAACAGCTTCTATGCACGGTTCGACATGCAGAATGGCGTGATGGTGAGGAAGACCACCCCTCCTCTGAACGACCAGGTACTGTGTCTCACCACGGCTGATGGAAAACTCTATGCAGAGTCAACCCACGTAAAGCTGCTGGACCAGACAACATCACAGGCAGAGTGCTCAGAGAATGTGCAGAACAGCTGGCAGATGTTCTCACCGACACATGCTTTAAGTCTACCACCATCGTCCCCGTGCCGAAGAAGACTTCTGTGTCCTGTCTCAATGACAACCGCCCTGTTGCACTCACACCCATCATCATGAAGTGCTTGGAGCGGCTCTTCATGAGACACATCAAGACCCTGGTGCCCCCCTCACTGGATCCCCTGCAGTTCGATACAATCTTCAATCAATACAATTTCTGACTGAAAGAATCGGGAGCTATACCTCCAGCACCACCGCACTGAGCACTGGGGCCCCCCACTCATGATTGTGTAGCGACACACAGCTCCAATCATATGGTCTCATCAGCAAGAATGACGAGTCAGCGTACAGAGAGGAAGTGCAGATGCTAACAGACTGGTGTAAAGACAACAACCTGTCTCTAAATGTCAAAAAAGACAAAAGAAGATGGTTGTTGACTTCAGGAGGACATGGAGCAATCACTCTCCGCTCAGCATCGACGGCTCTACTGTGGAGATCATCAAGAGCACAAAATTCCTGGGCGTCCACCTGGAGGAGAACCTCACCTGGTCCCTCAACACCAGCTCTCTGCATAAGAAAGCCCAACAATGCCTTTTTGTCCCAAGAAGGCTGAGAAAGACATAACTTCCACCACCAATCCTCACCACCTTCTATAGAGGAACTATTGAGAGCATCCTGAGCAGCTGCATCACTGTCTGGTTTGGGAATTGTACCATATCGGACCGCAAGACCCTACAGCGAATAGTGAGGACAGCTGAGAAGATTATCGGGGTCTCTCGACAATCAACTGATTCCCCACCCACCCCGCTACTGTCACTCACAACTAGAAGTCAGGACTAAACCAATTCACCTCCACATAATCATTTATTCGTTTTATTACCATTTTTATTAGCCATTTCACACAATTTTGAAAAAGAAAAATACATAAATTATAGCTCTGTGTTTATAATGTTGTAAATGAAATGTGCACCACTATTTGTAAAAATATCAAGGTGTTTAGCCCACCACTGGATGGATTTCCCCTCCTTTTGCGAGACGATAACTTTCCTCCACGCCCCCTTCCCTCCCTTCCCCTTTCCACTTCTCACAGCTTCAGTGCTGCACCTTTTGCACCTTTTCAGCAAACTTGCACAGGGGTGCCGCCGCGCCAAAGTCATATATAAAAAAAATCGTTTAGTGGCGTGTCAGCGCATTTACCCCCCAAGTGCCGCCCCTCTGGAGTCGTGAAAAAATGCCGCCCCGGGCAGCTACCCAGTTCGCCCATGCCTAAAACCGCCACTGCCCCTCACACTCACTCTTCACCCTCCTGCCATCTGGAAAAAGGTACCGAAGCATTCGGGCACTCACATCCAGACTATGTAACAGTTTCTACCCGCAAGCCATTCGTCTCCTCAACATAAAAGGACTGGACTGATAAACATACATACACACACACACACACACACACAAATCTCTCAGACGAACTAAATAACATCCGGTCTGAACTGATAAACACACACATGCACAAACACACTGATCTACAACCATCTTCATTTGTTCATACCCACCTACCTGAACTGCTATTTGCAATATTTGCACAATATTTATCTCACTCTGCTATTTGCACAAAAATATTTTTGACACAATATAAATTGTCTACTGCTATTCTTTATTTTTTCCGACTACCTCAACACATACCTCATCATACAGTTTGCTATAAACAAAAACATTTTTGACACAATGTCATTGTCAATGTCAATTGTTTACTTCTGTTTTTTCTCACTACCACAACACATACATTACAGACTAAAAGTTTGGACACACCTTCTCATTCAAATAGTTTGAATTTGTATTATGGCAAGAAAAAAGCAGCTAAGTAAAGAAAAACGAGTGGCCATCATTACTTTAAGAAATGAAGGTCAGTCAGGCCGAAAGATTGGGAAAACTTTGAAAGTGTCCCCAAGTGCAGTCACAAAAACCATCAAGCGCTACAAAGAAACTGGCTCACATGCGGACCGCCCCAGGAAAGGAAGACCGAGAGTCACCTCTGCTGCGGAGGATAAGTTCATCCGAGTCACCAGCATCAGAAATCGTAGGTTAACAGCAGCTCAGATCAGAGAGCAGGTCAATGCCACACAGAGTTCTAGCAGCAGACACATCTCTAGAACAACTGTTAAGAGGAGACTGTGTGAATCAGGCCTTCATGGTAGAATATCTGCTAGGAAACCACTACTAAGGACAGGCAACAAGCAGAAAAGACTTGTTTGGGCTAAAGAACACAATAAAGAAAACTCTTTGAATGAGAAGGTGTGTCTAAACTTTTGGTCTGTACTGTACCTCATCACTAAAAAAAGGCATTTCAGTATTGAAACGTGTTAAATTGTTGTGTTACATTGTTGTGTTATCATGTAGCTCTTGTCTGCACAATTGCACATGCACTTTGTTGTCTGTTGTCTAGTGTTGTCTCTTCTAGTATAAAAAATTGATAGCTTAGGTTAACTTAAAAATGTAAAATCTGCGTTGCTAATTTATGTTGTGTTGTTAATTTATGTCGTTTGCATGTATGTAGCACCTTGGTCCTGGAGGAACGTTGTTTCGTTTCACTGTGCACTGTACGGACTGGCAGGCCACCTCAAAGAGGGCCTCTGGAAGAGGAAGAGACAGTTCACAACATCAGCGAATAAAGGAAGAAATGGTTACTCCTTCTTAACACAGATACAAAAACAACTTCTTTGCACAATAGAAAAGCATCTCACATCTCCACTCAAAATGGTGTAGAGCAGCACAAGTGTCTTGAATAGGGAAGTGTCATAATCCCCTGGCAGTTGCTGACCCTCCAGAATGCATTTCCTCTGGGCCCCAGGACAGAGAACATACAAAGCTTTAGGAACACATACTATTTTCATCAGTTAAAGTATTGCCTTAGCGGGCAATTTACGATGCGTTTTATCTGGGACGACATGGCTCGGGTCTTGCTGAAAACCTGCTTGAGATCATGATAATGAGGGGGAACCTTGGAGATATCCGGAGTGTTCTCGGGAGTGACAGGAGTGGGGAGTGTAGGGAGCACAGAGCAGAGGCACGACGTGGCACAAGAGGGGCTCCAACCCGTGATAACATGCTTGATCCAGTCGATCTGGGGACCATGGAGAGCTAGCCATGGGAAACCAAGGATCAGAGTGGCGTATTACTTATTGATCATAAAAAGGCAAATCTCCTCAGAATGATTCCCCGTTGTTTGCAAAGTGAGTGGATGAGTCTTGTGAGTGATGGCCGGTAGGGGGCTTCCGTCCAGGGCTCGAACTGCCAGTGGAAGGTCCAATGAAATGCATGGGATCTGCAATGCTTTGACCGTGGCTGAGCTGATCAGATTCTAGTCAGAGCCAGAGTCAATGAGTGCTTGAATGGGATACGCTTGGCCGCCGATAATTAGTGTAACAGAGAGCAGGGGGCGAGGTTCTGGGAGTTTGTCGTAAGGAGCGCCCTCTAGAGCTCCCAATCTGACTAGAGGGCGCCTCCTTTTAACGGACAGCTCTTGGACATGTGACCTGAACCCCCACAATAGAAGCAGGCCCTCTCCAGGCGGCGGTGGCGTCTCTCCTCATCCGATATGCGGGTTCTGCCCAGCTGCATGGGCTCCTGCTGATTAGTCGGTGTTGGAGGAAAGGATGGGCGAAACGTCCTGGGGGGGGGGTGACCTCCGGGTCAGTCGTCTTGAACGAAGACACGAGCCGATCCTCCCGGCGAGGGCCATGAGTTCATGGAGATCAGAAGGAAGTTCGCGAGAGACTAGCACATCCTTGAGTGCCTCCGAAAGTCCCTCCAGGAAGACGTCTGTTAGAGTTCTGTCATTCCATCCACTCAAGGCGGCTAAGGTCCGAAACTCGATGGCGTAGTCATATGCAGAGTGTGATCCCTGGCGTAGGTGTAAAAGTTTAGCTCCAGCCTCCCTGCCGACGTGGGATCGGTCAAAAACCCTCCTCATTTCTCCAAAAAAGGCCTCAAAACTGTCACAACACGGGTCGTGAGCGTCCCAGAGTGCGGTGCTCCATTCTCGGGCCCTCCCAGTGAGGAAAGTGATAACATATACTACCCGAGACCTTTCTGAATGGAAGGTGGAGGCCTGAAGCTCAAAAATCAGAGAGCACTGAGATAGAAAAGATCTACAAGTACCTGGTTCTCCACCGTAAGTGGGAGGAGCTGGCTGGCGTGGCTCTCGCGGGGAGTCCGTGAACGTGGTCCAAGCTGTAGAAACCTGAAGACGCTGCATTTGGGCTGTGACGTCCGTGAGTGTCTGCCTGGTGGTGACAAGCTCCTCCTGATGTTTACCAAGGAGAGCGATTCTCCAGTGCTTGCCTCATCCTGTCCACTCCTGCTGGATCCATAGTGGCCAGATTATTCTGTCAGTAACCATGGTTTTCGTTAGCTGCTGAGGTGGATCCAGATGCAGGTGCAGAGGCTAAGCAGGCGCTGCGCTCAGGTTGTAGAACAGGTGTGTGCGCACAGGTCCGTTGTAAGAGCGTTGAGTTTGCTGTTGAGGAGGATGGGCGTGCGCGTTGGGTCGAGAGCAGTTGAATTTGTGAGCGTGGTGTTCGTGCTGAGACGTGAAGATCAGCCGTGGTCGAGAAAATGTGCACGTTGGGTCGAGAGTCGTTAAATCCGTGAGCGTGGTGTCCGTGCCGAGACGTGAAGATAAGCCATGGTCGAGAGAGATTGCGTGTTGGGTCGAGAGCCGTTAAATCCGTGAGCGTGGTGTCCGTGCCGAGACATGAAGATAAGCCATGGTTGAGAGAGAACGCGCGTGTTGGGTCGAGAGCCGTTAAATCCGTGAGCGTGGTGTCCGTGCCGAGACGTGAAGATAAGCTGTAGGAGAGAGAGTGCGCGTTGAGTCGAAAACCGGGAAATCCGTCAGCGAGGCAAACAAATCCGAATCGTGAGACAATGGGGAAAAACGAGAAACGAAACAAGACTTCGGTAACGTGATCACAATCAAAAATAAATGCGAGAGAACTGGCTAGAGCACTCAATAATCTGGCAAAGAACTGGTGTGCTGCGCTTCCGGATCGGATGAGAAACCGGTGTGCAGGTGGGGCGGTCCGGGGGCATGGGAAATGTCATGACAGCGTGGGAAAACAAACCCGCATGATGAGGAGCTTGACAGCGTGGGAACGGAAATGTCAAATGAAATGCATGAGAGTGCCGAGAGCGTGACACATCATCGGTAACCAGGCAACCAACACACCGCCGAGGGCTTTCCCGAAAGAAGTCACCTCAACCCAGCACACCGACCAATCAGCAACGCCGTGATTCCCTTCGCTGAAGGTGAACCAACGAGAACAACCGTCACGTAACGCAACTAAAACAGACAAAGCTTCATACCTTGCTGAAAGTGGTGCGCAATTCATAACTAAACCATAAGATTAAACCTAATGCTCTGCTCTTGTGACTTTATCAGTTCCAGTAAATCATACTAGAAGAACTCCATTAACTTTAACCCTCTAAACTGTTTAAGTGTATGTGTGTGTGCGTCAGTAATTAAAATAGCGTAGTTTCATGTAACTTAGATTAGTTAAATAAATTCTTGCTTCTTTATAAAGAACTGTTGTTTTGGTCATGTATTTTAAAGTTTAATCATTTGCCCAGATCTTACGTTACCTTGCTCATAATTGCTAAATACTAGATTTTGTGTTATCAACGGTGGCCACGTGATAAGCAGAACTGCTAGATTCAGTAAATTGTGCTAAACGCTGAACGGGTAGTCCATAAAGTGTACTCTATAAATTTTTAATCAATTCAATAACATTAACCCGAATCCTTAAATATTTGATTCACCTTTAATCCAGAGTTGAAACCCTACAGTACTGAACTGTATATGGTTAGAATGACAATAAAGCCTACTTGACTTGAAATTTTTGAAACGTGAATTCTTACGTTCAAAGGTGTCTGACTCTCACGGTACCTTGGCTGTTCATGCCGGGATCCTACCAAGCCAAGGCTAAAGCAGGTCAACTAGAAAACTGTCCATTAAAATTCGAAGACGCGTCTAGAAGCGTTTCAATTTGTGTATGGTTGTCAACCCTAATGCTGAGTAAACCAATACCGTCATTGTTATTACTTTCTTTCGCCCGGAGGAAATTTTAAATAACAATCACTGTCTTCGTCCTGAGAAATACCCATTTCAAAACCTCGTTATTTAGGAGCACCCTTCTAAATCAGACTTAATAAAAACAAAAGGGGGAGAAGAAATTTGGTATTTAAGTCAAGTCAAGTCAATTTTATTTATATAGCGCTTTTAACAATTGACATTGTCGCAAAGCAGCTTTACACAATAAAAAGAAGTAAGTTTGTATGCAATGTGTATGAATCAAAATGATAAGATTGTCCCTGATGAGCAAGCCGAGGGCGACGGTGGCAAGGAAAAACGGTGGTAATAGGAAGAAACCTTGAGAGGAACCCATCCTCATCTGGGTGATAACGGATAGCAGGGATTGATCAGCATAATAATGCGTAATGTAAGTTCAGTTTAAAATTAAAAGGAGTCCAGTTTGTTCCTGGAGGCTCAGGTAGACTGTAGGAAATTCCAGTCCTGAGCTATCAAACAACTGAAGTCACAGGTCCCCAGAGAACAGCTGTCAGCATCAATCGAGGACAGGACAGTCTTCATGGAAACCATCTCCAGCCACCACACGAATCCAGGCAGACCACACGGGGCATCCATGCGACGAGATCTCCGACCAGAAGCAAGACTCCAGGACAGGTTAGACGGGTCCAGAGGGGTCTGGATCACTGGCAACTCAGGAGGGACATGTATAGCTCGACAGAGAGACAAGGAGAGGGAAAGGAAAGAGGGAGAGAGAGAGGGGAGAGAGCAGAAGAGGAGAGAACAGAAAATAAGGAGAGATGGCAGTTAGGTATGGTCACAGTCAACATGTATAAGGTGAATGTATATTTAGTGCAAAGTGCAAGCAGGGACTCCGGCAGGACTAACTATAACAGCATAACTAAAAGGGAGAGCTAAAAGGAAACACAGACATGAGGGCTCCCTGTGATGTAAAGCAACCAATCACCTCACCGTCAACAAACCTGAGTGATCAATGAAAGTGGGGGAGACAGCTTCTAAACATACCAGTTCACCAGAATACTCTACTTCCATGAGTCCCCCAGATCTGCTCCTTTAATTAAGGTTAATCTATTTACAAAAATGCTGCGCTAAATAAATAGGTTTTTAGCCTAGATTCAAACACTGAGACTGTGTCTGAGTCCCGAACATTAATAGGAAGACTATTCCATAACTTTGGGGCTTTGTAAAAAAAAGCTCTGGCCCCTGCTGTAGTTTTAATAATACGTGGTACTGACAGGCAGCCTGCATTCTTTGATCGAAGTAGGCTTGGCGGATCGTAAGACACTAGCAGTTCACTCAAATACTGTGGCGAGAGACCATTTAGTGCTTTAAATGTCAAAAGTAGTATCTTAAAATCGATGCAAAATTTCACAGGGAGCCAATGCAGTGTAGATAAGATAGGGGTGATGTGCTCGTATCTTCTGGTTTTAGTGAGGACGCTCGCTGCTGCATTCTGTACTAACTGAAGCTTGTTTATACACCTAGTTGAACAACCAGACAGTAAGGCGTTACAATAGTCCAACCTAGAGGTGATAAAAGCATGAACTAGTTTTTCTGCATCATTTAGTGATGATATGTTTCTTATCTTGGCAATATTTCTAAGGTGGAAGAAAGCTATCTTGGTAATATTATCTACATGTGCTTCAAACGAAAGGCTGGAATCTATAATCACACCAAGGTCTCTTGCTGTTGCATTTGATGGAACAGAAAGGCCATCAAAAGTTACAGTGTGATCAGAAAGCTTAGTTCTAGCTGCTTGTGGTCCTACGAACCAGAGGATTAAGCAGAAGAAAATTAATTAACATCCAATCTCTTATGTCCTGCACACACTGCTCAATTTTAGCAAACTGGTTTTTCTCATCTGGTTTTGCTGAGACATATAATTGTGTGTCATCAGCATAACAATGAAAACTAATACCATGTTTACGAATTATGTTGCCCAGAGGAAGCATGTAAAGGCAAAAAAACAGTGGGCCTAAAACTGAACCCTGTGGAACACCAAACTCCACTTGAGAACATAAGGAATGGTCACCATCTAAATCTACAAACTGATAACGATCAGTCAAATAGGTTCTGAGCCACAAGAGGGCAGTTGCCTTAATTCCTACTACCTTTTCTAATCTGTGAAGGAGAATACTATGATCAACGGTGTCAAAAGCTGCACTGAGGTCCAT
Organism: Clarias fuscus; assembly: GCA_030347435.1. Classification (NCBI taxonomy): domain Eukaryota; kingdom Metazoa; phylum Chordata; class Actinopteri; order Siluriformes; family Clariidae; genus Clarias; species Clarias fuscus. The sequence goes on along the minus strand of CM059212.1, from coordinate 13,248,232 downwards.
TAACACAAGTATAGTGACGCAACCCTGATCAGAGGCCCATAGGAGGTTGTTTATTACTTTAACAAGTGCTGTCTCTGTGCTGTGATGAGCCCTACATCCTGACTGATACAGTTCATTTATGCTATTTCTGTGTAGATGTGAACATAGCTGCTGTGATACTACCTTTTCCAGAATCTTGGAGATAAAGGGAAGGTTTGATATCGGCCTGTAATTAGAAAGCAGACAGGGGTCAAGGTCAGGTTTCTTGATTAGCAGTTTAATAACAGCTAATTTTAAGGATTTGGGAACATACCCACTACTGAGTGAACAGTTAATTACTTTCAACAGGGGTTCTATTATTGCTGGTACTATCTGTTTGAGAAAATGTGTCGGTATAGGATCTAATATACAGGTTGACAATTTTGAAGAAGAGATGAGTGAAATTAGTTCCCTCGCTTCAAGGGGAGTAAAGTATTATAAGTTCTAATGTGATGTGGTTAGATCATCTGAATTACTTGAATTGTCTGGTTTCAAAGCCTGAATTTTTTGCCTAATATTTATGATTTTGTTATTGAAAAAGTTCATAAATCCTCATTACTGCATGATGTTGTTGTGGAGATTTCTGCAGTGGTCTTGTTTTTATTTAATTTAGCTACGGTATTAAATAAAAATCTCGGGTTGTTTTTGTTATTTTCTATAAGAAAACCCTAGCATCACTGAGAGCTTTTTTATAGTTCAGGATGCTCTCCTTCCAAGCTATTTTGAATACTAACAATTTAGTTTGGCGCCATTTACATTCAAATTTTCGAGCGGTTTGTTTTAAAGAATGTGTGTGGTCATTATACCAAGGAGTTTGCGTATAGAGTTTCTTATCTCTAATCATTTTCCTTTTAACTGGAGCTACATTATCTAAGCTATAACGAAGTGCTGACTCTAGATATTCATTCGCCTGTTTGAGTTCTGTGAAATCAGATGACGATCCAATCAAAGTTGATAACTCTGGAAGATTATTGATAAAGCTCTGTGTTTGATGTAAATGTACGTTTAAGGTGGAAGCGCGGTGCTGTGCATACATTATTACTATGACACGCTTTAATCGAGACAAGATAGTGATCTGAGATAACTTCAGACTGTGGAATTGTGGTTATATTTCCTATACTTAATCCGAAGGATAATATTAAATCTAAAGTGTGACCTGCTTTATGAGTGGGTCCTACTACACATTGATTTACATTGATTTATGTTGATTTATGTTTAACACTTTCTGACACCAGAAATGCAGATTCTGTTTGTTGCTGTTTCCTCAACTTAGCATTAGCTCCAACCTTTCCTTACAAAAAGAGAACCTCTTCTTACAGGAGATGGGGGAGCTTACCATTACTACTCTATCTCTTGCTCTGTGTTGTTCTTCTTTTTTTAATCTATTCTCTAGCTATGCTAACTGTGTGTTCACTAGCTTTTCCCATAGAGACTCCCAGTTAACAGCACGCCCACCAGAGGACCACAGTCACAGAGAACCACGCTCAGCATTAGCCCACACTTACACATCTGTTTGCTGTGTTGTTTTTTGTTTGTTTCTTGTTTATCCTGTTTTGTTTTTCTTCTTCTAAAATCTGTCAGACATCAAACATGTCTCACACCACAGACCACGTCAGTCACTGGGAAGATCTGAAGACATGGCTAAGTGTTGTAACAGCCTCCTACCTAAGGCCACCGAAACACCAAAGCACCAGCCACAGGGCCAGCTGGATGACAACTTAATGAGCTCTATGAAATAAGACCCAAGTCAGTGCTATAGTCCCAAAGAACTGTCCAAGATCACCGGCTCCTTATGTCACACACTCATCATCGCTCTCAAGCTGAGCGACAGGCATGCCGACCTATCTATAGCAAGAGCTGACACGTGCACAACAACTTGTCAAGCAGCTAGAACTGGAGGCTGAGGAGCGACAGAAAGGGGGTGTCGAGGTAGAGCAAGAGGTGAAAATCACCAAGCTGCAAGATGCCCTGGCAACTACTACACATGAAAGGGAACGTCTCGGGTTACTTTGCTGTAACCCTGTTCCCTGAAAAGCGGGAACGAGATGCTGCGCTTGAAAAGGTCTTCACTGACCAGTTGTTGAAGCATGTGTGTCAAATACACCAAAAACTTGGCCCTTACAACCTCAGTCAGGTGACGTCATCACCTGACTGACCTGGAGGTTATAAATAGGTTATAAATAGGTCTGAACCGGAAACATCCTCAGGTCAATTTGTCTGAAAGGACGTCCAGTCACGCCGCTTTTCAGGGAACAGGGTTACAGCAAAGTAACCCGAGACGTTCCCTTTCAAAGCTACACTCGATGCTGCACTTGAAAACGCTATGGGAACGAGAATACCAACGCCGCCGCACTGGAAGTGTCTGGACCCCAGAGTTGTGTTGCGTGCGCGCACAATCATCAAGGAAGTCTAGACCTGATTGTGGGATGCTGAGTCTAGGACCATAAGCATGGAGTAGGATGGATATCCGAACTATAAACTCTGAGAAAAGTGAGCGGAGGGGACCAGCCTACCGCATCACACACTTGCTGCAAGGGAACACCTTGCAAACCCCTTAGTTGAATGGGCCCCAACTCCTAGAGGTGAAGTGTGACCACGCACCTCATAGGCTAGGGCAATAGTATCCCTCACCCTTCTAATGTGACCCAGATTGTTTAGTGGCAGCCGCACACCCGGTTGCAGCATAACATATAAAGAGCTGCCCCTCTTGCGCCACTGACTAGTGCAGTGGACTTAAATCTGTAGAGCATGTACTGGACACAATGAGTGAAATCCTTCCTGCTCCTGAGCATTTGACGGCGGAGGACAGAAGGTTTCAAGAACAACTGGTTGCATAATCAAAAATGGAACTTTCGGAAGATAATTCGGGTGAGGATGCATAAAAGGCAGAAGTTCTAGAGGTTTGAAAGGGGCCTCAGCCAACCTTTGAACACAATAGCTTTGTCCCTTAAAGGGACTGTTGTTCTAGGCCTGAGGACAGTTTCTCATGCAGGAACTCCAGCACTGAGACAGTCTGGTAGTGGACTGGGTCTACATGGTTTGCCATACGTCCAAAATCATGTTCGAGAGAGCCCTAGCACTTGGAATAATTTATATTAGCTTACCTGGATCTCTTAGGAATGTGAATCGCCTTGTGGGATGGGAAATTGTCCTAAGCCTGAGGCAAAATATGCTGCGCTAGCTCGTTCAAGCGGCGCGGACGCAATTCGTCATGGCGATTTATATAGAAGACTTCCATTATGCTGCCCACACTAGGACATGGTTAGCCTCTTTGCTGGAGGAGGTATTCCAGGGCCAGAAATAAGCCATCGTTTCGAGGCAACTGGTGTGCCATGCGAGAAGATGACCTCTCCAGATCGTTTGAGCTGGACGGCCATCCAAGACCGCACCCCAACCCAAAAGAAAGCGTTTGTCATTAGAATCTCGTGATGACAGAGACCTAGAGTGGGACCCAAAGTTAAAACCCGGGGTCTGAACCACATAGAAAGGGTACGAAGCCCCTGGCGTGTATCCTATTTGCTCAGGGGATTGGCCCTTGAATGAAATCCCCTGGATCTCAGCCACAACAGAAGGTCTCATATGCAGTTGGCCCAGGATATCACCATGGATACACCTGTCATGAGACCTAGATTCTCTGAAAGCAACGAAGGTTCACCTTCTGGCCTATTTTGATGTTCCTTAGGATACTAGGAGACAATGTGCCTGTATTCAGACTGAAACCTCCTAAGGCCCCCAAATACGTTGTCCTATGAGCGGGAGAGACAACGCTTTTCTTGGTGTTGAGTCTCAACCCTAAAGATTCAAGATGAACTAGGACGACACGTTGATGTTGAAGCGCTAGCTCCTGAAGCTGAGGCAAGTCGTGAATAAAATTTTAATTACGGATGTCCTTGAACCATATAGGAAACAGTGCGGCATCCAGCCTGCTATATATATGCAGGTGCAATGTTTTTATATAAAATATGCGTCCTTCAGGTCGATTGTTACAAACCAATCTTGTGATTGGATTTGAGAAACTATCATCTTGACCGTCAAAATTTTGAATTTTAATATCCTGAGATAGCGGTAACACCTGCAAGGATGTAGAATTGGAAAAAAAAACAGTAGTAGCAGCCTGACTGTGTGTCTGGGAGGGGAACATGTTCTATGGCCCCTGTACCCAGCAAAGTCTATAATAGCTAAATGCGCTCGTTCCGGTTTCACGGAAGTGAAGACCACGCCGCTGAAACACGAAAGACGATGCGCAGGTTGCATCCTCTGAGCCCTGAGCCTTAGCTTGCATGCTGGCAATTTCTCTGAGAGGGGCACAACATCAGGTTGAGCGGAGGGAATGGGGGGGGGGTTTCGGTGCCCTGAAAACACGGCAGAAGCCAAACCGAACATCTAACACTTCGTTGGTGACCACTCTTCCGCGGAGTTTGCACGGCCTTCTGAGACACCCTCATGGTCCTGGCATTTCACCAGCCTCAGGCCCTCTTCTTTGAGGAGATCATGCTCCTCAGGTCCGGCCTTTTAAAGGCAGGCTGAGAAGCGCGGCGAGTCGTACTCCAGTCTTTACAAGGGGGTGCTTGGCTCGCCACACTCCTTCTGCGCCTCACGCCTCATTAGAACCAGACCTAGTCGGGACTGGGTGGCCGACGATCCCAACTCCTGAGCACGCCGGGGAAGAAACCTCAGAAACGCCTCCTCTCGAAACCTATTGGTGATGGTGTTCACAGCGTCACCGAATAGGCCAGAAGGCGAGATAGGGGCATCAAGGAGGAATGAACGCTCCTTGTCCTTGATGCCAGTGAGGTTCAGCCACAGATGTCTCTCCGTGGCAACCATAGCAGCCATGGAGCGGCCAATGGCAAGGACTGTCTGCTTTGTGGCACGGAGAGACAAATCCGTGGCTCAGCAAAGCTCTGAAAAAGCTTGCTGGTCAATGGACCCGCCAGTGCTCAGGTCCTTCAGCAGATCAGCCTGGTATGCCTGCAACACCGCCATGGTATGCAGCGCTGCACCCACCTGACCCGCTGACTGAAAAGCCTTCCCCACTAGCGAAGATGTTAGTCTACACAGCTTAGTGGGGAGTTTAGGCTTCTTCAGTGAAGATGAGCATCCAGGAGAGAGATAGCTTGCAAGCGTCTCCTCAACCTGGGGCATCATCATGTAGCCCCGCATGCCTGCATCAACAATCGTTGAATAAATCGACATCGTTGGCACAAATATGCGGGACGAATAAGGTTTACTCCATGAACGAGTTACCTCGTCATGGAGATCACCAAAAAAGGGGAGGGACCTTCGTTGAGGTCTCTCACCTCGGCCACCCGACAGAAACCTGTCTTCTAACTTTGAGTGTTTGGGACTCACCTGTTCCTGAGGCCAGTCGAGATGTAGGCGTTCGACTGCCCTGGTTACCACATCCAGCAATTCCTCATACTCTCGCTCGCCGCGAGAGTAGCGTCCTGGGGTGGTGAACTCACTGGAGAGAAGGGAGGAAGTCTCCAGCGCCCGATCAGAAGAAGCATCGAGATGCGCTTCATAAGCGGACGCGGGAATTTCCTGATCCGGCGAGAGCGCGAGAGAAAAGGGGAAATCCGTCTCACGTGCTTCCGCCAGATCAATGCGTGAACCCCAAGAGTGAAGCGCGGCTCGCGATTTCTCTTTGAAGAATGCGAGCCGGGCGCGAAGCGCTTTGATCGGAAGCAGATTGTACAGTGCAGTGCTCGCATTGTCCCTCGAGTCCGCCGAAAGCATGATCTTCACCCAAACATTCAAAGCAAAGAGCATGACAATCGCCATCGGAGAGAAGCCTCCCGCAGGGAGCAATGTCTGACTTTCATTGGTTAACATTCATAGAATTTTTTTAAATTATTACTTTTGTCAGATTAAAGTTATTTATGTGACCATTGTGAGTTTTTCTTTCATTGACCGAAGGGTAACAACAATTTTGTCCACGTGTGTATTTTATTTTATGTCTGTCTAATTGTTATGTCGTTGTCTAACCCGTTAAGCTAATAGGCTAGCAAATGATTGTGACCGATAAGAGCTATTCTTACAACCGTCCAAGTGTGTAAATTCATTTTAAAAAAAGGGAAAAAAGTTTCAAAACACTGTATTGTCCACATTGCTCCTATAGTTTTGTTGAAGAGTATTGGAAATGCAGCCGTTGTTGTGATGATTAGAAATAAATATAATTATTTGGGAGGGTTGCGTCAGGAAGGACATCCGGCGTAATACCTGTGCCAAGCTTGTATAGTATGTGCGGACCAATATTTGTTTATGAAAGTTACAATATTTAAAGGTTCATATCTCAAATAAAATTAAATCTTATCATGGGTCTTTTAAAATATAAGTTTTAAAACCACAGTCATAGCCAGGGACTATAATATGGAACTCCAAAGTGTTCAAAATTAAATAAATAAATAGGACATGATGATGAAATAAATAATTCTATGAATAAATAAGACACAGATATGTAATATGAGAATGATATTGTGAAATAATGGAACATATTTTGAGACAAAGCTTATTATTATAAAAAATATTGCTCTCTGCTATATAAATTTACTTATTATTATGAAATAATATTTCATGGTCATTATTTTTCCCAATAACAGAGATTATTGCAGAGGCATTTTATTTAATTCCAGCTGTTTTTATTTCAAAATCCCGTTTATCCTGATGGCCTATTTATTTCATAATGCGACTTTTTATTCAGACTTAAGTACCAGCGCATGAAGTATCAATTTAGGTCTAATGGTGCACTGGTGTCCTATGCAGTAGGTGGCAGAACAGTGTCTACTGCACTGTAAACTCTAATGCTCAAAGCAATTAAACACATTCAGTACTGTTAACTTTACTTATTGCAATTAGGTCAAATTAATGGACCTTTTTGAGTATTTATGAGTTTCTAGAAATTACACTTTTCAAGTTAGCTGAACAAATTTGATATTTTATGTAATCGTAAGTACTTAAGTAACAGTGACTGTCACCTTAAACTTCCACCAATGTAAATTCTATAGAGCACTGGTGGTTCAGTGGCAGGTGTTTCGCCTGCCATGCGGAAGACCCGGGTTCGATTCCTGGGCTGGATTGTCTGCAAAAATTTAGTTGATTTGCACAAGTTCAACAAACTCAAAAATTGATAGATTTGTTTACTTAAAATTGGAAATATCATTCCTTAAAAAAATTGATGTAACTGATTACCTCAAATATTTTGAGTTTTGCCAACTTAATCAGGTTTACAGTGTGGTAAATTATCCCTCTCTATCTGATCTGCTAAAATGAGCAGAACTGACTGAAGTTCACACCAGTCCACCATCTTCCGTGACTTTTGACCTAGCACCAGGGGTGGCCTGGGACCAAAAAGTGGCCCTGGACTTCCTGGCCCACAGCAGCTCACCACATCCCACATCATAATACACTGGCTTATTAATGTGGAGATTTATTTTTAACACAACTTACTAGAATAATAATATAAACGCAATACAGAAATAAATGCTTTTTAAGCATATTATTTGAAGTATCACTGAACATATATTGGGTCATGTTTATAAAACAGGAAAGGAATGAACATTAAGACAAACAACATATAAAACTATAAAGACAATATTTTAGCTAGTCAGGGGGTATCATCTTGATGCAGTCAGTGTAAGATATACCACTTATCAGTGTAAGCTGCAAGTGCAGCAGGGTCAGTGATGATGAACCAATGCCTGCTGATGATGACCAACACCTCTCACCTGATCTACCAGAGCCGAGGGAAAAGAATGGGAATCAAACTGAACAGGAAATCTGCAATATGTGTGTGTGTGAGGGTTAGTGTGTGTGAGAGTGAGGGAGAGAGGCGACGTGTCAGTCTGTGTGTGATGAGTAAATGTGTGGATGTGAGTCTGTGTGTTAACATGAGTGATGTGTCTGTTATTTTGTGTGTGAGACATGTGACTTGTTAGTGCGTGTGTGCGTCTTGAGAGAGGTGTGTGTGTGTATGTATGTGTGCATGTGTATAATTTATGAGTGTGTTTGTGTATGCGTGTGTGTGTGTGTGTGTATGCATGTGTGTGTGTGTGCACGCGTGCATGTGCGAAATGTGTTTGTGTGTGTGAGTGTTAACATTTGTGATGTGTATGTGTGTTCAATAGGCCGCAAATACTGGAAGAAAAGCCTCACACTATGATGATGTCACTCAATGTGATGTCACTGAACGTGTCACTGAATATAAGGTCACTCAATATAATGCCACACAGAAAGTTATTAATAATTTTTCAGTGTAAGTATAAGGCATTATCACGGCTGGCCCATTTGAGATATCGAAAATCCCTCCGCAATTTTGCATCCTCAATGTCTTTAGATCTCTTCGGTCTGGTGTGGTGATGATTACATAAATTCATGCGTCGAGAGAGAGGTGCGTTGTGTGTGTGTTAACATTTGTAATGTGTGTGTATGTGTGTGTGTGCATGTATGTGATGTATGAGTGTGTCATCATCACACTATGATGATGTCACTCAAAGTGATGTCACTGAAGATGATGTCACTGAATGTGTCACTGAATATAATGTCACTCAATATAAGGCCACACAGTAAGTTATCCTTCCACAATTTTGCATCCTCAATGTCTTTAGATCACATCTATGGGGGGGAATACCACAGCAGCACACCTCAGCTCCTAGTCCGTTCTCTCCTCCTCACGCACACACCTCCTCAGCAACTCTTATAGGGAAACATACTGTACATACATAATACAACATAGTAGTGGCCGTTACATTAGCCAGCGGCCCACCAGGAAAACGCCCGGAGCTCCAAATGGCCAGTCCGCCTCTGCCTAGCACGTTGTTGCTAGCTGTAGCGGTGGTCGGAGGAGGAGGTATCCAGGGAAACTAATCGATGTTAAAGGATCAGCCAATAGGCGCGCAGGTCCAACCCACTGATTGACAGAACGACTTACGTCTGAATAAAGGATCACACAGCTGGCTCCGCCCTATCGCTCTTGATTGACAGAACAACTCATTCTGCTGCAAAGTCACATTATGAAATAAATAGGCCATCGGGAAAAACGGGATTTTGAAATAAATACTGACTTTGAAAAAATGACATTTTGGAATAAAAACAGCTGGAATTAAATAAAATGCCTCTGCAATAACCTCTGTTATTGTGAAAAATAATGGCCATGAAGTATTATTTCATAATAATAAGTAAATTTATATAGCAGAGAGCAATATTTTTCACAATAATAAGCTTTTTTTTCAAAATGTGTTCCATTATTTCACAATATCATTCTCATATTATATATCTGTGTCTTATTTATTCATAGAGTTATTTATTTTATCATGTCCTATTTATTTATTTAATTTTGAACACTTTGGAGTTCCATACTATTAAGGCATACACAAGTGTGTGTATAATAGGGGGCATTGTTAAAAGTGTAAAGGCATATACAGTACAAGTGTGTGGATAATAGCGACGGAGTTCAAGACATTCCCTGTTGCACATTTTGATAAAACAAGTGCAGCATTTTCTGCAATGGAAACGTACTCTATCTAGTTACTTTTATCAGAAAGTAATGCAGTAATGTAACTGATTACTTTTTTAAGACAGTAATTTTGTAATGTGATTAGTTACTTTAAAAAGTAACGTCCCCCAACACTGCTGTTTGCTGATCATAAACAGAGCTCTTCTGACACATCGTGTGTGTGTGTGTGTGTGTGTGTGTGTGTGTGTTTCTCTATCCCTGGTTCATAGCGGTGGCCGGTAAGTCAATTGAAATGTGGTAGACACATTAAGCAATAATTCTTTTAATCTATATACTGTATAGATTAAAAGAATCTGTATCTTGTTTTTTTGTTTGCCTGTATAGACGGTGGGTGTTATATTGAAGAGTGTTTGTACAGGAAGGCAGTAGGCAGCATCATCATCAACTTTTATGTCGTACTGTGAGTGTGTCACACTGTAAGTGTATCACAAGCCTTTTATGTCATACTGTGAGGTAATAATATATCTATATAGGAGGGGCGGTGGATATGACCGACACACTCCATTCAGTGGTACAGTAGCACGTGGGCACCAGGATCTCCATAAGGGCTGAGACGTGAGTACCCTCTAGTTCATCTTCACTTTACATCTGAATACCCCAGTCTGAATACCACAGGAGAAAGCAAGGCTCAAAATTCGTTTTAAAAGCTTAAATATATGTTTTTGCATTTGGGTGGATATTAAACGGCCATCATGGCATTGCTTTTCATATTAGCATATTAATCCATTAACTTAATTCCGTGAGTTGTTTGTTTATGCACAATTTTGTATACATTCGCTAAAGCAAGGGGAAAACCAAAAAGTATCTTTGAGTCTGATTCTTCTGGTGATCTAAACAATAGCACTGTGACATAAAAGAACATCACACTACAGGTACTGTAGACATTGCAGTGCACCAGATACCAATATTTACAATTATATACGATAGTTTCAGTGTGTAAGTAAATGTAAAAAATGTCTAAAGATCTGTATATTGCATGTGTGTGCATGTGGGGGTGTGGGAGAAATGAGTCGATCTCTCCTGTTTCAATGAATCAGTCTGGGAGCACAATGATAGAAAATGACTGTCCGGATAATAATTAATCCTAATTAGGGCTCCACAAGTCTTGACAAAATGTGAATCATGATTTTTCTCCATGATTCTCTGTGTTTTTCTTCTTCCAACAAACCATTGATTGCACTTAGGAAAAAAAGTGTTGTCTGCACAGGACTTTCAACTGACTTTACCTTATATTGCCTTGACATTATATTGAGTGACATTATATTCAGTGACACGTTCAGTGACATCATCTTCAGTGACATCACTTTGAGTGACATCATCATAGTGTTATGATGACACACTCATACATCACATACATGCACACACACATACACACACATTACAAATGTTAACACACACACACACACACACACACGCACCTCTCTCACGACGCATGAATTTATATAATCATCACCAAACCAGACCGAAGAGATCTAAAGACATTGAGGATGCAAAATTGCGGAGGGATTTTCGATATCTCAAATGGGCCAGCCGTGATAATGCCTTATACTTACACTGAAAAATGATTAATAACTTTCGTTGGGGCGTTATATTGAGTGACATTATATTCAGTGACACCTTCTGTGACATCACGTTCTGTGACATCACGTTCAGGAACATCATAGTAATGCGTACATAAACATCACAAATGTTAACACGCACATGCGCGCACACACACACACACACACACACACACACACACACACACACACACACACACACACACACACACACACACACACCACCTATGTTAACACACAGACTCACACACCATACACACAAACATGCACAAACATAAGCACATTTACACATCACACACCTCTCTCCCTCACACTCACACACACTAACCCTCACACACTAACGCCTCACACTCACACACACTAACCCTCACACACTAACGCACGCGCGCGCACACACACTAACGCACGTGTACACACACAAACACACTCATACATCACACATACAGTACAGACCAAAAGTTTGGACACACCTTCTCATTCAAAGAGTTTGAATTTGTATTATGGCACGAAAAAAGGAGCTAAATGAAGAAAACGAGTGGCCATCATTACTTTAAGAAATGAAGGTCAGTCAGTCCGAAAAACTGGGAAAACTTTGAAAGTGTCCCTAAGTGCAGTCACAAAAACCATCAAGCGCTACAAAGAAACTGGCTGACATGCGGACCGCCCCAGGAAAGGAAGACCAAGAGTCACCTCTGCTGCGGAGGATAAGTTCATCCGAGTCACCAGGCTCAGAAATCGCAGGTTAACAGCAGCTCAGATCAGAGAGCAGGTCAATGCCACACAGAGTTCTAGCAGCAGACACATCTCTAGAACAACTGTTAAGAGGAGACTGTGTGAATTCATGGTAGAATATCTGCTAGGAAACCACTGCTAAGGACAGACAACAAGCAGAAGAGACTTGTTTGCTCTAAAGAACACAATAAAGAAAACTCTTTGAATGAGAAGGTGTGTCCAAACTTTTGGTCTGTATTGTACATACATGTATCATATATGTACCACCCATATTACAACTCCTAAGGGTTAACACACGTCAAGTTCACTCCTCTGTAGCATTCGCTCTGTTTCCAGAGTCTCTGTGTAACAGCTAGAATTCAACACGGCAGGTTTAATTATCTAAGAGTTTAAGTTATAGCCCAATTAAAACTGCACGTGCCTGTCTATAATCAGACAGTAGTGTGTATTTTTGTTTATATCATGTTTGGGGGACATTTACCATATGCTGATAAAAATAACAAAGATGAACAAGCCACTCATGCCATGATAAACGCAACAACCAAAGAAAATCTCACCCCTTTTGGTTTTGCGCAGTAGCTTTCAGTACGGTTCATCGCGATTCACTGCTAGTTTTGGCGTAGTGATTGCGTTTTAAATCTTTCCGAAAAATTTAATGTTTAATTTACTCTATCCGTCTTCATCATGAAAGGTCCCACGCAGCCATTGTTCTCGGCCTTCTCTGGTTAACACTTCACAACCCACAAATCGACTGGGCTAGGAACATTATCAGGGGGTGGAGCTTCATCACTCTTATTGTTATCAGTGAACCTCCTGATCTCTTCCATGTTCTCATGAAATACAATGATCTCAAACAGGTCTATTAAACCTCGCTCTGTTTTCTCCCTCTGGCACCATATGAGCCATGTGCCCTCAACATGCTCCCTGCGACCACCCCCGGTCTGCCTTTATTCTTTAAAGAACAGGAGGCCATGCATAAGTATATGTACTTTGTTAGTGGCTAAAGCTCTATCTTTATCTGCTCTGACTTCCCCTAATGCTCCTTTAGAGCAGTGGTGGCTCAAACGGTGAGGCTGTGTGTTAACTGGAAATTATTTCACTTTGTGCTGTAAATAATTGAATATATACAGGGGTTGGACAATGAGACTGAAATGCCTGGTTTTAGACCACAATAATTCATAAGTTTGGTGTAGGGCCTCCTTTTGCGGCCATTACAGCATCAATTCGTCTTGCACAGTGGCCAGAGGGATTTTGAGCCATTCTGCTTGCAGAAGAGTGGCCAGGTCACTACATGATGCTAGTGGAGGAAACGTTTCCTGACTCGCTCCTCCAAAACACCCCAAAGTGGCTCAATAATATTTAGATCTGGTGACTGTGCAGGCCATGGGAGATGGGAGAAACTTCACTTTCATGTTTATCAAACCACTCTGTCACCAGTCTTGCTGTGTGTATTGGTGCATTATCATCCTGATACACGGCACCACCTTCAGGATACAATGTTTGAACATTGGGTGCGCATGGTCCTCCAGAATGGTTCGGTAGGCTGTGGCAGGGACGCGCCCATCTAGCACAAGTATTGGCCCTAAGGAATGCCATGATATTGCAGTCTAAACCACCATTGATCCACCCCCATGCTTCACTTTGGTCATGCAATAGTCTGGGTGGTATGCTTCTTTGGGGTTTCTCCACACCGTAACTCTCCCGGACGTGGGAAAGACTCCTCAGAGAACAATACACGTTTAACAGCTCAAGATTTTCGCTGGTGGCACCAATGAAACCGCCGTTTGGCATTGGCACGGGTGACCAAAGGTTTGGCTACAGCAGCCTGGCCATGTACATTGACCCTGTGGAGCTCCCGACGATCAGTTTTGGTGGAAACAGGAGAGTTGAGGTGCACATTTAATTCTGCAGTGAGTTGGGCAGCTGTGTTTTATGTTTTTTGGATACAATCCAGGTTAGCACCCGGACATCCCTTTCAGACAGCTTCCTCTTGCGTCCACAGTTACTCCTGTTGGATGTGGTTTGTTCTTCTTGATGGTATGCTGACATTAACTGGATACAGTGGCTCTTGATACATCACAAACACTTGCTATCTTGGTCACAGATGCGCCAGCAAGATGTGCACCAACAATTTGTCCTCTTTTAAGACAAAAAACTCTGGTATGCCACCCATAATGTCATGTGCATTACAATATTTTAAGCAAGACTGGGCTATTATTCTGCTAATTAAATCTTCACACTCTGCTCTTACTGGTGGAATGTGCAATCAATGAAGATTGGTCACCAGGCTGGTCAAATTTAGCTATGAAACCTCCAACACTAAATTGGCCAGTGTTTCATTTTCATTGTCCAACCCCTGTGTATACACACACATAATAATTGTGGCTTGAAAAACGAGCATGCCTTGATTTACGAATACCATGTATCGTCGAGTATTATGTGGCACGTATGCGCTTCTTGTGTTGACGCCGAGCATCACCTGATAACAGCTGAGCCAATGATTTTTCTCTTTCGTGTGCTGAGTAATTGTGGGTAATCGTCTCCCATGCTCGGCCTTAGTGCGTGTCTCTCACTCATATGGTCAACATCTATGCGCGTATGTACAGTTTATTATGACACTTTGAACACGTGTGTGTGTGTGTGTGTGTGTGTGTGTGTGTGTGTGTGTGTGTGTGTGTGTGTGTGTGTGTGTGAAACAACTTTTATTTTGGTCGTCCTTTTACACATGCGTGTTTATTATAACAAACGTGTGCACACGTGCAAAAGCAAAAGCAGGTCTCATTAGAGAGGTTAAAGATCCATTCTCTCTCTCTGTCAGACTGCCCTGACTCTGTTAGTGTGTGTGTACGTTTCATTGGACAGCGTGCCCCTTCCCTCCTCCTCTTGCCTTCTCTCACACACACACGCACACTATAACGGAAACACTGCTCTGTCGCGGTTCTTGTCAAAGGTAAAGTGCAGGTTTATTTGTTTTATTTTTATTTCACAGCAGTAAGTCTGTTAGTTAGTGCATGCAGTAAAGTGCCATTAGAGAGGTTTCTTGTTTATTTTCCCGATAAACAAGTGTTTCTGATAGTATGTGTTTGTGCTTGTGAAAGCACAAACAGCCCCCCTTGTTTCTGTTAGTATGTGTGGGCATGCTTGTCAAAGTCATGCAGCAAAGTAGTGTCCCCCTACAGAAACACTTGTTTTATCAGGACACAAACACTAACGGAAACAATTATCTGTATGTATTCATTTTTATTCTTGAGTTTTTATTTTTATTTTTTTATTAAATTTGTTTTGATTTACAAGTGTTTATATCTACGAGCATGTTTCTGGAATGAATTATGCTCGTAATCCAAGGTTCCAGTATATATATATATATATCCCATCAATTTGTCCTGCACTGCAACACTGGGGTGGGAGGCATTTACTCCTGGAAATCACTGATAGACAAAAGCCTGCACCACTTCTCCTTCTTTTCTCACCATCTAACTTCTGGTGAGAACTATGATATCGGTGATTGAGAGCTCCTAGTCCTCAAACTGGCCCTGGAGGAGTAGAGACACTGGCTGGAGGGGTCTGAGTTCCTGTTCCTGGTCTGGACCGATTACTAGAATCTTGAGTATCTGCGAACCATCAAGAGGCTCAACGCCCACCAGGCCCAGTGGCCGCTCTTTTTCTCCAGTTTCAACTTCTCTCCCGACACCCACAGCTCCACACCCTGTAAGACCTCCTCCCTTCCCATTGCTTGATCGTGACGGCCGAGCTAGTCATAATGTTCCTCTTGCCCTATGCCCTCAGGTTCCGGGAAGGGGGCTATGGCCCCAGACTCTCCGGCCACTCTGGGACCGCACAGACTTTATACGTCATTCAACAATGTTTCTGGTGGCTGATGCTAAGAGAGGATGTTTCACGTTTTGTGGCAGCATGCCATTTCTGCACAAGGTGCAAGCATGAAACCAACCCTCACTGGTCTCCTCAGACCCTTGCGTGTTTCTTATCGTCCATGGTTCCACTTTGCTTTAGGCTTTGTCACAGATTTACCACTGTCAGCTGGTAACACCTGCATCATAACCATAGTTGATCATTTCTCCAAGGCTGTGTCAGATCCCTTTCACCAAGGAGAGTGCATATTATTAATCATTCATGTCTTCTGGTATCATGGCATCCCCAGCGACTGAGGACCACAATTCATCTCCCAATTCTGCAATGCATTCAAGCTCAGCCTTCTGACAAATAGTTTTTTTTCCCCAAATGATCCCAATAAAGCTAGAAAATTGCGTAATAATAAACCTATCCCAAACACACTACATAAAGAAAAGGAACAGAATAGAAACATATTCATATTCATATCAAAACCTTTCATCCAGTTAGAACATGCATTTAACTTATAGTTTTATTATTTGTAATTATTTGTAAAACTAAAATGAAATACTACAAAAATACAAACATATTTGGTTAGTGTTGATGTTCTTGCTGCTGGTGTAAAAGTTTGGAACCATTAGTTGCCCGCAATTAAGGATTTTCATTATAAAAGACATTAATGCAAATTGCTAAAATCTGTTCCATCATAATAAAGATAAGTTGCATAAGTTGCACTCAAATTGACAACAGTGCTTGAGAAGATGAATTGATTTTCTTTGGATGGTATCAAGGTTAATGTGAATGGTGTCTTCCTTTTTTTCCTACAGGAAACTGATAAACATGACAAATATATCTTGGATACTTTTATACAGCACTGATGTGTGTACAAATATGGTTAGCAAGAAGTTGGTTATTGATTTTCTTTATAAGCAGGAGAAAGTAGTGCAACCCGCAATCCGAATCACAGGCTTTTTTCTGTTATTGTTTATATAGTTTATTTTTTTAATATAATAATAGTTACTGGCAGTAATATCTATCCTATAAACGCAGAGTTAATCTAATTAGTTAACAATTTTAATAAATGGGTTATAAATAAACCGACTAATGAGAAAAGGAATCTGTAATGTCAAAAAAAAAGTCTGCAGTGTAAAAGTCAGTAAGGTATTGAAAAGTATATTTGAAGAGTCTTTCAGAAAGCAGCCCTTGTGTTTTGTGTCTGGGTTCTGTTTAACATAACAAACTCCATTTCTTTTGGCTTTTTCATTTGGTGAATGAGTAAAATCAAGGCTTAGGACAGAACAATTGTTTAAAGCTGCTGTAACAATTTATTACAGAAACTAACCTGATTTCACACAACATTAAATGCAACGTTAGTCTTTTTTTTAAATCATGTTTTCTTAAATGAATTAAAATGTTATAGGGTAAATATTGCAGGCAATCATCAGGGACAGTCCTTTCTTTTTTGTTACCTCATTGTTGTTGTAGTTGAGGTGGACAGCATTAGGACCGTCAAGTGTAAAGTAACTAAGTTCACTTACCTGCCTTTAACCCGTCGATGAAGCTTCAGTTTAATAGTTCCTCACATTTTGTTTTTTGTTTTTTTCAAATTACTCATGAACCCTAAAGCTTTACTATTCTTAGTTCAACATTCCTAACCTTTGACCCTGTAAATGACAAGGCAATACACTCCCTCTCCGAATGTAAAACTAGTGACCAGGAAACCATGAATTGAAATGTAAGAATTAAACAAACTGTGTTTGTGGTCATTATTTAACAGGCAAAAGTCAAGAGACTAAAGGAAAGATAGAGATGGACATGGAGGATGAAATGGGACGCAGTTTGTTTCAGGTCATCTGTAGGAAGTACAATCGGGATGACTACCCATACTGCCGTGGGCTTGAAGCTGGTGTGGTGATCCAGACCAGTCCTCAGGGTTTTCCTGTCAAAGGTTAGCTATTTGAAATTATACTAAAAAAATCAGTTATTATCAGTTTATTATAATCTTGTTTTTTATCATTATTTCTGTACGTATTTCTGTAACATTATGCTACTTTATATCAAATCTTATTTGAGCTTATTAAATGACGTCCTGATGTTTCCGCTGAGGACTTCAACTCTATTCCTTGTTTAATTGTCCCTGTCAGATCATCTTAATCTGCCCAGTGTGCTGGTTCTGAATAGCGCTGAAATAAGTCATGCTGGAGATGAGGATGGAGTGGCAACTCTTTGCGCTCATGTGGTGGAGCTGGACTTGTCTGACAACCAGTTCAGAGACTGGGGAGAGGTGAGGGCAGTCACCATATGTACTGCTGATGATCATAATGCAGTATACACTTAACATGCTTATAAGTGAGGGGCAGAGAATAAGGATCAGATGCATCAATGGTCAATGTGCACGATAATTGAAAAGACGTTTTAGTTTATGAATTCTGAATGTGATTTCATTGTTATTGATGTCTTTGCCTTCATAGATCAGTAAGATTCTGTCAAAAATCCCTAATTTGGACTTTCTCAATCTGAGCATGAATCCTCTGAAGGGCTCCAGCTTGGAGTGTGGCTGTGCTGAAGCCTTCTCAGGCCTCCGCCGCCTCGTCCTTAACAGAACACGTGTCCCCTGGGATGTGGTACACACACTCACACAAGAAATCCCTGAGTAAGTGAGTGTGTGTGCGTTGAAAAACCTTTTTCACTCTTCAAGTTTAATTAGCACCCATCTATCTTATCTATTTTCATTAGAATATGTTACGTGCAATACCTGTCTGTGTAAGTTCAACAGTGTGTACGAGAGTTTTTTTTTTTTTTTACTGTATTTCAGTTTCAGACTAGTGTACAGAAACATGTACAGAATATAAGAACCTCTATAAGTCTGCGTTTCCTGTTTGCCTCTTAATCACATGTTATCTTTGCCGCAGACTGGAGGAGCTCTACCTGTGTCTGAATGAGTACGAGTTTGTGAACTTGTCACACGTACCCTGCCCATCGCTGCGCCTGCTGCACATCACTGATAATCTGCTGCAGGACTGGGGTGAGGTGCGCAAGCTGGGCCTCCTATATCCTCGTTTGACTTCGCTCGTCCTCGCTAATAACTCTCTGTCCTCCATCCATGAGCCTGAGGAGTCACTGCAGTACCTATTCCCTAACCTGCAGAGTATCAACCTGCACAACTCAGGTTAGTTAAGCAGCTTCAGAACAGAGTAATGGATTTAAAATAATTTTCTTTGTACAAAAATATGTACAATTTGAATATTATATCACATAACTTAAAATAATTATGAATGGTGTGCAACGGCTCACAGATGTTACAGTTCAGATTATTTTTGCAGATCAGCAGAGTAATTTTTATTGTACGTGCCATTTTTTACAAAGAAAGGAACCTTTGCCAATGTAAACAAAAAAACGAACAATGTTTGAATAAAAATTTGATCAAATGTTCAGTTCACATGGCAGTGGTGTTAATTTTATGATTTATTGGTGCATATACTTACAGTGGGGCAAAAAAGTATTTAGTCAGCCAACAATTGTGCTTGTTTTCCCACTTAAAAAGATGAGAGACTCCTGTAATTTTCATCATAGGTATACCTCAACTATGAGAGACAAAATAAGAAAAGAAAATCCAGAAAATCACATGGTATGATTTTTAATGAATTAATTGGTAAATTCCTCAGTAAAATAAAGTATTTGGTCACCTACAAACAAGCAAGATTTCTGGCTCTCACAGACCTGTCTCCTCTGTCCTCCACTTATTTACCTGTATGAATGGCATCTGTTTGAACTTGTTATCAGTATAAAAGACACCTGTCCACAACCTCAAACAGTCACACTCCAAACTCCACTATGGCCAAGACCAAAGAGCTGTCAAAGGACACCAGAAACAAAATTGTAGACCTGCACCAGGCTGGGAAGACTGAATCTGCAATAGGTAAGCAGCTTGGTGTGAAGAAATCAACTGTGGGAGCAATTATTAGAAAATGGAAGACATACAAGACCACTAATAATCTCTCTCGATCTTGCGCTCCATGCAAGATCTCCCCACGTGGGGTCAAAATGATCACAAGAACTGTGAGCAAAAATCCCAGAACCACACAGGGAGATCTAGTGAATGACCTGCAGAGAGCTTGGACCAAAGTAACAAAGGCTACCATCAGTAGCGCACTGCGCCGCCAGGGATTCAAATTCTGCAGTTCTAGACGTGTCCCCCTGCTTAAGCCAGTACATGACCAGGCCCGTCTGAAGTTTGCTAGAGAGCATTTGGATAATCCAGAAGAGGATTGGGAGAATGTCAAATGGTCAGATGAAATCAAAATAGAACTTTTTGGTAAAAACATAACTTGTCGTGTTTGGAGGAGAAAGAATGCTGAGTTGCATCCAAAGAACACCATACCTACTGTGAAGCATGGAGGTGGAAACATGCTTTTTCTGCAAAGGGACCAGGACGACTGTAAAGAAAAGAATGAATGGGGCCATGTATTGTGAGATTTTGAGTGAAAACCTCCTTCCATCAGCAAGGGCATTGAAGATGAAACGTAGCTGGGTCTTTCACCATGACAATGATCCCAAACACACCGCCCGGGCAACGAAGGAGTGGCTTCGTAAGAAGCATTTTACTGTCCTGGAGTGGCCTAGCCAGTCTCCAGATCTCAACCCCATAGGAAATCTTTGGAGGGAGTTGAAAGTCTGTGTTGCCCAGCGACAGCCCCAAAATATCCCTTCTCTAGAGGAGATCTGCATGGAGGAATGGGCCAAAATACCAGCAACAGTGTGTGAAAACCTTGTGAAGACTTACAGAAACCTCTGTCATTGCCAACAAAGGGTGTGTAACAAAGTATAGAGATGAAATTTTGTTATTGACCAAATACTTATTTTTCACCATAATTTGCAAATAAATGTCTCTCATAGTTGAGGTATACCTATGATGACCATTACAGGCCTCTCTTATCTTTTTAAATGGGAGAACTTGACCAATTGGTGGCTGACTAAATACTTTTTTGCTGTAAATATACAGTATATAATTGTACTACAGCATAAGTTCTAGTACAGATGTCAATATTTGGCCTAGATTTATTGAATTGGGCAGATTTTGTCTGATTTTTCAGACAGTCCAGGCAAGGACAAAGCAACTACACAGACTACACAAGAGAGAGTGAAAATATAATTTGTGTGCATGAAACAACAACATTTTTCATTCATAAATATAACACCATACAGCAGCAGTATTTCATTATAATATTTAAACTTGCAATTCATTTGTGGTTCACATGCATGCCAAATCAGGCGAACCGATTCATATGGATCACTGATCAACTCGAATCCATTACACCACAAATTATAAGCACACTGTTATTTAAGAAATAATTATGTAGAATCATTTGTGCATAAGTGACGTTCATAAGTTTACTGTGAAGTGGCATTTATATCACAGTTATGGAGTAGGTCTCTAAGCTTTGTACTAGTACGTTTTCCACCACTGGAAAGTCTTCAGGACAGAGGAGTGTGATTTTTTCCATTTTTTGGTTTCATGGCAAGGTCACCATTTAAGTTTTTTCAGATTAATAAAAAGAATCTGGTAAGCGCACAGCTATTTATAGCTGATCTATAAAAATCTAACTGTAAATGTGATAACATTGAAACATATTGAAATGTTTTGATCAGAATGTTAAATATAACTATAAGTTGATAAATATTGCAGTGTCATTTATTAATGACATTAGTTTAGGTCATTTAGACTTTGTTTCAGGTCAGGCCTTGTCACACCTTTCTGTCTTTGATTATTTTCCTAGGACAGCACAGCCCATCATGTTTTATCCTTTAAATACACAATTTGTCATCCAAAATCATCTGCCTAATATAATAATAACAGTGAAAGGATGTCGAAGGGCATCTCATGGGGACAAAAATCCGATTTCTGTTTCAGATTTGCAAAAATATGCAAACTAGTTAATTAGTTTTAGTAGCCTAGGTGACTTTTGATTAGAGAAATGTTACTAGGAACATTAAGTTTCACAGTGTATTATTAGGCATTTACAGTAGGAAAATAAAGCAGAACAAGATCGTGTGAGAGCTTCACTTATCGGTAATCAAGTCTAGTCAAATCTTGATGGATTCCTTAAGTCAAGTAGGCTTTTATTGACCCTATAAAGTTTAGTACACAGTGAAAAGAAACAATGTTCCTCCAGGACCGAGGTGCCACATACAACTTAAATGAACAAAACTAATTAGCTAACTAAAAACCTAATTAGCTGTTGAGACAAGACAGATTGACATTTTTTAAATTAACAGAAATCTATTTAACCTATTTAAGTCCTATACAAATGAAACAACATAAAGTGCATGTGCAAACAAGAGCGACAAAGTGACAACTTTGTGTATTAAACTACAACTGAATAAATTGAAAGATTGGTGATTGATGTTCCATCCTTGTGTGTTTCAGGTCTGAATTGCTGGGAGGACATTGAGAATCTCAAGTTTTTCCCAAAGCTTCAGGAGGTTTGTCTAATGGGCATCCCCTTATTTCAGCCTTACACTGACCTGGAGAGACGATACCTTACAATAGCCCAGTGGGTATACACTCTTATACACATGCATTTTGGTTTACATATATTTGGTACTATATTTACTCACACAGGATTCTCTCTTTGAAGTTGGCATGCTTTGATAAAGTAATTTAGTAACACAACGTTCTTCCATGGACTAAATTGTAACAACAGTTAACAGTATCTATAAAAAGCAATTCACAACATGTCTCCTGTGGGTTGCAGTTTGCCTGCTGTGACTGTTCTGAATGGAATCGTGGTGACAAACACTGAAAGAGAGGATGCTGAGCGCTTCTACATCCGTTTTAAACAGCACCTTCATGAGCGTGAGTTATTAAGGAGGTACGCGCACACACCCACACATATGCACACACACACACATACAGTACACACACACATACAGTACACACACACACACACACACACACACACACACACACACACAACACACACACACACACACACACACACACACACACACACACACACACACACACACACACACACACACACACACACACACACACACACACACACACACACACACACACACACACACACACACACACACACACACACACACACACACACACACACACACACACACACACACACACACACACACACACACACACACACACACACACACACACACACACACACACACACACACACACACACACACACACACACACACACACACACACACACACACACACACACACACACACACACACACACACACACACACACACACACACACACACACACACACACACACACACACACACACACACGTAAAAGGAAAGGTGATGTAACACAGTGGTGAAAATACGCCTGTCCCAGCTCTTTTGGAACGTGTTGCAACCATCAAATTCTAAAAGAGTGAATATTTGCAAGAGACAAGCTTATCAGTTTGAAGACATCTTGTCTTTGTGGTGTTTTCAATTGAATATGGGTCAACAAGGATTTGTAAGTCATTGTATTCTGATTTTATTTACATTTTACACAACGTCCCGACTTCATTGGAGTTAGGGTTTGTGTTTGCAGATGCATTTTAAGATACCAGTCATCAGGTTTCAAAGGAGGTTTCCCGGGCTTGCTCACTTGAAGAGAAGGCTAACCTTTGAGAGACAATGTGTCTAGTTGCTGCCTCCTCAAGACACTGAGGAAACTGAGGTGGCCAAGAAATATGAGGTGGCAGCTTAATTCTTTTTTTTTTCTTCCTTATGTCTTTCTGCAGCCTTTTCCAAGGTTTTTCGGGGACTGAAATGGCAGGTGGCTTTTTTTTTTTTAAAGAAATGTAGATTAGTGACTCCGTCTCTTTGTCTCTTTCCTCTTGCTCTCTTTCTCTCTCTCTCTTGCTCTCTCTCTCAATTCTTTGAATTGTTGACTCTTGTAATAGATTATTATGAATAATGAAATATGTGGCAGAGTGTCAGTATTCTGAACATGGAACTCTGAATGGCCCTAAGTACTCAGGAAAGATCTATATGAAGCAAAATTTTTTTATATATGTACAGTACAGACCAAATGTTTGGACACACCTTCTCATTCAAAGAGTGTTCTTTATTGTGTTCTTTATTGTGTTCTTTAGCCCAAACAAGTCTCTTCTGCTTGTTGCCTGTCCTTAGCAGTGGTTTCCTAGCAGATATTCTACCATGAAGGCCTGATTCACACAGTCTCCTCTTAACAGTTGTTCTAGAGATGTGTCTGCTGCTAGAACTCTGTGTGGCATTGACCTGCTCTCTGATCTGAGCTGCTGTTAACCTGCGATTACTGAGGCTGGTGACTCGGATGAACTTATCCTCCGCAGCAGAGGTGACGCTTGGTCTTCCTTTCCTGGGGCGGTCCGCATGTGAGCCAGTTTCTTTGTAGCGCTTGATGGTTTTTGTGACTGCACTTGGGGACACTTTCAAAGTTTTCCCAATTTTTTGGACTGACTTGACCTTCATTTCTTAAAGTAATGATGGCCACTCGTTTTTCTTTACTTAGCTGCCTTTTCTTGCCATAATACAAATTCAAAGTCTTTGAATGAGAAGGTGTGTTCAAACTTTTGGTCTGTACTGTACGTAGTGTGTGTAGTAGGTTTTATTTGTAGGGTTTCAGCTCAGGGTCAGAGATTAATCGAATCTTTAACGATTCACTGTTTAAATTGAATTAACAACTTTTAACATACACCTTCTATGCTATCCATCCTCCGTATAGCACGAGTGAGTGTATCTCACCAATCCTGTTTATCCCGTGGCCAACGGGGATAATACAAAATCAGGTATTTACCAATTTATGAGCAAGGTAACGGATGATCTGGGTAAATGTTTAAACCTTAAAATACATGACCAAGACAACAGTTCTTTATAAAGAAGCAAGAATTTATTGAGCTAATCTACTTTACATGAAACTAAGCTATTTAATCATTCACACACACACACACACACACACACACACACACACACACACACACACACACACACACACACACACACACACACACACACACAGTTTATAGGATGAAAGTTGAGGATGTTCTTCTATTTAGGTTTACTAGAACTGAGAAAGTCACAAGAGCAGAGCCTTGGGTTCAATCTTACGGTTTAGTAGTGAATTGCGCACCACTTTCAGCAAGGTATGAAGCGTTGTTTGTTTACTTGCGTTAGGTGACGGTTGTTCTTGTTGGTTCGCCTTCAGTGAGGGGAACCACGGCGTTGCTGGTTGGTTGGTGCGCTGGGTTGAGGTGACTTCTTTCGGGAAAGCCTTCGACGGCGTGTTGGTTGCCTGGTTACCGATGACGACGTTTTGAGACTTTTCTGCGGCTTTTCGTTGCACAAAGGCGGAGTTTCGTTGCACAAAGGCGGCGTTTCGTTGCACAAAAGCAGCTAGTGTTTGGTCGAATAGGGTCTAGGCATCAGATCCCTTCGGCATTATCGCGGGCGAAGGGTTTACTGGGGCATAGGTAATGGATGTCTTTCGTGGGCGTACACATTTTCAGGTTAGGGGCCAAATACAACTGCTCGTTATTATCGTGATATGCAATGATTTCGGGAGTGCGTATGTTAACATGGGTGTTCCCCTGCCAGATGCCTACATTAATGACGTCTTTTAGTCAGTAGATGTTCTTAGCCTTAGGCTAAGTCGCCTGATTCTGGGTCCACACGTTATGGAATGGCGCTGCCCAGACAAAGCGAGGTGGGCTTGGGTAGAACTAGCGGGGCCATTGGTGGCAGAGGCCAGGATACTTTGGACCAGGCTGGGGTATCAAGTAAGCAGGAATCCTTCCCATGGCTAAGCTATCGATTCTCGCAGCATGTCAGCCATAAGGGTCGTTAGGACTCGTATTTGGGCCAGGTCACTTTGTACGACCGAGAACAATTTGTTGATGGATCTGATGGCTTGGTTTAGGAGAGTACTATGGATATTTAACATATGGCACCACCCATTTATCAGTCACATTCTGGTACTGTGGCGGAGCCTCAGTTAGAAAGGATGGGGTGGATGCTGTGCCCCAGTCTTACTAGGAGGAGATTTAATTGTAATAAGATTTTGTAGCAAAGAAGATAAAATAAGCAAATGTGAGGTAAAGTTCCTGGATAAAGTGGGTCAGGATGAATTAAAGGTATTGGAAGAGTTTGATTGTGATGGAGGCATA
Source organism: Clarias fuscus (assembly GCA_030347435.1). NCBI lineage: Eukaryota > Metazoa > Chordata > Actinopteri > Siluriformes > Clariidae > Clarias > Clarias fuscus. The sequence goes on along the minus strand of CM059212.1, from coordinate 13,222,384 downwards.
ACAGTGTGCTTGGATGGCATTCCGGTTGGCGTGCCAACTGGGCATGAGATTGTGAACAGAGTAGCAGCAGGATTTACAACATTCTTTGTTCCTTGGTTTCAAATTGCTAAAAACCTATTTTTTTGGAATCACACACTAAATGTTTTGGGACTGGTACAGGAACAATTGGATAGGACAATATTAATGGCTATGCGAAATAGATTTGTGTTAGACACAATATTAGCAACTCAACGGGGGGTCTGTAGCTTAATTGAAGAAGAATGCTGTACATACATTCCAAGACACACAGCCCCTGATGGCAACATAACCAAAATTTTGTGGACCATGAGGAGGCTAAGGGATAAACATGTTAAAGTCACACAAGATGCCAGAAAAGCTGCTGACTAGATGGAATGCTAGTTTGGCACAATGATCTTGATAGCACTGGGTGTACTGAACTTCTTATCTTGTGTTATCCCACTGGCCAAAGCGAGTGTTCAGAAAATGGACAATACAATGTGATTTTCTGAATTTTTTTTCTTATTTTGTCTCTCATAGTTGAGGTATACCTATGATGAAAATTACAGGCATCTCTCATCTTTTTAAGTGGGAGAACGTGGACAATTGGTGGCTGACTAAATACTTTTTTGCCCCACTGTATGTGGTGGTTATAGAACAGGTAGACGCTGCCATGCGGGGAAAGCGAGGTGGACTCAACCTACATGCAAATGATGTATAATAAAAAATTTAAATAAAAAAAGGACAAATGCACTGCATGATATACAAATGACCATATATTTATTAATCACATGTATACTGAAAATATATTTAGCATGAAAACATATTTAATCCAACATATTTAATCTATGTTTAGGTAACCATATTAGAAAAGTTGTATTCATAGAAGAGGTGTTTTTTATATTTGTGTTTTGTTTCTGCTATACACAAATATATTACAGGGTGGTGGTAGCGGTGCCTAACCCATGCTGGACAGTTTCCTGTTCAGTCTGCTGTGATCTATGGAAAGAGATTGTGGACAAGACCCCAAGGAAAAGATGGGAACACGTGGGAAGTGATCTGGCTGACTGGCATCTACAATGCCCCAGAGTAACTAGCAAGTTCATCCAAGTGGCTGATGTACTAACAAGGGACCTCAAATGGATCAAGACAAAGAAACAGAAAACTTTTAACCTTGACGCTGACCGGGGACTTCGCTTGGTAACAGCTTCATTTCATCTTGGAAGACAACTTGAACTAGGCCTTTGTAGTCATACTAGGCTTCATGACAATGGGGCTGCATATGATATTTGTGGCACAGTTGAATTCATCAACATGTACATGGAAGCATCAAAGAATATAACTATGGTGATGTTAGGGGATGACATTTTATGGACAGATACACCGACACACCTGCTACATGCGCTGGATGCTCTTCCTGAAGCCGAACTAGGGCTGGATTTTTCACGTCTTGATATGGGCAGGCCAAACCAAATTCCACTATCAATGCTGCTGAAAAGGGAGGATGTGTATGTACTCGAATTCACTTATGAGGATCGAAAGATATTGGCTCAAGGAAGGCCTGAAGCAATTCCAGAGATTAACAGTATTCAGTATTCCAGATTACATATTGTCTAAAATGTAGTAATGTCTACAAATTTCTTTTCTGTATATGTATTATGTAAGGATTGAATCCTGATGGTGAATGCACTGTTGAGCACAAAAAAGCTGGCAAGGTGGGAATTTTTCCTTCTCAATAGGCCATAATGAAGGTTTTTTCGCCCATCTCTGGGCTTATTATATTATACCCATTATATACTCATTTATAATCTTCTTTATATTCATTTTACATATACTCATTTATACTCGTCTTTCTTAGGCTCACTTTGAGCATGATATATTTTTGGATTCACCTTTCAGTATTATCCTCTTGTGTTTCATGTCTACCCTTACGTATGCCCCGTGTTGGATGTTAAGTATACTGTAGGTAGGGGGAAATATGTAAGAGGTAAGCGGTACATAAGAGGTAAGACGCGCGAAGAAAAACAGACAGGCACTATGAGACAGGTCATAAAACATAACCAGTAAGGGGAATGAATGGGTAGTGGTACCAGTGATGCTAAATGCAACATGGTAAGATCGGTATGTACTCAACGTACATGGGAAAAACCCTAGCGTGACCCAGTACAATGACACCCAAACTGTACTTATTGTATAGCGAGCTGTTATAATGTACAATAAACAGACACAAGGAAAGGCATCAAGTGCAAGACCCGAACATATATCAGAGACACATGCATACTTGATGAAGGATTGAAACATGTATTGTTTACACGTGCCACAAATACCCATGTAAAGATGGAGACTCTCAGCCTGGATGAGGCCCACAGAGGTCCGGTCAATGGTAGGTTGAGTAGGGTTAAAATCTGTCCTGTCCATGTAATATATTATACAATAAATCCTGCTTACTTCCAGATCTGCACAGAGTCTTGAGTCATTCTTTGGTTCTTTTAACTAAAGATACAGCTTTTGTTTTATGTTGTAAAATTAGGTATATAGAGCTTTTAACAATGGTCGACATTTTAAAGCAGCGTTGCAAAATGAAAAGAAAATTTATGGATGTTTTCAAAATATGTTTAGATAATGAGATTGTGAGATTGTCACTGATGAGCAAGCCGAGGACGACGATGGCAAGGAAAACCTCTCTGAATTGGCAATTGGAAGAAACCTTGAGAGGAACCAGACTCAACTGGGAACCCATCGTCATTTGGGTGATAACTACAATAACAGAAATTATAACATCATATGTAGGCTGCTGTAGGTTCAGTATAACAAAAGTTGTCCAAGTTATCATGGAGTCCAGTTCAGCACAACTGCTGACTGATGAGTCAGCAGTTGCTGAGGACAGGGGGGGGACTGCTGGATCACTTGAACCTCGGGAGTAGCAAGTACAGACCCAAACCATCATGAAGCAAAATCCAGCTGCAGGTGGTCCTTCTCTCGATGCCTCAAGATCTTCGGAGGGTTGGCCTCTGTCTACTGGAGTTGGCACAATCTCCAGTTGCCTCGGGATGGGTAGAGAAAGGAAAAACAGGTGGAAAAGAATTGCGTAGATGCCGTTTGGGATATTAAGCGGAACTTTTTTTTTTTTTAGCAGGAACCACTGTAGAGGAGCATTGTCTGTTAATAGGGTGATGTGTCACCCTTCTAGATAATATCTTGGCTCTTTTGTCCACTTAATGGCAAGAGCCTCCTTCTATAACATCGCATAAAGCTTTCTACTTTCCCTACTTTCCTGTGTTCCAGAGGATGGGGAACTGGTGAGGTCGGTTTTCAGTCGGTTTCTTCTGTGTCCAGCCCATCTTGTCCAGAAGGCCCTTTTTCAGGAGGTCTGAGAGGGGTGCTGCCAAAGAGGAGAAACTGGGAACAAATCTGCGATAATAATTTGTGAGCCTCAAACAGGCACTGTACGTCTGTCTGGCACATGGAAAGAACACATGGGAATCCATGCACTAATAAGCACTTTTCAAGCAATCAGTGAAAGAATGCAGTCTTTAAAAAAGTTGAGTTTTTTTCGGTTGAAGCTCAGTAGTCGCAGTGTCATCAGTAGCACACAGGTTTGTGCAGAGCAGATGAGTCAAGCGGCGCTGAGCAGGTGGTGCGATGCAGGCTAAGACAGCAGAGTTGGAGGGAGGCAGGCAGCTTTCTTGGCGAAAAGGACTCGTACAAAGTTGAGTCTGTGGGGAGACAGGAGAAACATGTGAGAAGATACGCAAGTAATCTCTACTCACTGGGTGGAAGTGAAGAGGCCTTTTTATAGGCTGCAAGGAGGGTGAGTTTCACTGACCCGCACATTGTTAGGCACGCAGCGTTGTTGGCGCACCCTAAAAGGTGGAAAACCACGAAAGAAGAAGTTTGGATCCCCAAACCACCACTGACTGTGCAAACTTTACACTGGGCCTCATGCAACTTTACACTGGGCCTCAAGGCATGCTGTGCCTCTCTTCTTTTCCTCTAGACTCTGGGACTTTGCTTTCCAAATTAAACGCAAAATTTACTTTCTTCTGAAAAGATGCACAATAGTCCAGTCCTTTTTGTCCATAGCCCAGAGATGGCACAATTCCCAAACCAGGCAGTGATGCAGCTGCTCAGAATTCTCCCATTAGTTCCTTTGAAGCAGGTGGTAAGGATTGGTGGTGGAAGCTGAGCCTTACTCAGCTGTCTCCCGAAGAAATAAACATTGTTGGTCTTTCTTGTGCAAGGAGCTGGTGTTGAGGGACCAGGTGAGGTTCTAAGACAAAACTTAATCTCCTTTATATCTTTCTTTTATATTGAACTCATAAACACACACATGCTCAATCACACTGATCTACAACCTGATCTTAAATTGTACATACCTACCTACCTGAACTGCTCTTTGCAATATTTGCACAATATTTATTTCACTTCGCTATTTGCACACAATATCTTTTTATTTTTTTAAATCATTGTTGCTACTTCAGAAATGTTAATTGTTTACTGTTGGTCTTCCCACTACCTCAACTTGTACCTCATCACTAAAAAAAAAAAAGTACTGTAACATGTTACGTTGTGGTGTTTGTCATGTAGCTCTTTGTTTGCACATTTGCACGTGTACTTTGTTGTCTGTTGTCTATTATTGTCTCTTTTGCATAGAAATGGAAAGTTTTAGGTTAACTTAAAAATGTAAATCTGTCATATCTGAGCTAGTCAGCTAATTAGATCTCTTAGTTAGCTAGCTGGTTCCGGTAAAGTGCGTTGTTAATTTATGTTCTTGCATGTATGTAGCACCTTGGTTCTGGAGAAACTTTGTTTTGTTTCACTGTGTACTGAACTGTATATGGTTTAAATGACAATAAAAGCCTACTTGACTTGACTTACTTGACTTGACTTACTATTTCGATTTCTCATCTGTGATTCACTTTCAGATTACTGAACAGGGACTGTATTTGGCTGACCACGAAAGAAGTACAACTTGGCGTAAACAAGGTGTAAGATACTCAACCTTAAAAAGTTGTATTTCTTGGTACAGGATTATGAGCATAATTCGTACGAAGTGGGCTCGTATATCAAACACTCGTAAACCATATTTTCCCATAAGAAATAATAGAAACTTAAATAATTTGTTCTACAGCCCAAAAAAATAAATACATAAAAATAATTAATATGAAATAAAGTAAAAAAATAAAACAAATTACCCTGCACTTTATCTTTACCTAAAAAGGTAACAATAAATCCCGACAGATAAGCGTTTCCATTTGTGCACGTAGGCGCTGTGTGTGTGTTGTGTTGTGTGTGTGGAAATAAGAGAAACAATGCTCGACCCAGTTTCCCAGAACAAACTGCTATTTATAGAGACTTTAATGAGGCACCTCAGTCCAGGTGAGCACTAATCACCTGACTGAGGTGCCTTCTGGGAAACTGAGTCAACCAACAAGAACTACACACAGAGAGTGACCTCTGGTGGAGGTTCCTAACAATCAGCATGCAGTGTGCATGCACCTCACATACACACACACACACACACACGCACAACGGAAACATCGTTTTTACAGGAAAAAAAAGGAAATCTTTCTAATGATACTCGACCGAGCACACACTAACGGAATCACTGCTGTGAGGTAAAAATAAAACAAATTAACCAGCACTTTACCTTTGAAAAGAATAGCGACAGAGCAGTGTTTCTGTGTAACGCAGAGGGGGGGCTGGTGCGATGGGGGGGATGTGTTATAATGAACACATGCACTGTAGACGCAAACATACAAACACACAATAAAATATGTTTTACAGGCACACACATGGTCACAGTGTTCTAGTAAACAGTACACGCGTGCACGGATGTTGATTATACCAGTGAGACATGTGCACTGTGACCCAGCGGGAGAGATGATTACCCACAATTCTGCAGTGCAAGAGAGAGGAAAAAGGTTGGCTTAATTGTGATCATGTGACGCTCGGGGTCAAAAGAAGACGCGCTTGCGTGTTACATGATACTCGTAAACCAGGATTTGTTCGCTTTCCAAGTAAAAATTTATAAAAAATCTTTGCTCGTCTTGCAGAACACTCACAAACCACATTACTCGCAATCTGAGGTTCCACTGTATTAGTACAGTAAGTTAGGCAGAGAGTTCTGCCATACAAAAAGACAGGCATTAAAGTAAAGTAAAGCCTTTATTTTGTCACATATACATTACAGCACAGTGAAATTCCTTCTTCGCATATCCCAGCATAACTGGGGTCAGAGCGCAGGGTCAGCCATGATACAGCGCCCCTGGAGCAGTTAGGGTTAAGGGCCCAACAATGGAAACCTGGCTAAGCTGGGAATCGAACCACCAATCTTCCGATCAGTAACTCAGTGCCTTAACCCTCTGAGCCACCACTAAAGCTGATCAGCTTGTTTTTAGTTTTAATCTTTTAACCGTTTTACAAACTCTTTTCTCATCAATGACAGGTACTAATGCTAGTTTATCATATATTTTTAATTACATTATACAGCCAAAAGTATGTGGACACGCCATCATCACATGTTGAGAGAGTTTATTTTTTCCAAACATTTGCTACAAATTTGGAAGCACATGACTGTACATCATGTCTTTGTATGCAGTGACAACTACAAGACTTCCCTTTACTGGGTTTAAGGGATCTAACATGTTTTAGCATCACAGTGTCCCTGGGCACAAAATACAACCAGAATTTTAAAAAAGTTGGGATCTTTTAAAAATGTAAATAAAATGAAGACTATAAAATCACATGTGCCAATATTTCATTCACAACAGAACATAGAGAACAAAACAAATGCTCCTTTCAAATTTGATGCCTGTTACAGATTGGACTGGAACAACAAAGGGCTGAAAAAGCAAGACAATTTTAAAAGATTATTGGGAGCTAGAAAAACATTTAGCATCAGGCCTGTACCATGATTATGAACATGTCTTAGAGAGTCTCTCACGAGTAAAGATGGAAAGATGCTCTCCAATCTGTGGGAGAGTGCGTAAAATGATTGTGGAATACTTTAAAAAACAGCGTTCCTCAACGTCAAATTGCAAAGACTTTGCAAGTCTCATCATCTACAGTGCATAACATCATCAAATGATTCAGGAAAACCCTCGACGACACCGGATCACTCATTGGCATGATTGTGTCATTGACATTAATAAATGTTCCCAGGAATACTTCCAGAAACCACTGTCGTTAAACACCATCTATCATGCCATCTGCAGAAGCCAACTGAAGCTTTATCATGCAAAAAGGAAGCCATATGTGAACATGGTCCAGAAGCACCGCGTATCCTGTGGTCCAAGGCTCATTTAAAATGGACTGTTTCAAAGTGGAAAAGTGTTCTATGGTCAGACAAGTCCAAATTCTTGTTGGAAATCAATGCCTTGTGTATTTCAGCAGGACAATGCAAAACCACATACTGCAGCTATTACAACAGTATGGCTTCATAGTAGAAGACTCGAGGTGCTGAATTGGCCTCCCTATCATTAAAAGAAAATTACATGAAAGATGACCACGAACTCTTCAGCAGCTGGAAACTTACTGTGCTGTATATCAGGCAAGAATGAGGCCACATTCCAACACCAAAACTCCAAAAAAGCATACCCTACATGCACAGACATCTTTAAACATCCCAACTATTTTGAGACCTGTAGCAGGCATCAAATTAAAACAATTTTTTTTTAATAAAAACATTTTTCAGTTTTAACATTTGTTATGTTCTCTCTGTTATCTAAGTCTTTTAGTTTTCAAATTTAAAAAATGTCCCAACTTTTCTGGAATTCAGGTTGTAAGCTCCATGAAGAGCTTGATAAGATTGAAAAGGAAGACCTTGAGTGGCCTGCACAGAGACTTGAATTGGAATGCTACCTGCACCCTAGGCCTCCTTGCTGGTGTCTAAAGTCACTAATGCCCACAGTCACACTCCAACCTATAGTAGGAAACCTTTCCAGAAGAGCAGAGGTTATTATATTTTGATGTGGTGGAACTTGTATATACAAGGAAAAATATATACAGTATACTGGTGTTATGGTCATGTGTTCACACATTTTTGGCTATATTGTTCATTAATTCTTTGGCCACATGTTTTTAAAACATTAGTATTTACAAAAAGAAGTGAAGCATGTTTTTGTGAGAAGCACTTTACTTTCCCTAACTAGTTCCTAATTAGTCAAATTGCAATTTAATTTAAGCCTTAATTTGTTACATGTACATTACAGCACAATGAAATTTTTTCTTTGCACATCCCATGTGTCAGAGCACAGGGTCATCCATAATACAGTGCCTGGAGAGCAGACAGGGTTAAGGGCTTGCAGAAGAGCTCACAATGGGGCCTGGTGGAACTGTTGACTTTCTGATCAGCAACCCTTTGTCCCAACCCTTTGTACAGTACTGTGCAAGCCTCCCTTCACTTCTTCATATTTTCCTTTCAAAGGGCCAGAGCATCTTGTACATTTAATGTAATCTTGAGGAATAGTTCTCCAGGGTTCCTGAAGGATTTTTTTTGCTCTCATTTTCAGCCAAGTATGAACAAAGGAATGTTTTTTTTTGTTAAGACTAACCCCTCCCCCCCCCCCCCCCCCCCAAAAAAAAAACTCTTCCCAGTTGTGTTAGACTAATCGCACTTAGTTATTGACCTAGTTAACCCAGTGTAAGTATCTATCCAGTAATGTAAACTTTAAAGCACTTTTTGTAAGTCGCTCTGGATAAAAGCGTCTGCCAAATGCCTAAATGTAAATGTAAATGTAAGTCACACAGTGACCTCTGAATCATTTAAGCATAAAAAAGGCACTTAACGTAAGGCAACTATCAGTTGGTGCAGATGATGAGAGATGATCAGGCTGGTGATAAGTACAGTATACTGGAGATGCTGAATGCTGAGTGGTTGGAACATTTGAAAGGGGAAATGAGGTCGCTGCTGAGGTTGTTACATAAACAAAATTTTTTTAAATTGTATCTTTAGGGACTTTCCAGCCTGTCACAGTGAACCATTTTTCCCATTTCTTTAATTTAATACAATTAAGTTAATTTAATTTACTATAAAGAAATGAATGGTGTCTCCAGACTTTTGTACAGTACTGTGATTGCTTGAGTTACGATACAAAGACAGAACTGGCTGGATCAGACTGTGGCTGATCTCAAGAAGCAGCTCAGGCCTGTGGTGCAGCTGCCAGTTAACATGATGTGCGCATCCTACATTGACAGACAGCTGGGTTACGCACCAGCACCTCAAGAACTCAAGTATGGACCCCTGGCTATCCCTTCATGCAGCATACAGGATGGAGATAATATCCTGGTAGGGCCAAAGTGTCAGTAAATAAAGCCTCTGATTACACAGACAATGGTTGATAAAAGGGACAAGTTGATATGGTAAAAGCAAATAAAATCTGCCAGTAAATGTGGTGAAAACAGAGTTCCAAATCAATTCATGAATCATTGTAGCATTCTGTCTTGTGGGAGGTCAGAGAGATAAGAGCTGTGTCCTATTTCTAACTTTATTTTTTTATGCATATACTTATGGGCCACAATATGCATTCCTGAGAAATCAAGCTTACAGTACCACATATGATACAGTGCAGTAAAAAAGTATTTCAGGCCCCTTCCTGAATTTTCTTTGCTGCATATTTGTCACACTTAAAAGATTCAGATCATTAACCAAATTTAAATATTACACAATGATAAATACTGAGTAAATACAAAAAGCACTTTTTAAATGATGATTTATACAAAAATCACTTTTTAAATGATGATTTCATTCATTAAAGCAAACAAACAAAAAAAACCTGTCAAAACCTTCCTTGGCCCAATGTGCTTTTCTCCCTAAACCTACAGTAATAAGTGGATGTGCTACCCTTTGTGGCTACAACTGCAATCAAGCATTTGCTATAACTGTGTCTATAACTGTATAACTGGTCTTTCACATGGCTGTGGAGAAATTTTGGCCTACTCTTTTTTTGCAGGATTGTTTTAATTCAGCCTCAATGGAGGGTTTTTCGAGCATGAGTGGCCTGTTTAAGGTCATGCCACAGCATCTTAATCAGATTTAAGTCCAGACTAAGCCACTCTAAAACCGTAATTTAGTTTTTCTTCAGGCTTTCAGAGGTGAACTTGCTGGTGTGCTTCGGATCATGTTCCTGCTCATAACTCAAGTGCGCTTATCGAACTGATAGCCGGACAGTTTCCTTTAGGATTTTCTGGTAGAGTGCCAAATTCATGGTTCCATTCATCCAGGGCCTCCAGACATTACCACCACCATGTTCGTTTTATGAAATGCTGTGTTAGTTTTACAGCGGGTATACAGAATATGTTGCTCTTTGTTCTTTTAGAGCTTCTGGTGAGTCGTCTCCGGGATGAGCCTTAGAAATGGCTTAGTAATTTTTTCCCCCTAATAAATGAAATCATTATCTAAAAAGTGCATTTTGTATTTACTCGGGTTATCTTTGTTTTATAAAATTAGTTTGATGAGTCGAATCATTTAACTGTGACGAATATGTAAAAAATAAAATGGAAAAAAAAATCACAAAGGGGCAAATACTTTTTCACAGCAATGTACAGCTACACGAGGTGGCCCAAAAGTCCACCTTAAAAGGCCACTTTATATAAAATTCACATTCCTCTCATCCCATTTAAAAATTTACATCCTTATTTGATTTTTCACTTTAATATTCATTCTGATTGGACTTCATGCTACAATGGTTGTTAGAGGAAAAAATGTTGTCATAGACTTTTTTTTTAGCACGTTATAACGAATGAACCAGGACTGGCCTGCAGACTCCTGTTTTTATCATATGACAGTGTGGGAAAGGAAATGTCAAGTGGCGGAGCCGGTCTTTGATCAGCTCGAAAGCGCTGAGAAAACCTTAAATCTTCACACTCTGCTTTTACTGGTGGAAAGTGCAATGAGGATTGCAAAATTTTGCCATGAAACCTCGAACACTAAATTGGCCAGTGTTTCAGTTTCATTGTCCAACCCCTGTTTATATTGTTGAACAGTGAGGTGTCAACAATATCAAACCCTGTTTTTAAGCCACCTCCCTAGTAACATTTTTGTACAAGTAACCATATATAATAATCAATTTTGACAAAAATCCTGTAATGTACCGAAAAGGTTACTTGTACAAAAATGATGATAATGGCTTCCAGCTAATGAAAATCCCAAATTAGAATATTGTGAAAAAGTTCAATATTGAGAACTCATGATGTCACACTTTAAGCAGCTAATTAATTCAAAACACTTGCAAAAGTTTCCTGAGCTTTTAAATAGTCTCTCGGTCTGGTTCAGTAGGCTGGCTGTTCACTGTATCCAAGCACATTAATAGAAGGCTGAATGGAGGGAGAAAAATGTGGTAGAAAAAGTTGCACAGGCAACAGGGATAACCATAGCCTTAAGAGGATTGTGAAATGAAATTATGATTTGGGAGAGATTCACGAGTAGTGGACTGCAGCTGGTGTCAGTGCTTCAAGAGCTAACATGCACAGATGTATCCAGGACAGGGGCTATTACTGTCGAATCCCTTGTGTCAAGCCACTCTTGAACCAGAGACAAAATCAGAGGTATCTTAACTGGTCTCTGGACAAAAACGATCAGACTCTTTCTCAGTCAGCCAAAGTCCTCTTTTCAGATGGAAGTAAATTTTGCATTTCATTTGGAAATCAAGGTTCCAAAGTCTGGACGAAGAGTGGAGAGGCACAGAATCCAAGTTGCTTCAGGTCCAGTGTAAAGTTTGCATAGTCAGTGGTGGTTTGGAGAACGATGTCATATACTGCTTTTGGTCCACTGTGTTTTATCAGCTCCAAAGTCAGCACAGCTATCTACCAGAAAATTTTAGAGCACTTCACTCTGCTGACCAGCTTTATGGAGAAACTTGTTTTACTTTCCAGCAAATTGAGCAAGGAAATTGAAATTAGATTCTAATTTATTAAGATGCAACTGTATATATTGTGACAGCTGGCTGACAGCCATTGCTCAAACACTAAAAGCACGCACACAGTGTAACCTGTGCCGCTTTGCCTGCAAGAGCTGTGTGCGTGACAAGGGGGCGGGACCAACTAATGCACCTCGGCTGGAACAAAATCTCAAATCTCATGTGCTTGCGCTACACAGGGCCTATAAAAAGGCCACGCCAAATTGGACCAACGTGCTTTCTCTCTGAGCCTACGACGACGCCAAGAAGGAAGCTGCCGGCCTCACACGTGTACACGCCCCTGTCTCTGCCTGCCTCGCACAACCTGCTCATTTCACCTGCTTTGTCTGCCACAACGCGACACAACGTTGCAAACCTTTGAACTTGAACTTAAACAAGGTTGCGCTAAATAAATCTTAAATCTTAAATATATAAATTCCTCTTTGTAACCTTTGGTTCCCGTGTGTTCAGACCCCTTACCCTGGTGAAGAATGTGGGCCCATGGAATGGAACTGAGCCCTCATCAGTACCCTGAGGAATACATGGGACACCTGCTGGTAAGCTCCTTGAGCAGCTCTCAGAAGGTTCGTAGGCGACTGCGGCCGAGATCTCTTGTCTTCAACAGCAATTAGCTAGGAAGGCGCCCCTCCCAAACCTGTACAGAGATGCGCAACGCCTGCTAACCAAACAGCATGATGATATCGAAGCATTTTTGTGGACCTTTGAAAAGACTTTGAGCAGGATGGCTGGCCTCACGGATGCAGTGGCATTCTCATTGCGTTGCCTTTAGGTGAGGCACAGAATGCCTATTTTTCACTTTTTGACACAGACGAACATGCGAGAGATGGTGGGTGCCTTGGAGTGTGCACTCGCAACCCTTCCAAGGGTCAAGAAAAGAAACAACCGCCGGAGAAGCTTCCCTTTACGAGCGGTGAGTGGAGGAAGTGCGTAGCCCGCGTGCAGCCCGCAGTGGTGCAAAGCGGTGTCTACACAACTGTCGTGGCTGGTGAGATTTCTCTGACTGAAATCTTGGCCCCCGAAGCTGAAGGTGAGGCTAATGATCCCACTAGCCATTTTATCCCTGTCTCAGCTGGTAAAACGCAATGATAATTTAATGCTGATTCCGCTGCATGCCATTCGATTCCTCCCCAAGGAAATCTTACTAATAACTAACTCTAGAATAACATGCTGGTTCCTCTCACTGCAGGATTTCTCATTTTCCATTGTTCACAGGTCCGGACCCCACCAAAGAAACGCAGACGCACTGTCAAGACGACATGACTCTGTACTAGGAGGCAGTGCGAGCTCGAAGCTGTGACGGTGGGCTGATAGCCAGTACTCAAACATAAGCATAAATTTTGACTTGAAAAACGTGCAAGTCTTGGTTTAGGAATACCGAGTAGCGTGCACTTCTTTTTTTGGCGCCGAGCGTCACGTGGCAATGTTTTTTCTCTCTCGGAGTCTCTTGCGTCTCCCACTTGTATAATCAACATCCGTGCACGCATGTATGTTTACTATAAGACTGTGACCATGTGTGTGTGGGTAAAACATATTTTATTTTGTTTGTATACATGTGTGTACAGCTCACGTGTACTGTTTATTATAACACATGTGTGCGCGTGTGTAAAGCAAAAGCACGTCTTATAACAGAGTTATTAGTCTTATTTGTTTTATTTTTACTTTATATTTTTGTATTATTTATTTTTATGTATTAATTTTTTGAGGCTGTGGAACAAATCATTTGTGTTTCCATTATTTCTTATGGGAAAATAAGTATTTTTGGTTTACGAGTGTTTTGATATATGAACCCGCTTCTGGAATGAAACCTTGCAATGCAAGATTCCACTGTAAAGAAAAGCAAAGAACATGTTTTGTACTAAAATTCTTGCCAAACACTAGAAGCCAATCAGCTTAAAATGGCTGCCTTAGAGGACAGGAAAACATTTTCGATACATTGAAGCATACTTATTTTGGTGTTCATACACATTACTGGTAGTCTATTTGTTTAACTGCTTTGTAAAGGACATGTGTTCCCTTGCCATGAAAAAGTTCTCCTTAATCCCCAGACCTGCATGTGCACACCTTTCCTTCCTCTTTTCGCTTCTTCCCTTTTTTTTTTTACCTTTCCTTCCCCATAATTCCTAATAAAACTACACCTTTTCCGTAAGACCTCACCTCGTGTCCATGTTTGTGGTGCCACCTGTACGTCAAACCCGTTACACCTCCCAGACTGCCAAAAAAAGTGTCCCCACAGAGTGGAGGCTGAGCGTGGTTAGGTGCTTGTGGCTTTGAACCTTCACCTTGGGAATACTGCTACTTTTATACAAAGTGCTACATTGACTGGGTAAAAAAACAAGACTCACTCAAAGGTCTCTTTTAGCTCTCTTCGAAGTCATATTGGCAGTGATAACACGTCCAACATGAATTTCATCAGCGCACTGTTCTCTGATCAGCCCCAGCTATGAAACTGGACAATAGTTTGTGGAAAATAAAGCAGGTTCATAGGTTTAGATAAACAGTGAGTCTACTGCACAAACTGTAACACTGTAAGCAACTGAACTTACAGATTTGGAAGGTGACATAGACAGTGACTTAAGGACACAGTGAACTAAATGGCTTTATCGTTTTTTTTTTGTTTGTTTGTTTTGTTTTAGATTGTTTTAGCAGACTGCCTGAGTGCCACTGGTTCAAAATGTAACTCGTGTAGTATGATTAGGTTATAAAGCATGATAAATTCAGGGAGGTTCCTGAAATAAATTACAAGATATATTATTTCTAATAGCACTTATCTGTCCTCACTAAAGTTTTAGTTTCACATGCTGAATATTATATTATTATTCATATTAATTTCAGTATATTATGTGATGGAGTCAAGTTAGGTATATTTAAATGGGTCTTTTAACAATAAACAGTTTACAGGAATTTGAACGCATACTTAGAACCCTGATGAGGAAGTCAGTGGTGACAAGCAAAAACAGGAGTTACACCCTGCTATGTCCTTTCAAAATGGAACTCTACTAGTGTAAACGACAAGTCTTTAAGCATTACAACATTTTTAGGTACAGGTCTTCAAGTACCTAAGTAAAATGAGGCACTGAAGAACAGGAGGTCATTAAGTATAAACTACAATCTTCAGGGCATCCAAGTGGGACCATCGACAGTAAGCTTTAAGGTATGCATGTGGGAGAGTTTATGACAATCAAGTGTGTAATAAAACAGAAATCACTTAAATGAGGTGGAAGTACTGTAATCAGTATTTGTTTGTGCCATTGTACTATATACAGTGTGGGCCATAAAGATCTCCCACAATTTCAAGGGGCGTTGTAGTGGTCATAGAGAGATAGGTTAGGTCTCATTCGGTAGATTAGGCTCTACCATTTTTGGTACCCATCATGAGTTGGGGCCGCTAAACATCGGCGCTTTGTTGTTAAAGCGCATTATGAGAACAACCATTCTATGATAGCGACGCAGATAGTGTTCCATACATGCTTCGTGCTCGGTGGTCAAAATGCATCTGTATCAACAATTTTGCTAAAAATTTTGAAAGAATGTCTCTGTGCCATTGTTTGAGAACTGATCCTGTTGTAAAGTGTGGGTTAAGCGCTGGAATAGAAGATGGTAAAGAAATTATTTTATTGTTCCTATAAAGTGATAGAGTAACTTTGTCATGCACACTCGTAACACGACCGGCACTAGGACCTGGAAGTAATACGGTCGCATTTCAGGAAGCATAAAAGGAAACAAGATGGCGCTTCACATCGCTCAGTCATTGAGTTCGCCCATGCCTTGTCTGACGCTTCGCCGACTATTCTGTGAGTACTCACCGATTTGGGTTGCTTCTTTGATTGAGTGTGTGTTGCTAGAACGCGGATTTATTTGTGTAGATCCTAGCTCTTCGTGTAAGAGAGTTCTTAGATAAATTGCGTGGTTATCCTGCCTACTCGCGTTGCTTCCGCGTTTGAGTTTACCATCCACGCTACACGGGCTAACTGCTAAGGCTTCTGTGTTTACCCTCCGATAGCTCGTGACAGAATGACTGAGCCAAAAGCAGTAAACCCAGCGGAGTTGGGTTTGACCAGCATGCCGAGCTGATCAATAAGCTCCGTGGAGAAGTCGTGTCTCTCCAAAAGGACCTCCAAGACGTCGCGGCTTTGCGCCGCGAGGTGTCGGAGCTACGGCAGGAGAACGCGACCCTCCGCGGGGCAGCTGCTCACTCGGTTGTTGCCACGCCCATCGCAGTGGCTGCGGCACCGCCACCCCACCCCCCTTCTGATGTTTTCATAGCTCTACCGGATAAGTGGGATGGCACAGATGGGAGGTGCAGTGTCTTTCTAACCGCATTGGATCTTGTGTTTGAGTTTAATTCCACCAAATACTCCACAGACCGACTGCGCGTTACGCTTCTCGTTTCGTTGCTATCCGGGCAGGCAGCTGAGTGGGCCACGGCGGTCCTCAGATCAGATTCAGACACGGCCTACTCATACGGAGAGTTCACCCATCAACTGAAACTTACATTTGAACATCCTGCTGCTGAGGTGGAGACCGGCAGGGAGGGTCGTCCGTGAGTCACTACACAGCGGACTTTCGTACTCTAGCCGTGCAGACCACCTGGGGAGACGCAGGCGATGGAGAGATATGTTTCTGACGTCCTTCGCCACGGCACCATCCGGCCCTCCTCCTCGCCTGCCGCCGCGGGGTTCTTCTTTGTGAAGAAGAAAGGGGGCGGCTTACGTCCCTGTGTCGATTATCAGGGGCTTAATAACATCACCATTAAGAACAGACACCCTTTGCCTCATACCAACTCAGCCCTGGACGCCCTCTCTGGCGCCACCATTTTCACAAAGTTGGACCTCCGGAGCGCCTACAACTTGGTGCGCATCAGAGAGGGCGATGAGTGGAAGGCGGCTTTCATCACCCCTACTGGACACTACGAGAGCTTGGTCATCCCATTCGGACTCTGCAACTTCCAACAGTTCATCAATGATGTCCTTAGGGACATGCTAGGGTGGTGGGTGTTTGTTTACCTGGACGATATCCTTATTTATTCACGCACTGCCGAGGAACACACCCAGCATGTCAGAGCGGTCCTTAAGAGATTACTCGCCCACCAACTGTACTGTAAGTTGGAAAAATGCGCCTTTCACGAGCGCTCCACCACGTTCCTGGGTTTTGTCATCTCGCCCCAGGGTGTGGCCATGGACCCGCAGAAACTGGAAGTTGTGCGTCAACCTCCTCGCCTGCCGCCGCGGGGTTCTTCTTTGTGAAGAAGAAAGGGGGCGGCTTACGTCCCTGTGTCGATTATCGGGGGCTTAATAACATCACCATTAAGAACAGACACCCTTTGCCTCATACCAACTCAGCCCTGGACGCCCTCTCTGGCGCCACCATTTTCACAAAGTTGGACCTCCGGAGCGCCTACAACTTGGTGCGCATCAGAGAGGGTCGATGAGTGGAAGGCGGCTTTCATCACCCCTACTGGACACTACGAGAGCTTGGTCATCCCATTCGGACTCTGCAACTTCCAACAGTTCATCAATGATGTCCTTAGGGACATGCTAGGGTGGTGGGTGTTTGTTTACCTGGACGATATCCTTATTTATTCACGCACTGCCGAGGAACACACCCAGCATGTCAGAGCGGTCCTTAAGAGATTACTCGCCCACCAACTGTACTGTAAGTTGGAAAAATGCGCCTTTCACGAGCGCTCCACCACGTTCCTGGGTTTTGTCATCTCGCCCCAGGGTGTGGCCATGGACCCGCAGAAACTGGAAGTTGTGCGTCATTGGCCCCTACCCAAGACCCTCAAGCAACTTCAACGGTTTCTCGGGTTTGCGAACTTCTATCGTCGCTTTATCCGGGACTACAGTACGGTTGCCGCCCCTTTAACCGCTCTGACTCGACCCTCTTCTCATCACTTCAGCCTCAACCCTGCCGCCATCACCGCCTTTCATGACCTATGCCACCGGTTCACCAACGCCCCAATTCTACTGCACCCAGACGCAAGTAAACCATTCGTTGTGGAGGTGGACGCTTCGGATGTGGGCGCCGGGGCTGTTCTCTCTCAACGAGGTCCAGACCAGAAGCTACATCCCTGTAATTTCTTTTCCAAAAAATTTGACCCCACTCAGCAGCGATACGGGGTAGGGGACCGCGAGCTGCTGGCCATAAAGTGGGCTTTGGAGGAATGGCGACACTGGCTCCAGGGCGCTAGAGAGCCGTTCATCGTCTGGACCGACCATCAGAACCTGATCACCATCCGCAACTTAAAACAGCTCAACCCGAGACAGGCACGGTGGGCACTATTTTTCGAACATACAACTTCCACCTATCCTACCCCGGGCGGACCCCGCGCCTGTCATCACACCCACCAAGATCATTGCACCACTTCACTGGGAACTGGAAACGAGGGTTCGCCGTGCACAGGCGATGGAGACCGCACCGGTAGGTGTGCCGCCTGGGCGACTCTTCGTGCCGAACACCGTAAGGGCCGAGGTGTTGCGATGGGGTCATTCCTCACCATTATCCAGACACCCCGGTGCCAACCGCACCCTCCAATTCATCAGACGTGGCTTTTGGTGGCCATCTATGGCGAGTGACGTCACGGAGTACGTCCAGGCGTGCCCAGTATGCGCCATCACCTCCCAGCTCAAACCCTTCATCCCTTCACCAATGGTTCCCCCCACCCACTTTGCTCCTCCTCCCCGTATCATTGAGGGTGGTCCCGCCTACACCGTTCGCCGGATCCTTGACTCACGTCCTCGGGGCAGAGGGCTCCAGTACCTGGTCGATTGGGAAGGGTACGGTCCCGAGGAGCGATCTTGGATTCCGGCTCGGTTCGTCCTAGACCCCGAACTCATCCGGGACTACCGTCGTCGGGTATCCTTCACCCCAGGACCGCCAAGAGTCGGTCCTGGACAGGGGGGTACTGTCATGCACACTCGTAACACGACCGGCACTAGGACCTGGAAGTAATACGGTCGCATTTCAGGAAGCATAAAAGGAAACAAGATGGCGCTTCACATTGCTCAGTCATTGAGTTCGCCCATGCCTTGTCTGACGCTTCGCCGACTATTCTGTGAGTACTCCCCGATTTGGGTTGCTTCTTTGATTGAGTGTGTGTTGCTAGAACGCGGATTTATTTGTGTAGATCCTAGCTCTTCGTGTAAGAGAGTTCTTAGATAAATTACGTGGTTATCCTGCCTACTCGCGTTGCTTCCGCGTTTGGGTTTACCATCCACGCTACACGGGCTAACTGCTGAGGCTTCTGTGTTTACCCTCCGATAGCTCGTGACAAACTTGTTTCATGAAGGTTCTTCAACATAAAACAGAACTGCGAATGGTTAAAACATGCATGTGTGTGTGTGCACCATGGCAGTGACTGTGAGGTTACAGAGCTTTTAAAGTTTTCTCTGTTTTCTTAATGCTGGCTTTTAAACTTTGTGCTGATATCAATCTGGATGGTCCTTTTCCTTTTTAGTCTGGAGGACGCGACATCCATGATTTCCAAAAACAATTTGAAATGTGGACTTGCCAGACCACAGCACACAGCGTGTGTGGGTGTGTGCATGTGTGTATATATACCTCTGTGGTAACTCATCCTCAGGACAGTCCAGGACAGATATGTAGAAGCTTTTAGCATCCTCTCTTTCACCGTCTGTCACCACACGTCCATTCAGCACAGTCACCGCAGGCAAACTGCAACCCACAGGAGACATGTTGGGAATTGCTTTTTATAGATACCATTAATTGTCATTTCAATTTAGTTCATGGAATAACGTTATGTTACTAAATTACTTCATCAAAGCATGCCATCTTCCAAAGGATGCTATGTGAGTAAATATAGTCATGTGTAAGCGGATGTGTATAAGAGTGGGCTGTCATAAAGTATCATCTCTCCTGGTCAGTGTAAGGCTGCAGTAAGAGTATGCCCATTAGACGAACCTCCCCAAGCTTTGGGAAAAGATTGAGCGTATTAATGTTCTTCCAGCAATTCAGACCTGAAACACATACAAGGAGGATAAACATCAATCAAAAATCTTTCAATTGTAGTTCAATAAATATGAAAAAAGTAATCCATCAAGATTTGAATCGACTCAATTTATGACAAGTAAAGCTGTCACACGATTTTGTTCTGCTTTAGTTTCCTAAACACCTGATAATACACTGTGAATACCCCCATTCTACTCAGCCAAATTTTCTACCAAATCTACACTGATACAACTTTCATTCTCTGGAGAGCTCGGTAGGGTTAGTCAGTAATAGCTACTAACAAACTTTTGGGCTCCTCTGTCTTGTTCAATAGCATCGTTAGTGTCAATGCTAGGAGGAAATTTGGAGCATGTTCAAAGATTCCGGCTGGCGCCTCCCCCACTTAATTTTTCATTAACGCCTTGCGTCTTAATATCGATTCTTAAGCGTCGTATTGAGTCCTCATCGTTTCTTAAGCATCGGTATTGCCTTCTTACCTGTTCATCATGCATTTGGCAGGCAAAAAACTTAACAAAGTAATGTTTTAAGGAAAATAGTGATGATTAAACACGATTGAAAGATATATTACATGTTAAAGTCTGATGCACAATATAAATGTTTTAATCTAATCTGTGGTTTGATCATTTCTGATAATTTCTGAATAAAGTCTGATAAATGTAGCATTTAATTTTTATTCCTAAAATTTATGGGGCATAGCTGCCAACTTTTCACGAATGCTTGAAGTGAGATTCTGAAAATAAGGGTTTTTTTTTTTTTTTTGCACGTACATGCACACAATGCCCCACCGCGATGCCCAGGCATTCGGGGACGCGCCGCACCTGGACGTCTGTCTATTTAAGGGCCCTGATACATGTGCACTTTGTGCGATCATTAGGTAGCACCCAGAAAGGTATCAGGGCCAAAGACAAGACAAAGTGCACAAGATCCAAGTCAGAGGCAAAAGACCCAGCCTCAGTCTTTACAACAAGCTGGTGAGAAAGAGAGAGAAAGAGTGCGATTAGATTAAATTATTAAAAGCACAAACGTAATACATGAGTCCTCAGCCAGCGTAGACACGCACCGAGAGGACAGAGAGAGTTTATTTTTATTTTCCAGAGCCCCGGTTTGATCTTGAGGAGACGGAAGAGCTCTGTTAATTTTTTGTTTTCAGTTTTCTTTTGTTTTCTTTTTAGTTTCTAATTAATAATACCACACTATCTCTAAACAGGGAGGTCTTCCCATGCTTATGATTAAGAGAGAATCCAATAAAACATGCACAATATTATGTGTAATGTATGACGCTTCTATATGCACTAGTATTGCCCAAACTCAGAATCAAGCCACAATATAACAACAGAAATAAATAGATTAAAATATATACACACAACTTTGCAATCTAACATAAAGTGACAAAGTGACACTAGAGATGAAAGCTATTGAAAACGAAGGAAAGCAAGTAATAATAATAATAATAATAATAATGAATGTAGAAGTCAAAGAAAAATGGTTACTGATACAAAAGAAGGAGAGAAGAAAAGAACAAAATAAAGATACCGAATATAGAGTGGTATTGTGATGCATGTGTGATTGTGACTCTCTCTCTCTCTCTATCTCTCTGTCCATTTCTCTCTCACACACGTGATTTTCTCTTAACGCGATTTTCTTCTGTTTGTTAGCCTTTGATTGTCTTATGAATAATAAAAGCGCTACATGATTAAACTGAATGCAAATATTTTAATGTCGCTGTAAATATTAACATGTATTTCATTCAATAATACTATATCACTGCCCTTACGGTTTAATGCTCCAGTTGATGCTTAACTTTGCTGCAGTCTGTAAAAGCATTTGAACATCAATTTATTTTATTGTAATATTAATCTGGTCAGCACCATTATGACCGTTCCAATTATGATCCATTATTTTGTGTGCGATTGATGCCTTCACACAGCTGTAAATATAGGTTCATTTCAACAAAGGACCGGCGCCTTGTGCCAGTGCACAACCGGCTGCAGTATACCTGTGTTTTCGGAGAGAGTCTAGGCAGGACTATGGGACATATTTCCCATTGGTCGGTCAGTCCCCATCCGCGGGATGGTATGAGGTTGTTATATTGTTAATGAAATATTTAGAGGCAGCATAATACCACACGTTGCTGCTATTCCATTTGAAGGTATCCAGTAGATAACAGCTGTCCAGAGATATGTGTAGGGTGATTTGTGAGCTATTACCTATAAGGGATTACTTGGCTTTCTTTTTGCAGTACCTACCATATTTGATTGTGATCAATTTTTGCCTTTAATTATTTAGCTGATTTACTATAATTAATTCAATTCAATTTCATTTGTATAGCACTTTTAACAATTGAGATTGTCGCAAAGCAGCTTTGCACAATCAAAAGAATTATGGAAGTTTGTATAAAATGTGAATGTGTAAAAGTTTCTTTCTAGCTCTAAGTATTTTATATATGGATTCTAATTTTAACTGATTAATTATGATTTTTTAAATTAAAAATAATAATAATTAGAATTTCTGTGAGTATATAGAGTTCATCTTTAGTGTGTGTCCCTTCAGCAGAATCATAAAAACGC